>CAKNXH010001544.1:156811-179240 GCA_932178445.1 Andricus quercusramuli | reverse complement strand
TGCAGCAACCCTGATTAGCGCATTCACACGTTTCGGAAAAAGGGAGGCATTCATAAAGCAGGAAAGAGAATAACTGCAAATTGGCGCATAAAGTTCCGCTAATAGAATTTTTTCATTTTTAAACAAAGCTCAGATAATTTCACAATTCTCGTATTCGCGAGTTGCAAATAAAATATAAAAAAAGCTTTAAACTTTCTGGATAACTCTCAAGTACAAATCGTTTCTACCAGTGAGAGTAATTTTTCTGGTCTCGTTTTTCTCTGGTTAAACGAGTTTCCGTAAAGTACCCGCACATATTTCACTTTGATGGATTTGACTGTAATTCCTCGTAACCAGTGTCCGAAGAATAACGACCTAGTGGATGTACTTGCAGTTGAGGGAACTTAAGCACCAGCACTCGAGAGCTATGCTTTGATTTCAGAGACTACGTTGGCAATACTGAAAATGGAAGATAAAAAGTGCTGATGTTGCTTGAAAAACAGTGTAACAAATGCTTCCGCTGGGTTTGCATAATCTTCCGGTTCGATGCATTCAATTTATATTTGTGATTCGCGATAACATTAGTTCCCTCATTTTATCAAATTGTTCCTTGATTCGAACAATTTTATTGAGTACTTCTTGGAAAATAATTTTTGGTCCTTCGAGCCGAATGGGGATTCAGAGTTACGGAAATATAGAAAATTAATTCAGTGGCTGCAGGTCAGGTAAAATATGAAAATCAGGGACAATTCCGGAAATTTTTTTGGTCAAAGAAAAGACAGAGCTATTAAAAAAAATTGCAGAAGTCAGAGAATTTCTGTGAAAATCACATTAAATAACTGTCAAGAATAATGAGGACCACATGGTCATTTTTAGTCCCTTTCTTTAAATCATAATAATAATCAGAATAATTCGAAACAAATTCAAAAAACTTCAAATAATTTGAAAAATTTTAGAGTATTTTAAAAGATTCCAACGAATTTTTTAACAAATTTAGATAATCTTAAGGGATTCCAACGGCTTTTTCCAGTTTCAGGAAATTAAAAAAAAATTCCAGAAAATTGCCAAGAGTTTTCAAAATTTTCAAGGAATTTCAACAGATTTCAAAGGATTTGCAATATCTTAGGGTAATCAAAAAAATTTCAAGTAATTTTCTACAGATTTATAAAATTTCAGCGGATTTCAAAAGATTTCAAAGGATTTGCAATATTTTAGAGTGTTTTAAACGATTTTTAAGAATTTGTAATAAATTTCAATAATTTCAAGGGATTCCGAAGCTTTTAAATGTTTTAGCGTATTTTTAGAAATTCCAGGAAATTTCCACAAGCTTCAAAAAGTTCCGAAGGATTTCAAAAGAATTCAAAAGATTTCAAAATTTTAAAAATTCTTTCGGATTCGCAAAAAAATTCCAAGATATTTCAATAGCTAAAAAAAATTGCAAGGGATTTCAAAGGATAATGCTCAAAATTCCAAAGAATTTTCACGAGTTTTAGAATAATTCAAAAGATTTCAAAAGATTTCGAATATTTCAGAGTGTTTTGAAATATTCCAATGAATTTTTAATAGATTTTAATAATTTGAAGGTATTCTGTAGGGTATTCCAGAGGATTTGCAAAAGCTCAAAAAAGTTTCGAGGGATTTCAAAACATTTTAAAATATTTGAAATTTTTTAAGGTAATTGAAAAAAATGGCAAGGATTTTTAAAAAATTTGGAAAATTGCAGCGTATTTGGAAAGATTTGGAAGATTTTTAAATATCTTTCAAAATTTCAACAAATTTTCAAGAGCTTTAAAAAGTTTCAAGGGATTTCAATATATCTGAAAGAATTTGAAATATTTTAGAACATTTCAAAAGATTTCAAGGAATTCATTACAGATATCAATAATTTAAAAGGATTCAAAAGGATTGGAAACATTTAAAGACATTTGGAAAAATTCTAAGTAATTTCCAAAAGCTTTTAAAAATTTCAAGTGATTTCCAAAGACTCCAAAGGATTTCCAATATTTTAAGGCATTTTGAAATTTTTTATGGAATTTGCTATATAATTTAATGATTTGAAAGGATTCTAAGGGATCTGAAAGATTTTAGGTGATTTTTCAATACTTTAGGTCATTTGCAATGTATTTTAAAAATTTGAAGGGATTCAAAAATTAGGGATTTAAGGGTATTTTCGAACATTCTAGAGAATTTTTGGAAGCATCAAAAAGTTTCAAGAGATTTTAAAAGATTTCGAAAGACTTGAAAATTTGTAGTGTCATTACCAAAATTCCAAGAAATTTTCATCAGCTTTATCAAATTAAAAGAGATTTCAGGAGACTTTAGAGTTTTTAAGATATTTTTTTGAATTTTAGCGAATTTTCTATATATGATCTTTTGATTTCTTTTTTAACTCAAAAAAACATTTGGCTGTGTCCGCTTCAAAAATAATGAATAAAAAACTTACAAATTTGATTTTAAGATTTTTTTATTTCTTTTATAAAAGATTCTTCATTCTGAAATTTTGTCTTAGTGTTTTCGCACTAAAGTAGAAGGTGTTATTCCCCCTTAATGGTTTCTTAATCTGCCTCTGTTAATTAAATCTGATGCTGCTTAATCCATTTTAGTAAATAGGTTAATGAGCGAATCAAAGTCTCACCGGAGTTAAATTAAATTAGAAAATTTTTTTAAAATTTGGATTACAGTTGTTATGAGCCGGTCCACCAAAGTTACCGGTGAAGTGATAATTGTCTCCCGATTTTAACTCGAGTATATTCACATTGGAATAGAAGGTGCTTTTCAGATCATTTCTTCCTTAATCAGCATTTATTAATTTCAATTGATTCCGTTTAATCCATTTTAGACAATAGGTTGATAAGCGAATTGAAATTCCACACTCAGCTGAATTTTTTTTTTAAATCTTTCTCAAATTCGGATTACAGTTGTCATGAGTCGGTCCACCAAAGTTACCGGTAAAGTGACAATTGTCTCCTGGATTTCGACATTAGTATTTTCACACTGAAATAGAAAGTGCTTTTCCCCTTCATTTGTTTCTTATTCAGCCTCTGTTAATTAAATTTGATTCCGCTTGATCCATTTTAGTAAATAGGTTAATGAGCGAGTTAACATTTCACCCGAGTTTAATTTCTTCTTGAACATTTTTCAAATTTGGGCTACAGTTGATATGAGTTGGTCCACCAAAGTTACCGGTAAAGTGGTAATTATCTCCTGGATTTTGACTTCAGTATTTTTTCGTATTGGAATAGAAGGTGCTTTTCCCCTTATTTGTTCCTTAATCAGCATCTGTTAATCACAATTGATTCCGTTTAATCCATTTCAGACAGTGGGTTGATAAGCGAATTAAAATTCAGCCCTGAGTTTAATTTCTTCTTAAATTTTTTTTCAATTTGGATTACAGTTGTTATGGGTCGGTCCACAAAGTTACCGGTGAAGTGACAATTGTCTCCAGGATTTTGACTTTATTATTTTAACACTGAAATAGAAAGTGCTTTTCTCCCTCATTTGTTCCTTATTCAGCCTCTGTTAATTAAATTTAATTCCCCTTAATCCATTTTAGTAAATAGGTTAATGAGCGAATTAACATTTCATCCGAGTTCAATTTCTTCTTAAACATTTTCCAAATTTGGATTACAGTTGTCATGAGTCAGTCCACCAATGTTACCGGTGAAATGATAATTGTCTCCTGCATTCTAACTTCAGCATTTTCACATTGAAATAGAAGGCGCTTTTCTCCTTATTTGTTCCTTAATCAGCATCTGTTAATTACAATTGATTCCGTTTAATCCATTTCAGACAGTGGGTTGATAAGCGAATTAAAATTCAGCCCTGAGTTTTATTTCTTCTTAAATTTTTTTTCAATTTGGATTACAGTTGTTATGGGTCGGTCCACAAAAGTTACCGGTGAAGTGATAATTGTCTCCAAGATTTTGACTTTATTATTTTAACACTGAAATAGAAAGTGCTTCTCTCTCTCATTTGTTTCTTATTCAGCTTCTGTTAATTAAATTTGATTCCGCCTAATCCATTTTAGTAAATAGGTTAATGAGCGAGTTAACATTTCACCCGAGTTTAATTTCTTCTTGAACATTTTTCAAATTTGGGCTACAGTTGATATGAGTTGGTCCACCAAAGTTACCGGTAAAGTGACAGTTGTCTCCTGGATTTCAACTTTAGTATTTTCACACTGAAATATAAAGTGCTTTTCCCCCTTATTTGTTTCTTATTCAGCATTTGTTTATTAAATTTTATTCCGCTCAATCCATTTTAGTCAATAGGTCGATGAGCGAATTAAAATAACTCTTCTATTATCAAGACCTCTTCACATGATGCGTTTCATAATGAATTGCGTTTTACTATGGATATAAGGCCGCTTGTTGTGAACCTGTAGTGAAAGTGTATGTTAATTTAATTGAAAACTGAACGAGCAGATGAGAATCTAAAAGATCGATAACACGATAGTTTTGCAGATGAAACTGATATGCAATTATCGGAAACACTGAACCCGCTTTTTTTGCCAATAAAATATACTGCCACTTCTGCACTTTTAGAGCTTACTCTATTTGAAAAGCATTATCGTAATTCTTTTGAATATCGCTTACTATTACGTTTTAATTCATTCATATTTAAATACTCGTAGAAAGCTTAATTTTCGGACCAGTAGAAGAATCAAAATTTGTTGCTTACAATTTTCGGGAAGATTTTTTCAGGGTGGACGCCAAACATCATTTTCAAAATCTTGACTTTTCCCTGATTTTAACCTCATACACACATAAAATCTCTCCAACGGAATAAAATAATTACAAATTGAAATTAAAACGTTTTCAAATTGTGTAATTGTTTCAACCAAAAAAGATGACTTTTTTACCATAAAAGATGAGTTCTAAATCTAAAAGGACGACTTTTGACCAAAACAGTTGAATTTTCAAATAAAAAGTTAACTTTTCAACAACATAATTAAAATTTCAACAGAATAGATAAACTTTTACCCAATTTTTGAATTTTCAACCTAAAAAGATGAATTCTCTTTCTTCTAGAAGGCAGTTCAATTTTCAACAAAAGAATATGAATTTTCATTTTGAAGAGAGAAATTTTCTGTCTGAATAGAAGAATCTTCAACAAAACAATTGAGTTTTTCACAACATGTTTAAATGTTCCATCAAATAATTCCAGTTCCGACCTACAGAGATAAATTTTCAACCAAATAGTCGAATTAGAAAACGAAAAAGATTAAACTTCAACCAAAAACTGATAAATTGGCAACCAAAAAATGAGTTTTTAACAAGGCAGTTCGAATTTAAAAAGAAGAGGAAACAATTTTTTAACCAAAAAGGCGAATTTTATACAAAGCAGTTGAATATTTAACCCGTCAATTGTAATTTTCTACAAGAAAGATAAATTTTCAATGAAATCGTTCAATTTACAATCAAAAAGCTGAATTTTCAACTAAAAAATTCAATCTTCAGCCACGAAATTCAATTTTTAACCAGGTAGTAAAATTTCCTATAACGAAGTTCAATTTTCCAATAAAAACGATAAATTTGCAATGAATTGAGATTTTACAGTCAAGAATGAAAAAATGTCCTCTAAATTATTGAACTTTTAAATCGGAAGATGAGTTTTCTGTAAAACATTGAATTTTGAACAAGAAAATATGAATTTCAGACAAGGAACTTCATTTTCAACTAAACAGTTGCATTTTTAACCAAAAGAGAGGACATGTCAACCAAAAAGATTCGTTTTCTACCCAAAAATATGATTTTTAAACTGAAGAAGCTCAATATTCAACCAAAAAGGTAAGTCATACTTTCAGTTAAAAAAATAAAGTAAAAATTTGTTAAACAAATTTTCAACAAAATAGGTCAATTTATGACTAGGGAGAAGAACCTTCATAAAAAAAAATTGCAGCAAAATAGTTCAGTTTTACACAAGTAGTTAAATTCCACCAAACAAGACGAGTTGCCAAGAAAAGTGTTGAATCCTCCACCAAAGAAGTTTAATTTTCAACTAAGCATTTGCATTTCCACACAAAAAAGATGAAATTTCTATCTAAAGAGCGAACTTTTTTATTTAAAAAAACAAATTTGCAAAAATGATCTTGAATTTTTAACCTAAAGAGGCGAGTTTTCAATAAAACAGTTCAATTTTTAACCAGAAAGAATAACTTTTTAACAAAATTGTTGAATTTTCAACAGAATAGTAAAAATTTCATTAAAAAATATAATTGTCAGGAAGCAGCAACTATAAAAAGGGAAACAGGAATGGAAAACCGTGGCAAATAATTTACTAAAAAAAATATTGTATCAGGGTTAAATATATTTTTCAACCTAGTTATTTCGATTTTTCGTTGAAAACCCGAAAAACAAATTCACAAAAATTGCACACGAAAATGGATTTTTGAATAATTAATGTTTATTTTTACAGACGCTTAATAATATGCTATCAATAATAAAAAATGATAAAATTTTGTATTCCTTACTTACTCCCTGACTTTTCCCTGACTTCCAGATTTTCTCTGACCCAAAACCACCCTGAATTACGTAAAAACGATCTTTGACTAACATTAAGTTTAAGACCGGAAACGAAGTAGAAGTCGACCCGAATGGGTGGAGTGAACCGATTAGACGAACTGGAATTCTATCACGTGCCAGGAGAATTACGGAAATTACTATTCGAATCCACCCCCGGGAATATACCCACCTCCTTTTCTCCCCTATCCTGAAGACAATTTTCCTCTCGTCTCGTGCGATTCCGACTTAGGAATTTCCGCCAAAATTATATATACTCCTGGTACGATACACACCCGCAAACACTGGATTGAGTTACGCCTTCGTCAAGTTGTTTCCCCTTTTACTGAAGGAAACACGAGGGGTTAACCGCTGTTTGTAATCTGGCATACTCTCTGCTATGTAATTCCATGTAATTTTGTGTAATTCCTTGTAATCTTTTGAAATCCCATGTAATCTATGCAATCCCTTGCAATCCCTGTAATCTTGTGTAATTGTGTAGTCCCATGTAATCTTGTGTAATCGCTTGTTATAATTTTAAATTACTGAAATAAATTGAAAATTTGTTGGGATTATTCAAAATGCCCTAATATATTTCAAATCTTTCAACATCTTTTGAAATCCCTTGAAATTCTGTAAGGCTCTTGAAAATTCCTTGGAATTTTATAAAACATCCCAAAATGTTTCAAATTTTTTGAAATTATTTGAAATCCCCTGAAACTTTGTGAAGCTTTTAGCAATTCTTTGTAATTTTAAAAATTCTCTAAAATCTGTAAAATCCCTTAGAATCACCTCGAGTTATTCAAATCTATTAAAAAAACAAGAGATTAATCCCCTGATCTTAGGTGCAATTTCTTTTAAAAAATTTTTTGAATTTGGATTACAGTTGTTATGAGTCGTTCCACCAAAGTTACCAGCAAAGTGAGAATGGTCTCCTGGAACACTTGCAGGACCTTTCCGTAGTTTTCAAGATGTATATTTTGCATGAGTTACAAAGTAATATAGTTTAAAATTATACTAAAATTATATTTTCGCAAAGAGAATGTCCTAAAACAAAATAATATTTCCTCATTAAAATTCATAACCTCAATTGCAGGATTATGAGCAGATTCTTGTTCAGTAGCGACTACGTGAAAAGTCAGTTTTTCCATCTGTTCTAGAAAGAAAGTAGTTTTTTGTGCAAATAAGTTTCGGGGTAAGCATATGAGCCGGACTCTTATCCGGTTTTGTACAAAAAAAAAACAGTTTGCTTTACTACTGTAATACGATACCACCTAGGGAAACCTGGAGAATTATATTATCATCTCTTCTGTCCTACTTTGTACCATATTTCAGCATTAGCAACTTGTATAATCTTCTCTTTTAAAATACAAGCTCCATAAGCCCTTGAGGTAGCAATATTAAATTTCCAGCCCCTTTTATTTTCTTGTGATTGTTTATTGCTAAAAAAACAATGTATTTCATAGATTAAATCTGATGTTTCTTTTTAGGGTATAAACTATGAGCATTAAAATCGGAAGCACTATGGTGAATATAAACAGGAGCTTTACATTATTGTGCAGGCTTTAATTCTTCCTCGTTCATGCATCCCTTTATTCTATTTCCTTCATTTTTCCCTTGTTGATATTTATTCGTGTTTACATAACGCTGTGCGCAAACGCTTTACGCGAGCTTAACGGTCTGAACAGTTTTGAAATGCCATGTCTCGGAAAACTATGCTCGGAATTTTCTCATTTTTCATGTCTGCCTTCGCTGCAAGCTCGTTCTTCTATTTATAAAATAAGAGAAATAATGATCGTACTCCCCTCGAGTCAGGTTCCAATGTAACAGAAGTATTTAAGTTTAAAAAAATGAAGGACGTAAAAGAATTCAAAAATAACAAATTAGAGGCTAACGAGGTTTGTCTAGGATGACTATAAAATTATTCAATTTAAAAAAATATATATGAACTTTCAACCAAATATATGAATTTTCAGCGAAAACCATGAAATGCCAACCAATAAGATCAATTCTCTACCGAAAAAGAGAATTTTTCAACAAAATATATAAATTTTCAATGAAGTATTTGTTCTTTCAACTAGAAAAGATGAATTTTCCATCAAATAGTTAAATTTTTAGTTTAAAAAAATGTTTAACCGAGAAAGAACGAATTTTCAATGAATAGCTAAATTTTCAACCAAAGAGATGAATTTTTAACTAAAATAATGAATCTTCAACTGGAACAGTTGATATTTCAGTTGAAACCTAAATTTTTAACAAAGAAACAACAATATTTTAACAGAATAGTTGAATTTTCAACCAGCAAGATGATTTTTTAACAAAAATAATGAATCTTCAACTAAAAAAATTAATTTATAACATACTTGTTGAATTTTCTATAACGAAAATAATTTTGTAACTCAAGAAGATAAATTTGTATTCAAAAAATTAATATTCAATCAAAAAAGAACAATTTTGCAATAAATAGTATAATTTTCGAAAAAATGATAAATTTTCAACTAAAATGATGCATTCTCAACTGAAATAGTTATATTTTCAGTTAAAAGATAAATTTTCACCCAAAAAACCACGATTTTTTTCAACAGAGTTAATTAGTTTTTAACCAAACAAATGAATTTCCAACTGAAAGGATGAACTTTGAATGAAGAAAATAACTTTTTGACAAAATTCTCGAATTTTCTACAAAGAAATTCATTTTTAACCAAAGAGATGAATTCTCTAGTCGAATGAATTTTTGTAAATAGTTGAATTCTCAACAAAAATTATCAACTCAGAAGTAAATATTTGAATTTCCACTTGGAAAAATGAATTTCTAACAACAACAAAATAAAGTTTCAGCGACAATATAGTTAAATTTTCTACAAAACAGATTAATTGTTTGCCAAGTAATTGAATTTTTAACAACAACAAAAATCTTTTCAAACAAAAAGATTTATTTTCTACCGAAAAAGGCGAATTTTTAATAACAAACTTGAATTTTCAACTAAAAAAGATCAATTTCCCACAAAAATGAAATATTTTGGATTAGAAGATTTGAAAAAACTTTTTAATGTTTCAAAAGATATTTCAAAGGTTTGAAAAGATTACAAAATAATTTAAAATTTGAAAAGATTTCAACGGATTTTAAACTAAATATACATTTTTGAAAATTTTTAAGCTTTTCAAGGATTTTGAAAGGTTTTGAAAAATAAAATTTTGTTCCAAAGATTCCAGAAAAAATTCTAATTACTTTTTATTTTCAAAAATTAATTTTTCAGAAAATATTCAAAAATATATTTAAACATTTATAATTATTTTCTCAAATTTCAGGAAAGAATTTTTAAGTTAAAAAGAGTTGAACAAATTTAGAACAAAATATAGATTTTGCAAGATTTCGAACAAAAAACTTTTATATTGTACTAAAAATTATTTTTCCATTCAAATTATTATTTGCGTATATTTTTTTTTTCTTGACTGAAAAAACTTTTTTGATGAAAAATTTTTCTTTTTGATCTGAAAATTGATTTGTTTTCATAGAAATTTCATATTTTTTTATTCAAATTGCGACTGTTTTAAAATGGAAATATTTTTTTGCTGAAGATTTAACTGTACTGTTGAAAATTAGTCCATTTGGATTAAAATAAAATATAATTATTTATATTATTAATTATAATTCAGATAAAATAATTCCATTATCTTCAAACTTTTCAAAAGCTTGAAAAAACTTCTGAATTTTATTTCGAAATATTCAAAAATCGACGTTTCATTTTAAGTTTTTGCAATCTTTTCATATTTATAATTATTTTTGAAATTCTTCAAAAATAAGTCGATATATTTTAAAATGGTTAGAATTCTCCCCTATTATTTTCTCAAGAATAAACTTGTAAATGATTTTGAATGAAACTAACTAAACTTCTAAATATTTAATATTAAATAACCAAAAATAAAATAGTTAAATTTTCAAATAAAAAAATTAATTTTTAAACCAAAAAAAGTAATTTTTCACAAAGAAAGTTAAATTTTAAATTTTCACCTCTTACGAAAGAAAAGTAATCTCTTTTGTTTAAAATAAATGAATAAATTTGAAATTGCTAAAATTGTTGAAAATGTTGAAAGATTTGAATTCTGGTCTTTGACTATTAATAGTCGGGAAAATTGAAGAAGTTTTTCAAGGTACCAGTATTATCATCAGTGAATAACAGAAATTTTTAAAGTCTATGCAGGCTAGATGGAGATATGAATTATAAATTACTTTAATTAATTTTTTTCTGAAAAAAGATCTTCTCCTTTCGCCCCGCTGGGAATCGAACCTCAGAACTTCCGATTGCCGGTCGGGTGCTTTCCCATTAAGCCACTAGAGAAATCGATTTTTTTTTCTAAATTATTCTAAAAAAAGTTTCTTCTCTCGATCTCTCTAGTAGCTTGATGGGAAAGCACCCAACCGGCAATAGGAAGTTCTGAAGTTCGATTCCCAGCGGAGCAAAAGGAGATCTTTTTTCAGAAAAAAAGTAATTGAAATGAAAGAATGGTCAGGGAAAAATTAGGAACAAGTCAAGGAATTTTTTAATTTTTTTTATTTAAATTTTGATCTAATCAATCCCATTATTTTTAATTTATAAAATAAAATTATATTCTAATTAAAAACTTGGTTAACTGGAAAAAGTTAAATATTTTCAAAATATAATATAGAATTTTGGCACAGGCGTTCTTGTTCGTGTAGATTTAATGCGACCTGATTCGGTCTGGTAATTCAGGCTGAATTGGAACCCAAGCAAATGTATTCGATCTCACAGATATTCTCGACATCATGATTTCATGCCCCTCGTTCCAGCCCATCTCTCACCCTTAAAAACTCTCTCCTCGATAGGATTGGAAGGATGAAAAATTATGATTATTATTATCAGCGGGCTGATAGCCTCGCCGCATGGAAAGCGTTAAAGCGAATTTTATGCAGTGATAACATTTCATTGGTTCATAAAATTTCCACGCCGAGAAACTAGAAAAATAATTTAAACAATAGCTAAAATCTTGAATCTCAATAAGACTAGCATCATCAATCACACAGTTTAATTTTTAAACTAAAAAATATGAATTTCCAACAAAAATTTAATTTTCAAAGAAATAGTTGAATCTTTATCCCAGAAGAAGAATTTTCAACCAAGAAGGTTAATTTTCTACCCAAAAAGATGAATTTTTTACAAAATAGTTCTATTTTGAACCAAAGAGGTGAATTTTCAACTAAAATGATGGATTTTTAATTTAAAAAGTAAATTTTTAACAAAGTAGTTTCATTTTCAACCTAGCAGTCAAATTTTCAATCAAAAAGATTAATTCTTAGCGAAAAATGTAATGGTTGACATTGAAACTAAAAAGACGATTTTCCAACAAAATAATTTAGTTTTCAATTAGGATTTCTTGGTCAAGAAAGAACAAAAAATTTTACAAAAATTTCAATTTGAAGGGAAAAATAATATTTAATGAAAAATAACAAATTCTAATAACTTTTTACTCTTCAAGTTTCATCATTTATTCGTTTTGAAGTTATGTTAATATAATATCCCTAGGTTTCTCAAAAAATAGAAAAAGAATTTTCAAGATTTAAGATATGTCAAAAAGTATTTAGAAAATGTATAAGATTTTTTTTTATTTTACAGGATTTCACCAAATTATATGGGAAATTTGAGTTTGGAAGATATTTAAAACATTTTTAGGCTTGGAAAAATTTTGGAAATATTTTAAACATTTCTCAAAGTTTTACAATATTTGTAATCTTTTCAAAATTTCTAACATTTTTAAATATCTTTTTAAATGACTCGAATTATTCCTAAAATTCTCTCGAAATCTTCCGGATTCGTTTTTGATATCTTTAAAAATCTTTCATATGTTTTTAAATCATTTCAAGTATTCTCTTGAAATGAATTTAAAAAAATAAAGAATTACCTTGAATATTTTCAGAATTGTTAAGAAAATAGTTTTATTATCTTTAAACTTTTTGAAATCTTGAAAAACTTTCAAATTTTATTTCTAAATATTCAAAAATCTAGATTTTATTTTAAGTTTTTGAAATCTTTTCAGATTTAAAATTATTTTTGAAAATCTTCAAAAACATCCAAATATATTTTAAAATGATTAGAATTTTCCTTACCATTTTCTAAACAATAAACTTCTAAATAAAAAAATTAATTTTTAACGGCAAAAACTATGTTTTTCCAAAAATGTTAAATTTTTAAACTAACAAGTTAGTTTAATTAATTCTATCCACAGGTTATTTTAATTAATGTTCTACTAAAAAAGACTAAATTTTCAATAAAACTCATCAATTTCCAATAAAATTGTTGAATTTTGAAACAAAAATATTAATTATCTTCAAAACAGTTGAATTTTCGAACCAAAACTATGACTTCCAAACAACAAATTTAATTTTATATCAACTAGTTTACTTTTTTATCCAAGAGATGAATTTTCAACAAAAAATATGAATTTTCAACAAAAAAGTTATTCTTTCAACAAAAGAGATACATTTTTAACTAAAATAATGTATCCTCAGCCTAACAAGCATTTTTGAGGAATTAGTTTGAACCAAAAGGTTCATTATCCAACCAAAAAAGATCAATTCTGAACGAAACATGTAATAGTTGATATTTCAACAAAAATATTTTTATTTCAAATAAATAAACAGTTATATACCAAAAAATACAAATTATTAATAAAATAGTTTGATCCTCGAACAAAATAGATCATTTTTCAACTAAACAGTTTCATTCTTAACCAAAAAGAATTAATTTTCAAGCGAGATGAATAATTTTCTGCCCAAAACTCGAATTTTCAACAAAATGCATGAATTTCCAATCAAATAATGGAATTTTCAAGTAGAAAAGAACTATTTTTAATTTGAAATATTAATTTTAACCAAAAATGTAATTGATACAATTTCACTTGAAAGAATTCGAAAAAAAATTTGCAACAAAATAGTTAAATTGTCAAGCAAATAAATAAATTTTTAAATAAAATGATGAATCTTCAAACAAGAAATGTACTTTCAAGAAAAGTGTTTAAAATTCAACACAAATGTTTATTTTTTAACTAAAAATATTAATTTTATGAAAATGGAGTAGTTAAATTTTTAACCAAAGGAATGAATCTTTAACAAAAGAAAAAGAATATTCAGCAATGTAGTTCAAACAAGTAGTTGCATTTTTGACCCTTCCACAATTCAGGAATTTTGATAATTTTTATAATTTCAGAAATTTTTGCACAATCAGCAATTTTGAAAATTTTGAAAATATACGGAAATTTAGATCATCCAAAAATTTTCAAATTTTTGGAAAGTTTCGGTACCACAATTTTCGCAGTGACACATCATATTAAATTTAAGGACACAGCTGATCAAAGAAGGTCATTACCACTTGAGAAGGCGTCGCTCGCGAGTATGCTGCTAATTACTTTATTATTCGATAACAAATTTTTGAGAAAAATTAAATTTTGTTTCACAGCGTGAAGTTAGCACTAAAATTCTTAAAACTCAATATAATTTTAGGAATTACAAAAATGTTGGAATTTAAAAAAATTTAGAAACTTTAAAAATTTAAAAAAAAATTTGAATCAGTATAAATTAAAAAAATTTTCAGAAATTTTGAACGTTTGGTAAATTTTTATAATTTTGTAAGTTTTGAACATTTCAAAAATTCCGATAATTTTATCAATTTTGAACATTTCAGAAATTCTGATAATTTAAAAACTTTTTACAAATTTTGGAAATTTGTAGATATTTTAGAAATTTTAGAAATTTTGGTAATTTTATAAAGTTTGGAAATTTTAGAAGTTTTTATAACTTGAGAAATTTTCAACAGTTTTGAAATAACGAACATTTTACAAATTTTAATATTTTTTGAAAATTTTAGATATTTTAAACATTTTGGAAATTTAGAAATTTCTGAAACTTTGAGATGATTCTATAATCTTAGATATGTTGACAATATTGTAAATTTTGAACATTTTAGAAATTTTGATAATTTACCAAATTTAGAACATTCTAAAAATGTGAATAACGTTAGAAATTAAAAATGTTTGAAGATTAATTTCAGAAATTTGAATGATTTTAGACATTTTTAACATTTTATAAAATTCAAGAATAATAGAGTGTCGTAAGTTTGAAAATTTTACAAATTTTGAATATTTTACAAATTTTACAAATTTTAGAAAATTTGACAAATTTTAGAAAATTGTACAAATTTTGAATATTTTACAAATTTTAGAAAATTTTACAAATTTTAGAAAATTTTACAAATTTTAGAAAATTGTATAAATTTGAGAAAATGAACATTTTGTAAAAATCAGAAATTTTGATAATTTTGACCACAGTTTTCGCGGTGACACATCATACTATATTTAAGGACACGGCTGACCAAAGAAGGCCACTACCACTTGAGAAGGCGCCGCTCGCGAGTATGGTTCTAATGACTTTTTTATTCGATAACTCACACGATTTCATCGTCCAAACATCAAAAGTGAGCTGCAAACGGATCATAACGACATCCATACGATTGATAACAAATTTTTTGAAAAAAATTAAAATTTTTTCCGCAGCGTTAATTTTATATTGTAAGGTTGTCTCCTCTACAGTTTCCGAGAAGACCTAATAAGAAATAATAATATAAAATTATATTTTAGAAGAAAAAAAACTTGTTGTCCAGTTAAATTTTTTTCAAAATTAACAAAACTCAATATCTTTTTGAGTTTTGCCGTCCAAACGAAAAAAATTGGCTTCCAAATCAGGAGAAAGCGAAAAAAAATGTTTTTTGGATCACCCTAGTGTGCCTTTTACAGAAATTCCCTGAATTTTGAAAGATTTTTTCAAAATCCCTGATTTTTCCTGATTTATGGGTTTTTCCTGACCTATGCCACTCTGGCTCCCTTGATATCAGCGTCCATCACTTTAGTAATGAGGGAATAACCGCTGAAATTGGCTATGTTAAATATGCCTATTCTGACAACTACATCTATCAGATTTGCTTGCCATTTAATGCCATATCGGTCTCGCTGGAATCGATATGGGTCGTAATGTTTGCTGTCGCGACTCATATCGATTACGCGTTAATATCGCTTAGGGTCGCTATCTCAGCCTCGATGGATGACATCTAATTGCATGCAATGATCCCGTTCGGGGCAATCTACATAGCAATGTCTGACGAGAATTGTCAGGATGCCAGGAATGAATTAAATTTTAACTGTTTAGGGAAAATTGAAGGTATCATCCTACAAAGTGCTATTTAGTTGGTAGGTGAATGGCGCCCCATGTGGTGCACTAAAATCTATGACTCAATTTGAAGAATAGTGTAAGAGGTTTTGTTGCAGCAAAATATAGAGAATGTACATTAGGGTGGTTCAAAAAAACTTTTTCTGCATTTTTATGGGGACACCCCCCAAATTTGTTCGAATCCAGCGAAAAATGAATCCATTTTTTTTGTTTTGAAAAAAATGATATTTAGGGGTGGCGCAAGCCCCATGAAGTTTAACATGTATTTCCCATAAGAAAAAAAGACGTTTATGTAAATCTTATTCAGAATTCTCAATATTGTCTCATTCGAGATGAAACTCAACATTTCTCTTCACAATTAGGCATAGAATACGAATAAAATATCACTTTTCAAAAACTAACACCATAAGTCTGTTTTATAGTGTCCCAAAGAAACCCCATAAGTGAAAAAATGGGTTTCGCGAGTTTTTGGCGCTAAATATGATTTTTTTGAGGTTTTTTAATGCGAATTGTTTTTAATACATAAAATATGACTTTATACTCAAAATTAGATATTTTGATGAATTGTTTAAACAATTTATTATTGTTTTTAGCAATTTTCTCACAGAATGGAGTTAGAAAGACGCGGTTTTTTCACAAATTTTCCATTTGTTGTCCAATTTTCAATTAGAGGGAAGTGATAGTTCATCAATGTTAACAACAGTGATTGTTTAAACAATTTATCATAATTATTAATAATATTATATTTGAATAATGCTAGAAAGATGCAGATTTTTTTCAAATTTCTGGATTTTTGTTCAATTTCCATCTGTAGTGAAGTGATAATGAATTCAAGTTAACAAAATAATAGTTTAAACAATTTATTATAATTAATAATAATATTATATTTGAATAATGCTAGAAAGATGCGTTTTTTTTGTTGAAATTTCTGGCTTTTTGTCCAATTTTCATTTGGAGTGCAGCAATAATGAATTCAAGTTAACAAAATAATTGTTTAAACAATTTATTATACTTATTAATAAGATTATAATTGAATAATGCTAGAAAGATGCGTTTTTTTTTAATTTCTGGCTTTTTGTTCAATTTTCATTTGAAGTGAAGTAATAATGAATTCGAGTTAACAAAATAATTGTTCAAACAATTTATCATAATTATTAATAATATTATATTTGAATAATGCTAGAAAGATGTGGTTTTTTTTGTTGAAATTTCTCGCTTTTTATCCAGTTTTCATTTGGAGTGAAGAATTAATGAATATAAGTTAACAAAATAATTTTTTAAACAATTTATTACAATTATTAACAATATTATATTTGAATAATGCTAGAAAGATGGGTTTTTTTTAATTCCTGACTTTTTGTCCAATTTTCATTTGGAGTGAAGTAATAATGAATTCAAGTTAACAAAATAATTGTTTAAACAATTTATTATCATTGTTAATGATATTCTATTTGCTTAATTGGTAGAATGTTGTGGTTTTTACCTTAAATTTTCAACTGTTTGTTTATTCGCCTTCTTAATTACTAACAATTAATAAATAAAAATTAGAGAAAAATATATTTTAAATAATCTCCTTCCTTTTCATGAATATATATTTTTCTGAAACAAAACAGATATTTAAAATTCTTTGTTTTTGCCTCTTGTGTGAAATAGTTTTTTTTCTTTAAATTAATTCTTTTAAGCATTTGAAAAAGAGCAAAAATAATTCACTTGAAACAACAATACCTTTCGAAAAATAATTTTTGTTGTGGTTGACTTATTACTTGTTCATAAATAAAAAGGCGATGCAAAGTGAAAGATTTTAGAAAAAACCGCCACTTTCTAGCACTTATCTGAGAAAAGATAGGTATAAACAATATGAAATTGTTTAAACAACTTTTCTGTTAACTTTAATTAATTCGGAAATATGAGAGAAAACAAAGTTTTCTATTTTTATTTAAAAAAATTTTTTTTTATTTTATTATTTTTCTTTTTTTTGTTTTTCTCTAAATTGATCGTAAGACCGAAAAAAATAGAAAACTTTGTTTTCTCTCATATTTTTGAATATAAAAAGACGATCGAAGAAAGCTTGATTTGCTGATTTCTTCAGAAATCTGGAGGTTTATCAACTTTAATTAATGATTACCTCACTAAGTGAAAAAAGGACAGAAAGGTAAAAATTGCCAAAAACCGCAACTATCAGGCGCAATCGGTATAGATGAAGATAGTCATAAACAATTATTTTTGCTGAATCTAATTAATTATCAAGTCACGCCTAGTAAAAAATAAACAAACAGTTAAAAAATTCAGAAAAAACCGCAATAGTCTACCGATTAAGCGAAGAGAATATCATCAACAATGATCATAAATTGTTTAAACAATTATTTTGTTAACTTGAATTCATTATTACTTTACTCCAAATGAAAATTAAACAGAAAACCAGAAATTAAAAAAAACCGCATCTTTCTAGCATTATTCAATTATAATATTATCAATAAGTATAATAAATTTTTGAAACAATTATTTTCTTAACTTGGATTCATTATTACTTCACTCCGAATGAAAAGTGGGCAAAAAACCAGAAATTAAAAAAAACCGCATCTTTTCAGCATTATTCAAACATAATATTATTAATAATTATAATAAATTGTTTAAACAATTATTTTGCTAACTTGAATTTATTATTACTTCACTACAGATGAAAATTGGACAAAAAGCCAGAAATTGACAAAAAAATCCGCATTTTTGTAGCATTATTCCAATATAATATTATTAATAATTATACTAAATTGTTTAAACAATCAATATTGTTAACATTGGTGAACTATCACTTCCCTCTAATTAAAACTTGGACAACAAATGGAAAATTTGGAAAAAAACCGCGTGTTTCTAACTCCATTCTATGAGAAAATTGCTAAAAACAATAATAAATTGTTTAAACAATTCATTAAAATATCTAATTTTTAGTATGAAGCCATATTTTATGTATTAGAAACAATTTTCATTAAAAAAACTACAAAAAAATCATAAGTATTGCTAAAAACTCGCAAAACCAACTTTTTCACTTATGGGGTTTCTTTGGGACCCTATAAAACAGACTTATGGGGGTGATATTTGAAAAAAAATTTCTGAATAAGATTTACAAAAACGTCTTTTTTTCTTATGTGAAATACATGTTAAACTTCATGGGGCTTGCGCCACCCCTAAATATCATTTTTTTTCAAAACAAAAAAAATGGATTAATTTTTGGGTGGATTCGAACAAATTTGGGGGGTGTCCCAATAAAAAATAAAAAAGAAAAATTTCCAATGCATTTTTGGACCACCCTAATGTACATTGATATCTTAGATTGACTCCTTAAAATCACGTTTTTCTTTTAGAAGATATTGCAATTTGGAAAACAGCTAGAAATTACAGGGAGCCTGGTCAGGCCTGTAAATCCTGGCTAATTTCTGGCGTTTCACCAGAAATTGCTGAATAAGCTGCGATGAGTGATCAGGTGCGTTGTCGTTGTGAAGGTTCCCTTCAAATGGTAAACACCTGTTTTGACAATAGCACAACTGGGTACTGGGTATTTAAAAAAAGTTATTTTACAGGGCTTGGAACTGCTCAAGCTTAAAAAAATAGTGAAATAGGAAACATACTTCTCTCAAAAAAGTAACCGAAAAGTAACAGTAACTTTCCGCTAAACGCAAACATTTATTTTAATTCATGACGTTCATTCTAAACATCCTTTAACAGAACAGAGCAAAAAATTGCAAAATTAATTAATTTTGAAACAAATATTTAAATTTTGCACTAAAAATTACCAATTTTTAACAAAAATTAAATAATTAAACTTTTAGCTGGAAAAATTAAATTTCAACCGAAAATAACGGATTTACAAGAAAACAGTTCTATTTTCAAAATAAGTGATGAATTTTCAAGTAAAATGATGAATCTTCAATTGGAATAGTTGAATTTTAAACAAAAAAGATGAATTTTCCACTCAAAACAATTAATCTTCAACTGGAATAATGAAATTTTCAACAACAAAAAATTAATCTTACTAAAAAAGATAAATTGGTAACCAAAACTTGAATAAATAAATTTTAAGTTTAGTAAATTAATGTTCAACCGAACGGATGAATTTTTAACTAAAACTATGGAATATTCAATTCGGAAGAAGTTGAATTTACAGTTTAAAAAATTACTTTCCACAAAAAACTATTTTAAAAAAAAACTAACTTTCAAAAAAATAGTTACATTTTTAAAGAAAGTGATGAATTTTTAACTACAATAGTAAATCTTTATCTGGAATAGCTAAATTTTGAACCAAAAAGATAAATTTTCAACTGATATGATGAATGAAATTTCAACTATCTTATAAGGTTGAAAAGTAACTTTTTTCATGAAAATTCATATTTTTCAGTTGAAAATACAACTGTTTTGTAGAAAATTCGTCTTCTTGGCTTGACATTGCAACAATTTGTGAACAATTTTTTTTCTTGTTTCAAAATTCGACTTTTTTGTAGAAAATTTATCTTGGTTTTAAAATGGTAGAAAATTCAACTATTTGGTTGAAAATTAGCTTTTTTGTTAAGAATTGATATTTTCGGTATGAAAAATCAATTTTCCTATTTGGTAGAAAGTCTGAATTTGGTCGAAAATTAACTTTTTTGTCGGAAATTTAACTGTTTTGTTGTAAATTAATACTTTTGATATGAAAATTCAACCATTTGGTTGAAAATTCATGTATTTTGTTAAAAAATTAAGTATTTTGATATAAAGTCCAAATTCTGGTAAAAAAATTAGTATTTTTTGGGTAAAAAAATAAATGTCTTGTTAAAAAATGTGACTCAAAAATTTTACTTTGACTAATGCCTATTTCTTTTTCAATTCAGTTTTTATGAATTATCATCCTATTAATTTTTATTTTTCAACTATAAAATTAAGTAGGTGAAAAAAGTAACTTTTCTGGTAACTTGAAGTTACTTCATCTAGTAACTGTAACTAATTACGGATACAAGTAACGTAACTATAAATAGTTACCCTTTCCGCCAAGTAAGGTAATTAAAACTAGTTTAATTTATTTATTTTCTGAAAAAATATCTTCTCCTTTCGCTCCGCTGGGAATCGAACCACAGAACTTCCGATTGCCGATCGCGCGCTTTCCCATTAAGCTACTAGAGAGATCGAGAGCAGAAACTTTTTTCAGAAATACACCCATTATTTTACTACGTGGTACAAATCTAACTTTTTAAGGACATCTTTTTTCAGATAAGAAATTAATTAAAATCATTTTTAATTCATAGCTCAATCTAGTCCGAAAAGACGTTAAAAATTTCTGCTTTTCTCTAACGATAATACAGGTTCCTTGAAAAATTATATTTGTACCACCTAGCAGAATAATGCGTGTATTTCTGAAAAAAGTTCCTTCTCTCGATCTCTCTTGTAGCTCAATGGAAACCCACCCGACCGGCAATCGGCAGTTCTGTGGTTCGATTCCCAGCAGATCGAAAGGAGATTTTTTTCAGCAAAGAAATTAATTGAAATAATTTTTGATTCATAGCTCCATCTAGTCTGAAAAGACGTTCAAAATTGATGTTATTCTCTAATGATAATACAGATTCCTTTTAATAGTTGCTCAAAAAAAATGAACTACCCAACACTGACCAGAATATAATAATCCCAAATCAATTATCCAAATTCTGACTCACTCCAGCCCTCTGGTCCCCTGCTCAATTAAAAGACCCAAATTAGCAAGTCCAAGTCTTCTCCGATTTGGACGAAAGTTCCTTCCTACTGCAGGAACTAGACACAATAACCAACATGGTTCATAATCGGAATGAGCAGAACTCTCTAATAGACGTACTCGTACATGCCGATGTTAATTAGAGAATATTACTCCCAGAGTTCTCCATTAAGCGAGAGATCGAGGTACTAGGACTCTATTGGTAGAGGGGTCGGGGGAGGGGGTGGATGGGGGGGGAGAAGATAGGAAGAAGACTCACCACTAACTTCGCAATATGCATATGCATAGCTGCTTACACAAATAGTATGCAAACGATGTGTAGGAAAAGTAACTGCCTGTCGACGACCTTCCGCTCTTGGGCGGCAAAGAAGGGATGACAAGGGGCGGAATGTGGAATTTTATTCGTATGCACCTTTCACCCTCGTTCCAGTTCCGTTGTATCCCTCGCCTTTGTAATTAGCGAATTCGAGCAACTCCTCTCTCTTTCTCTCTCGGTTCTTTTATTCTCTCTTAAACCCCTCTTTCTCTTTGTCACTTTTTTCCCCTCCTACTGTACTTATTCTGTCCCCAACTCTACTTTGTCGCTTTATTTTCCAGCATCACGTTCGCTCCTTCTTGTTCTTTCTACCACTGAATTTGCATCAAGCAGTCGAGTATGGCCAACAAGAGAATCAGCTTTCTTCTTAGGACCTGCTTTTTGTGGACGACAGTGTTTCCGGTCTTAAGTTTCTGGGAGGAGTTTCCTATTGTTCGGGAAATCAGGGTAATCTAGTGGAGATGATAAATATAGTGTTTCTGGGAGCAGATTATGTTTATAGTTTATGTCTCATTCGGATTTATTTCCAGAAAGTCCCTGTGTAATATGATGTGTAGTATGATGTGTAATAGGATTGTAATATGATGTGTAATAGGATTGTAATATGATTGTAATATGATTGTAATATGATTGTAATAGGATTGTAATATGATTGTAATATGATTGTAATATGATTGTAATATGAT
>CAKNXH010001544.1:8318-156801 GCA_932178445.1 Andricus quercusramuli | reverse complement strand
GATTGTAATATGATTGTAATATGATTGTAATATGATTGTAATATGATTGTAATATGATTGTAATATGATTGTGATATGATTGTAATATGATTCTAATATGATTGCAATATGATTGTAATATGATTGTAATATGATTATTATATGATTATTATATGATTGTAATATGATTATTATATGATGAACAATATGATTTTTCCACTATAAATACAACATTTTCTATAAGTGTAAAATTTTTTGCCAGTTTATTATTTGTAGGGGAGACCACCCTAAAGTTAGATAATCAATTATTAAATGAATAAGTATATCTAAAATACTTAATTCTAATTTTCATTTCTTAACATGTATAGTGTATTAGCTATTAATTTAATTTATTGAATTAGCTTATATATATATATATATATATATTTTAATTAATGAATTTCTACTGTAGGTTTATTTTATATCATAAGGTTGTCGTCTCTACAGTTTCCGAGAAGAAGTAATAACAAATAATAATATAAAAAAATATTTTAGAAGAAAAAAAACTTGTTATCCAGTTAGATTTGTTTCAACATCAACAAAAATATTATATTTTTTTAAATGTTTACTAGAAGTGTTTTTCAGATTCCAGAGGGAAGCAAATTTTTGATATAAAATAAAAATTTGAAATAAGTATTTGCTAAAATTTTTCAACACCTAAATACGAGCTTAAAATAGGTTTTAAGAAAGTATTCAGTTTTTTTTTTAATTTTGCATTCGTCCCATTCCTAAAAATCTATTGGCCTGTTTAAAAATATTATTAACTTTTCTTTAAAAATTAATTTTATCAAATGAAAAACAATTCAAACATTTTTAAGGAACCTTATGAAAATTTGTTTACTATCTTGAAACCTTTCAAAATCCTTGTGAAGCTTTAACACTTTATTTTGAAATCTTTTGAAATGTTCCAAAATCATTTTAAATGTCATCTTGAATTACACTTTTTTTCAAATGAACATCTTTTCTAATTTTCCCAAGAATTTTCGGAAAATTTGGTTATTGTCATAAAACCTTTCAAAATCCTTAAAAAAGTTCAAATTTTTTTTTTCTTAAATCTTCATAAGTCTACATTTTGTTTTTAATATAATGTTGAATATAATCTTTAAAGATTAATTTTTCTAAATGAAAAATCATTAATCATCTTCAAACCTCGAAAGTCTTTTAAAAGCTTCAAACTTTATTTATTAACTTTGAAGAATATGAATTTTTCATAAAAGCTTTTGAAATCTTTTCAAATTCAAAATGATTTTGGATATTTTTTTTTAACTTGTGAATATATTTTGAATTGATTTCAGTTTTTCAAATACATAAATTTCTTTGAAATTTCCCAGATTCCTTTTCGACAATTTTAGAAATGTTTAGAATTTTTTTTAAACATTTTCTTAGAATCATTTTCTTGAAATAAGAAATCATTTGAAATTTTTCGATAAATCTTGCAAAAACTTTGTTATTATTCTGAAACCTTTCAAACTCCTTGAGAGACTTCTATATTTTGTTTTCGAAGTCTAGAAAACTCTACACATTATTTTACATTTTTTTAAATGTTTTCAAATTTTTAATTATTTTTGAAATTTTTTAAAAACATCTAACTATTTTTTTATTTGAATTCAGTAAGGAGAGTAAGTAAGAAGGTAGTAAGTAATTTTTTTTCAATTACTAGAATATACACATTTTTCTAAAGTTTTGTACTTTTACAAAATTGCAAAATATTGCCCTTACATTTTGTACATTCTCTTTCAAAATTTTTAGATATCATTTGGAATATTTTGAGATTTTTCATTCTCTTGAAACAATTCGAAAACAGTTAAACAGCTTCTTTATTTCGAAAACTTAATTTTTCATTTTGTGACTATTTTGATGTGGTCTGAGAACTAAGCTAAACAAAATTCAAGTTAAAACAATAGTGGTGTTTTCTTCCGTTTGAACCGAACTTATTTTATGAAAAATTTTTCTAAAAAATTTGAATACGCATCTATTAACAAAATACAAATAAAATGTATGTTTCTCGTTTTAAAAAAAAATCTTGATTCAAAATTATTTTTTTGTAAAATATGATTATACATTATTATTTTTAATGAAAGTTAGCCCAGTAAAATGAGTAAGTAATAATTAACATTAATTAATTAGAAGTATTGAAAAATACAATTGTTAAGTGTTTTTGTAGAATTAAAATTCATTTAATTTATGAAGAAATATTTTTAATTATAACAACTTAGCGGAATTAAATGTACTTTATTGTACTTTAATTAATTTGTTGTTTTCTTCCTCATAGAGGATGCTTTCTGATGGTAACAGTTTCGGAAAAATCCCACTTCGTATAATTAAATTGTTCCTCATTCAAAAAACATCTAACAAAATGTTCCAAATTTGACATTCGAAGAGCTTTTTCTCCACTAATATCTCATAACTGACTAGAGGATTTATAAAAATATCCATTCTTTTTTTTTTGTAGAAGACAGAAGACAGAAAAAAATTTGTATCAGCTTAGTAGTATTTATAATAATAATAATGACTTTGAATAATTCAAAAAATGAGGTTTTTATAGTACAACTTTTTTCAATCCAATAATTCAAATTTGATGAAAGAATAGAAAATATTTCTTAACTCGAGCTGAATCGATTGACCTATACATTTTATTGAGAAGTACAGAAATTATGGTCATTTACAACAGTGGAAAAATGTTTGTTTACAGCAAAACTTTTTTATTAACATAATTCCAAGTTAGAAGTAGAAGAAAAATCCTTGTCTCGAGACGAATCGATTGACCTATAATATCAATACATCTGACTGAAGAGTAAGAAGTCATGTTAATTTAAAATAGCGGAAAAAAGTTTGTTTAATGTTAAACTTTTTTCATTGACATAATTCAAATTTTATGAACGATTAGAAAAAAATCCTTGTCTCGAAAAAAAATCGATTGACCTATAATAGTAATAAATTTTATTGAATAGTAAGGAAGTCATGATCATTTATAGTATTTAAAAAATCGGTTTTCTATATTAAAACTTTTTTCATTCACACAATTCAAAGTGTTATGCAAGGATATAAAATATTCCTTAACTCGAGCTCAATCGATTGACCTATTCATAGATTTTATTATAAATTAAAGAAGTTATGGCCATTCACGTTAGTCGTAAAATGTTCATTCACAGCAAGTTATTTTTCATGAACATGATTCGAGACAAATCGATTGACCTATAATATTGATATACTTTTTTAAAGAATAAGGATTATGGTCATTGAAAATAGTGGAAAATGTTTGTTCACAGTTAAACTTCTTTCATTAACATAATTTAGATTTAATGAGCGAGCAGAAAAAAAATCCTTTAGTCGAAAAAATCGATTGACCTATAATGATAATAAATTTTATTAAATGGTAAAAAGGTGAAGGTCATTTATAGTATTTAAACAATCGCTTTTCTTCATCAAAACTTTTTTCATGCACATAGTTCAAAGTTTATTTATTTATTCGAGACAAATTAATTGACCTATAATATTGATATACTATACTAAAGAATAAGGATTATGATCATTGAAAATAGTGGAAAAATGTTTGTTCATAGTTAAAATTTTTTCATTAGCATGATTCCAATTTGATGATCGAGTAAGTAAAAAAACCTCTACTCAAAGAAAAATCGATTGACCTATGAAAATAATAAATTTTATTGAATAGTAAGGAAGTTATAGTCATCGAACGTACTGTATCTTTTTTTAAATCTTTGAAATTCTTTTCTTTTTTTTTTTTAAATCTTTAATAAATTTTTCATGAAATAAAATTTTTGAAATTTGTTCAAACCTTATGTAATCCTCATTAATTCTTTGAAAGATTCGTGAAATCTTTTAAAATCTTCTAAAAAAATTTGAAATCGTTTAAAATCTTTAAAATTTTTTGAAATCTTTGAAATCTGATGTACTGTACCCTTTTTTAAATCTTTGAAATACATGAAATCTATTGAAATCTTTAGGAATTTTTTGAAATATTTGTAAAATCTTTCTGAAATCTTTCGTATTTGTTGAAATCGTTGAAACCTTTGTGAAATCTTTTTCGAAGTTTGTAAATCATTTAAAATCTTTAAAATGTTTTGAAATGTTTGAAATGTGGTTTATATCTTTTTGAATTGTTTGAAATTACTGTATTCTTTTGAAATCTTTGTGAAATCTGTTGCATTTATATGAAATCATTGAAATATTTAAAATCCTTGTGAGATCTTTTTAAAACTTCTAAAAATTTTTTAAATCGTTTAAAATCTTTGAAAGGTTTTGAAATCTTTGACATCTGGTATACTGTACACTGTTTGAAATCTTTGAAAATTTTGTATTCTTTTGAAAACTTCATGAAACTTTTATGAAATTTTTGTGAAATGTTTCTGAAATCGTTTGTATCAATTTAAAATCATGAAATTATTCAAAATCTTTTTCAAATCTTTAAAAAAAATTT
This sequence comes from Andricus quercusramuli, assembly GCA_932178445.1. Classification (NCBI taxonomy): domain Eukaryota; kingdom Metazoa; phylum Arthropoda; class Insecta; order Hymenoptera; family Cynipidae; genus Andricus; species Andricus quercusramuli. The sequence continues at coordinate 152,345 of CAKNXH010001544.1, read as the reverse complement.
TGAAATCGTTTTAGATCCTTGAAATATTTTTGAAACCTTTTGTATTTATTTGAAATCTTTGAAATATTTAAAATCCATGTGACCTTTTTGAAATATTCGTGAAATGCTTCTGAAGTATTTTGTATTATTTGAAATCATTAAAATATTTGAAATTTTTGTCAAATCTTCTACAAAAATTTGAAGTCGTTTCGAATCTTTGAAAAATTTTGAAATTGTAGAAATCTGGTTTACCTTTTTAAAAATGTTTTGAAATTGAATTAACATCGAAATTTTCAACTAATAATTTTTATAAGTTGCAAATTTAATATCGCAAAAAATGTATTCTTTAAAATTCTATATTAGCAGGCAAGAAATTAAAAACTTGTAGAATTATTCACAATATCAAAATCAATAATATAAAATATCAAATTGCAATCTATAAAATCATTGCCATTAGTCTAGAAGAAGTACCTTGAAATCTCTTTATTTATTCTGTAGTAAACAAAAGATAAATTATATCTTAATATTTAAAAAAATTTTCATTAGCAATATTTCTTCTAAATGATATGTTACTTTCATAATAGACTAAAAGATTTTAAATAATGATCACATTTCAATAAAACAACTGTTTTAAAAGCAAAAAAAAAATTCAAATTCAATATTCTCGTGGAAAATTCAAGGAGATTTCCAGGTTTTCAAGGTTTAAAAAAATTCCAGGTTTTCCAGGTCGCTGGACACCCTGAAATTACTAAGAATAAGTGAGATTAGACTGGGAACATAATTATCACGTGGGAGTGTTTCATTTCCGATACATTTCTCGCCAAACAGATTTCCAGTCTGGTAGTTTCGATGACAACCGTCATTTCAATCAACGATATCACGACTATGCAGTCGCACTTCCGGTGTTTGTTGTATTACTATTATCTAGACTGTAAATTGAAATACGAATAGGGGCTGCCAAATATATCAACCATTTTCCATTAAATTTTTACAACAATTTTTTTATTTTACCTGACCTGGAAAATGTGCCAAAATGCTCTCAAAACAGGGGCAATAGGATGATTTTTCACAAAAATAGGGGAGCAATAAAGGAATAAATTCTTCTAAATGGAACGTAGAATTTGAATTCATTATTGAAATTATGGAACGAGAGATTAGTTTTCAAGCTGGAAAATCGAATATTTAAAAAACCATTGACCTTTCACCCTAAAGAGATTAATTTTCAAGAAAAAACTAAATTTTTAACCAAGAAAGATGATTTTTCAACCAAATAGTTGAATTCTAAACATTAAAAATCAATTTTAGAACGAAGAGTTGCATCTACAACATATAATTGAATTGTCAACTAAATGGTCGAATTTTCAATCAGAGAATATTAAACTTCAACAAAAACAGTTGCATTTTCAACCAAGAGAGAAAATTTAATGACTGAGAACTTTCCTTTAAAAAAATAACTTTTCAATAAAATAGTGGAATTATCGACAACAAAATAGTGAAATTTCAACTAAAGAGATGAATCTTCAACTAAAATAATTATTCCTCGATAAAAAAAATAATTCAGAACAAAAAATGTAGTAGGTAATATTGCCACAATGAAATTTTAATTTAAAAATAAAATCCTCAACCGAAAAATATCAATTTTTAAACCGTTATATTTTCGACCAAACAAGATTAGGTTTCTAATAAAAGAGGTGAAATTTTTAACAAAAGAGATTAATTGTCAAACCAAAAAGACGAATTTTCAACAAAAGTGTTAAATTTTATACAAAGAGAGAGGTTTCAACGCAGAGGACTAAAATTCAACTCAATTGTGGACTTTTCAAGCCAAAAGAGCGATATCTACGAAACAGTTGAAGTCTTACCAAAACTATAAAATGTTTGCCCCAGAAAGACGAATTTTTCGCAAAAAACTTGAATTTGAAATCCAAAAAAAAACAATTTGTTACAAAATAGTTGAATTTGCAACAAAACAGACGAATTCTCAAATAAAAAGTTAAATTTTCTAACTAGAAAAATTTTTCAGTCAGAATAAAAAAATTAAAATCGTAGTGTCTGATTTTGTAGCCAAAGAGGCGAATCCTCTGCAAAACAGTTGAATTTTTAAATCGAAAATGTAAGTTTCCAAGAAAAAAGTTAATTTTCAACCTAATAGTTGAATTTTTAACTAAAAACCATTTTAACAAAAATAGTTAAATCTTCAATCAAAGAAATCAACTTTTAAGAACGTCTTTCAACTTTTAACCAAGTAGTTAAATATTTAAGCAAAAAATATAAATCCTCAAAAAAATTTAATAGTTGAATTTTTAACTAAAAATTAGCAATTTTTTACCAAGAATAGAATACCTAAATTGTCAGGTAAAAAAAGTGAATAAAAGAAAATAAATCTTCAAAAAATAAAATGAATTTTTTACCAAGAAGATGAATTCTGAACCGAAAATTGAATCAGGCTTTTCAATAAAAATAAAATAAAAAAATGTATTTCAGTATGCAAAACATTTCTTTGATATGCCAACCTAACTTGCTAACAATTTATTCACTTCGTACCGATTGACAATTCACACAAAAACACAAAGAATATATTTTCGATGAAAATTATGAGAAGTAATCATCAGACAATTTTGAAGATAAAAGTTAGTAGAATCGAAGAAATCAGTGGAAAAATAGTGAAAGCAATTTAAGTCCTCGAAAATGGAATTTTTCAAATTTTTCAATTAAAAAAAAGCAAGTTACAGTGGTGAAAAGGCTGATTATGAACCTAGTTCAAAATATTCCTACTGGCAAAAAATACTACAGAAACTTTGCTTTATAACGCAGTCACTTTTTTCCATTATTCAGCTCGTACTGGTATTCACCTCATACTGGTTTCCCCTATATGTTTAGATCTTACAAAATAAGACAAAAATATGAATTCAGATCGCATTAAAAAAAGAAAAATAAGGAAGTTTCTTGAAAACAAGGGGAAAAATAAGAAAAAGTTTTAAATATTGTTTCACATAAGAAATACTACAGAATTTTTTTTTATGAAAATCTTTTAAAGAATTTTTTTATGAAAACCCAGTCACATTTTTCCACTATTCAGCTCGTACTGGTATTCATTTCATACTGGTTTCCCCCATCAGTACAAATCTTACAAAACGAGACAAAAGTATGAAACTATTATATAAATATTCTGTAGTAATAAGATTCTTTCGATTAAAAAAAACAAAACATTTTTATCCAAATAGTGGAGCTTCCAACTAAAAACAACCCATTTTCAACCAAAAATAGATTAATTCAATTTTCGGTTACAAAAATTAATTTCGAATGAAAAAACTAATTTTCAACAAAATAGTTTAACTTTCAATTAAGTAGTTAAATTTTTGATAGAAAAAGAGCCATTTTCAACAGAGTAGTGAGATTTTTGACAAAATAAGTAAACTTACAACCAAATAGTAGAATTTTAACCAAAAGAGATGAATTAAGAACTAAAGTATACATTATTAGACTTTTTAATTAAAGAGAATGAACTCTAAGCAAAAAGTAGTTGGATTTTCCGATTGGGTTCTATTAATTCAGTTCGTACATGAGCAAAGAAAATGGGAAAGAAAGAAGTTTTTTTTTGAACAGAAGAAAAGATGAATGTTTTTACCTTGTAAGAAAATACTAAAGAAATTTTGCGTTAAAACTCAGTCAGTTTTTACCATCATTCAGCTCGTACTGGTATTCACCTCATACTGGTATTCATCTCATACTGGTATTCACCTCATACTGGTATTCACCTCATACTGGTATTCATCTCATACTGGTATTCACCTCATACTGGTTTCACCTATATGTGCAAATCTTACAAAATGAGACAAAAATATGAAACACAGAAAGAATATTTTTGTTAAGGTATGAAGAAGACGATTCCTGCAGTTTCTATACCAATACCATGCTTTTGATTTATTATTATTACTTGTAGAATAAAGATAGGTGGACGAAGCTTTGAACTCCTTTGCTCGCGGATCTCTCAAGGGAGTTTCTTCCTTTTATCTATTTTCTCAAAGGAATAGCATTGAACTCAAGATTATTCGATGTACATCAATTTTAGTTTTTTTTAGCAAAAAAATGAAAGGTTCGTTAATGGTGCATTGCACCCTGACAGAGGTTCCTCATGCCAACAATGACTTCTGGAAGTCTGCCATTATGCGTAATCCACCGAACTTGTCCAACATTAATTATTCAGCCAGAGGCAACATTTTATCTCCTGGTTGGCTCTCTTCTCTCTAGATAGTTATAATATAGGCTGCCTATGTCATCCTCTGCACCATGCTCAATTATTGTTCACCCACCCTTGAGCAAAACTCATTAAAATTTTTCAGTGGTCAAATAAAAGCTCATAAAAGCTCAACTCTTCATTAATATGGTAATTGGATTAATTATTCGATTACTTTTTAGCATTTTCGAAAAATCATTCTCGTCAAATTTCAAGCTGAAATCTTGAAAATTAAACACCTTTTATTATTTATTCATAAATTATTATCCATTTTCATAATATTACCTCATTAACATTATTTCAGTTCATTATTATTATTTTTATTAATAAAAATATATTCTTTTTAATAAACTGAATGTTGGTAAAATATTGAATTCAATAGAAAACGTTTTAAATAGTTGAATTTTCAAGAAAAAATGATTAATTTTCTACCACAAGAGATGAATTTTTAAAAAGGCAGTTGAATTTTCAAGGTAACGAATCGAATCTTTTAGAAAAAAGTTTACTTTTAAACACAAAAATTGAAGTATTTAACAGGAAAGTTAATTTTCAACCAAGAAAGATGAGATATCTACAAACAAAATTTTAATTGAAGTGGACGAATTTTGTATAAAAAAATTAATTTTCAACAAACCAGTTAAATTTTCAGTAAAAAATTCAACAAAATAGTTCAATTTTCAAACAAAATAAATAAATTTTCAACACTATAGTTGAATTTTTACCCAAATAGTTTAAATTTCAACCTACAAAGATGAATTTTCTACCAAATGGTAGAATTTTCAACATGAAAAGTTTAATTCAAAGATGAAATTTCTCCCCAAAAAAAGTGAATTTGCAATCCAAAATAACGAATTTTCTACCCGAAAAGACGAATTTTTAACCAAACAATTGACATTTCAACAAAATAATTAGATTGTTAACAAAATAATTTAATTTTTAACAAAATAATTTAATTTTCAACAAAATCATTAAATCGTCCAAGAAATAAAATATCTAATGAAGCAGATAAATTTCTAACCAAATAGTTGAATTTTTCTGAAAACAGTTTCATTTTGAAACTGAAATGTTGAATTTTCAATTTAAAAGGACGAATATTCAACAAAACCATTGAATTTTTAAACCTAGCGATTTAGTTGATTAAAAGTGAAATTTTCAACAAAATAATTGAATTTTCAACCACGTGGTCGAATTTTCAAACAAGAAAGATTAAACCATAACGAAAAACATTTTTGAAGAAAAGATGAGCTTTTTAGAAGACTGTGAACTTTCAATCACAGAAGCGGAATTTTCAACAAAAAGTTTATTTTTAACCATGAGAGATGACTTTTCTACCAAAAAGAATTGTGTTTCATAAAAAAAAAGTTTCAGCAAAGCAGTTGAATTTTCATCAAAATAATTGAATTTTCAACAAAACAGTTCATTTTTTAATCAGATAATTGAGTTTCCAACCTATAAAGATTTTTTAATCCAAGAAACGAATTTTCTACCCAGAAAGACGAATTTTCGAGAAAACAATTGAATTTGAAAGAAAAGTCGAATTTTCATGCCGAAAGGGGAATTTTTCAAAAACAGTTGTAACAAAAAACCGAACCCGATAAGTGGAATTTACAACTGAAAGTTAATTATTTAATGAAAAAAATTTGATTTTCAACAAAATATTTGAGTTGTTGAATGAATAATTGAATTTTCAATCCACGGAGATGATTTTTAGACAAATTCTTGAATTTTCAACGAATAAAGCTTAAATTTGAACAAAAAACCGTCATATTTTCAATCAAATAGTAAAGTTTTCAACCTAAAAATACGAATTTTTTTTAAGACAGCGGAATTTAAAAAAAAAAAATTTATTTCTCACAAAATAATCAAATTTTTCACAAAATTATTGATTTTCAATAAAATAATTGAATTTTCAATAAAATAGTTCAATTTTTAACCGAATAGTTGAATTTTCAACCAAAAAAGATGAATTTTCAACCAACAGAAATGAATTTCCAACCAACAAAGATGAATTTTTAAACAAAACCTTCGAATTTCCAAACAAAAAAGTTTGAACTGAAACCAAAAACAGTTGCATTTGCGACAACATAGTTGAATTTTCAAGGTAGACAGATGATCTCTTTTTAAACAGTTGAATTTTCAATCAAAAACAAAGAATTTCCTATCCAAAAAGACGAATTTTCCACAAAAGAATTGAATTTGAAAAAAATGAATTTCCAGGCCAAACAGGGGAACCCTTCAAAAACAGTTTCAACAATGAACCGTACCTGAGAAGTGAAATTTTCAACTAAAAGTAAACTATTTAATGAAAAAATTTAATTTTTACCAAAACATTCGAGTTGTTGAACAAATAATTGAATTTTCAATCTACGAATATGATTTTTCTACCAAATTTTTGAATTTTCAACGAACAAGGATTAAATTTGGAGAAAAAACAGTCATATTCTCAACCAAACAGTAAAATTTTTAACCTGAAAATACCAATTTTTTTAAAGAGAGTGGAATTTTTGCAACAGACAGAATTATTTTCAAGCAAGAATGATGCGTTTTTAACCATAAAGATGACAATTCTATCCAAAAAGATGAATTTTCAATTTAAAAAAAGACGAATATTGTATCCAAAAAGAAGAATTTTCAACAAAAAATGTAATTTCTTACAAAATAATCAAATTTTTAACAAAATTATTAATTTTGAACAAAATAACTAAAATTTTCAACAAAATAGTTCAATTGTTAATCGAATAGTAGAATTTTCAATCAACAAAGATGAATTTTCAACCAACACAGATGAATTTCCAACCAACAAAGATGAATTTTTAAGGTAGACAGATGATTTTTTTTTAATTTTCATCAAAAAGTTTATTTTCAACCAGAAAAGATAAATTTTGAACAAAAAGCGATTTCATTTCTACCAAAAGAGATCAATTTTCAATCGAAAAGATCGAATGTTCAACAAAACTAGAAAGACGATTTTTTTTAACAGTTGAATTTTCATCAAAAATATTATTTTCAACCAGAAAAGATTAATTTTTAACTAAGCGCGATTTAATTTCTACCAAAAGAGATCAATTTTCAATCTACGAAATCGAATGCTCAACAAAACAGTTCAGTTTTCGACCAAAAAATATTAATTTGTGACGAAATAGTTGAATTGCCAATAGAATATTAAATTTTCAACAAAAAAGTTGGATTATCGATAAAAAGGATGGCTTTTTAACAAAAAAGTTGAATTTTCAACAGGATAATTAAATTTTCAAGAAAAGAGTTGAATTTTCGATAAAAAAAGATTTCTCTTCAACAGGATAGTTGACATTTCAACAGAATAATTAAATTTCCAATAAAATACTTAAATTTTGAACAAAAAGAGACAAATTCAGAACCAAAGATATGATTATAGAAGTTCAACCAAAAATGAGAAAAAGGGGAAGTTTCTTGAAAACAGGAAAAAAAAGAACTTTTTAAGAAGGGGAAAAAAGGAAAACAAGGGAAAGACTGTGAAGTATGTGAAACAAAATAAATTATAAACTTTCAAATTATTCAAGAAATACTTGAGATACTTCGCCTTCATTTTCTAGATAAAATTGCTCTCCATTTTTAGAGAACTTTTTTTATTTTCCTCAAGAACGAACACAATTAAGGATCGATAATGAACGAGAAAAATTGAACTGATTCCCTTCGAGCTCTATATACTGATCAGAGATGGTTGAAGAAGGGAAATCAAGTTGGATAAAAAATGCATACTGCGTTAGAATGGAAATTAAAAGGACAGAAATGAATGGATTCCTTCTCGGATTCGCGAAAGGAAAACGAGATTCGAGAAGCTAGTCGAATGACTTATTACTTGAAATCTCTGCAATCCTGGAGAATCCCTTAAAATTCAATAAAATTGCTTTTATTTTCCAGTGTTCTATAGAAATGGTTTGAAATCTTTGGAAATCCTACAAAATTATTTGAAATCCCTTGAAATCCTTGGAAATTCAATAAAATCTCTGAATCTTTGTAAAATTTCTTAAAATACCTTGAAATCCCTTGCATTTCTTGCAATCGCTAGGAAACCCTTAAAATTTAATTTGATTTAGTTTATTTTCCAAACTTCACGAGAAATCCCTTCAAATTTTGTATATGCCTTAAAATCCCTAGAAATTCACTAGAAATCCATTAAAATTTTGTATATCCCTTAAATTCCTAGAAATCCCTTGAAATTTTGTAAAAGCATAAAAATCCATTTAAAAAGTATAAATAATTTAAAAGCACTTGAACAAATTTTAAATGGAATTTATTCTTTAAAGTTCTCTAGAAAAAACGTGAAATCCTTGAAATCCTTGGAGATTTAATAAAATCCTTCAAATCTTGTGAAATTTCTTCCAATACCTTTAAGTCACTTAAAATTTGTGGAATCGTATAGAATCCCTTGAAATTCAATGAAATTTAATTTCTTCTCCCAAGTTCTCTAGAAATCCTTCGAAATCTTTGGAAATCCTACAAAATTCTTGGAAATCCCTTAAAATCCCTAGAAATTCACTAAAAATCCATTAAAATTTTGTATATCCCCTAAAATTTCTAGAAATCTTTGGAAAATCTTTGAAATCCTTTGAAATCTGACAAAAACGTTTAAAATATACAGAAATTCCCTGGAATGCAAATGAAATTTAAAATCCCGATAAGTCTATAAAATTATATAATCTTTTGAATTTCCGTGAAAAACCTCAAAATCCCTTGGAATTTAATTCAATTTATTTTCCAAAATTCACTCGAAATACCTTGAAATATTTTTAAATCTCTTGCAAACCGACCAATTTTTGTCAAATTAGTTGAAATATTTGGAAAACACTTAAAATCCTTTTAAAGGACTTAAATTTCGTAAAAGTCCTTTTGAATTTGTGGAAATTCTTTGGGAACTCTTAAAACCACCTGATATGTTTGGATATCTTCAAAATGCTGCGAAATTTGTATAAAACCTGAATAAATCCCTTAAAATTCAAGGAAATTCTGGAATTAACTGAAACTCCCCGAAGTTTGTCGAAATCCTATTTTAAATAAATAAACAAATCATCCGTTTGTACTTTTTCTATTTGTTGCTTCAACTCTTTCAATATTTTTAAATTCTTTATTTCTATACCGATTTTCTGAGCATGATTCTCTTTGTTGAATTTTCAACTTATGAAGGACCAATTTCAAACTGAGAATGAAGCAGTGTTATTTTCAGATGCAAAATCAATTTTTAAACAAAAAGTCAAATTTTCAACAAAAAAGTTACATTTTCAACAAAGGATGTGAATGTTCAAAAACATGAATTTTTAACAAACCGGTTCAACTTTCAACAAAGTAGTAGAATTTGCAACTGAAAAAAAAATTTCATTCAACTAGTTCATATTTAAACAAAAAGGTTGAATTTTCAAACCAAAAACATAATTTTTTAATGAAAAAAGTAAAAATTCTACGAAAAAGTTGAATTCTCATGAAAACAGTTTAATTTCTAACAAAAAAAGTTAATTTTCAGTGGATTAGATTAATTTTATACCAAGTTGTTGTATCCGTAACCAAACCAGATTAATTGAAACCCAAACAGTTGCTTTAATAATAAAAAGGGATGAATTGTTAAGCAAAAATGGATAATTTACATTGTTAGTTTAAAAAATTAATTCTCATCAAAAAAACTTATTTCCCACAACATAGTTACATTTTTAACAAAATAATCAAATAAAATTATCAACAAAATAATAAAATTTGGAACCAGATACTAGAATTTTTAACGAAAAGAGTTGAATTCACAACTAAAAATATAATTGTAGACTAGTATGTTTCTAAACGAAAGAGAAAAAAAATGCTTTAAAATTTATCATCAGGATGCATTTTTTCATTTCATTTTTCATACCTAAAATATCAATTTTTGTTTGCATATAACAAAATATTATTCATTGAATAAATTTAAAAAATCTAGTTTGAAAGGGATTTTAAAATTACGTTTTTTCATTGGTGAACCTGAAGGGTGCTTCTCATCCTTGAATAGATGAACTCAAACATGGTTGGTGAATTCAGAACATTTTTTTCAGTACATTCATTACTAAATTAATCACATTTTAATATAAAAGCCATGTCCCGAGGAGCGTATTTTTATAAAAAATAAGTTAACGTTTGTTTAATTGAAAAATTTCGATTCGTTCTGGAGTAGATGAAGAAAAATTTTTTTTGGGGGGTTACGTTTGAGGGCGGTTTTCATCCCTTAAATGGCCGAATTCGAGAATAGAAGTTAAAATGCAGATATTTTTTTAAGTGTATATGTCTCAATGACCCTTTTATTGTAATAAGTTTTCTCACTTTTGTTTAGTTAAAAAATTCCGATTCATTTTTTAGGGGAGGGGGGGGGTCGAGATATTTATTTATCCATTATTATAATACTAGTACGTAATTTTTGCAAATTCGCAAAAAATTCCTTCTGAAGATTACCTTTTTAGTTATTAATTTTATTATTTGGTTGAAAATTAACCAAATTTTCTTAAAAAGACATCATTTTTTTGCAAATTCAACTCTTCTATTAAAAATTCATCTTTTTGGGTTGAAAATTCTACTTTTATCGTAAAATACTTAATTTTTATTTAAAATTTATAGTTTTTTGCTGATAAGTCAACTGAAATATTTTTTGGATGAAAAATATTTTTTCTGATGATTTTTCTTTTAAATTTAAAAGTTCATCTTTTTTTAGTAGAAATATTGCATCTTTCTTGGACAAAAATTCAACTGTCCTGCGGAAAATTTAACTATTTCCTCGAAAATTTACTTTTTGTTCAAAATTTGTATTTTTCTGTTGAAAAGTCTATTAAAATCCTATTGGATGAAAATTCAACCTCTTTTTTGAAAATTTTTCTTTTCGATTAAAAAAGTTTGTTTTTTACTCTTTCATCTGTTTTGAAAGAAATATTCCATATTTCTTGAACACAAATGTGACTGTACGATTGAAAGTTCAACTCTATGTTGAAAATTTGTCTTTTTGATTTCAAAATTTATCTGCTTTAGCAGAAATTACATCTTTCTTGAATAAAAATGCAACTATTTGGTTTAAAATTCAACAATTTTGTTAAAAAGTCATAATGTTTGGTTGAAAATTCTGCCGTTTTGTTCATAATTTAACTATTTTGTAAAGAATTTACATTTTGGTTAAATTTAATATCTTGGTGTTGAAAAGAGAACGAAAATATTTTCTGGATGAAATTTTTTTTTTTTGTAATTTAAAATTCATCTGTTTTAAGAGAAATTTCATGTTTCTTGGATATAAATGCAAGTGCGTGGTTTTAAATTCAACAATTTTGTTAAATTGTTCAAAAAAACTCTTAGTTGAAAATTCTGTTTTGTTGAAAATTTAACTATGTCGTAGAAAATTTAATTTTTGTTTAAAATTCATATCGTCTTTTTGGATTGAAATTATATTTTTCTCGTAGAAACTTATTCCTTGATTAAAAATTCATATTTTGATCGTGAAAAGTCATTAACAATCTTTTTAAACAGAAAATTCAACTATTTTTTTTAATTCATCTCTTTAATTTATAAATTCATCCGCTTTGGTGGAAATTTCTTTTTTTATGAAAATGCAACTTTTTGGTTGAAAATTATTCTTTCCTGCTTGATTATTCAAGTATTTTATTTGAAAGATTTGGTTGAATCACTTTGTTGAGAAATCATTCTTTTTTTGTGAATAGTTATATTTTTAGTTGAAAATTCATCTCTTTGGTTGAAAGTTTCACTATTTTTTCGAAAATTAATCTTTCTAAATTGAAAATTCAACTTCTTGAGTAAAAGTTGAACTACATAAACCTTTGGTAAAAAAATTGACTGTTTAGTGGAATAGTCTTTTTTTTCTTTAAAATTAATTTTTTAACTGAAAACGTAACTTTTCCATTTTTTTAAGATTGAACTATTCAGGTGGAAATTCTCCTTTTTGGAGAAAAAAAAATAATTTTCTTGATTTAAAATTTCATTTTTCTTGGGTGAAAATGCATCAGTTTCGTGGAAGAATACTTTTTTGTTGAAGTCATATTTTTTGTTTGTCAATCCTATTTTTTAGAGAAAATTCGTCTTCTGTCTTGAATTTTTAACAATTTAGGTGACATTTTTTTTATTTAGTGAAGAATCTTTATTTGTTGAAAATTCGTCTTTTTGATTTTAAAAAACTTTTTTTTTCTATAAGTTTCATGTTTTTTTATTGAATATGAACTATGTCAATGTTAAAGGCATTTGAAGATTAAAATACTGGTATTTGAATATTAATGATCAAGGAAAATGAAAAATTAGACAAGGAAAAATGAGGGAATTTTGAAAGTAAAGTTCTCGGACACCCTGCCTAATTCCACTAGCAATAACTAGTAAAACATTTTTCGAAACAAAGAGTGAGGTGGGTAGAAATATTTTCTTACAGTTCGTTACGGGAGGGAGGGTGGTCTCAGAGAGGGCCTAAATTATAATTAATTATGATAATAATATTTATATATATATATATAATTTTAAAGAATATCCAGAGAAATTGGCTAATTGCCAAAAAAAATGATGCAAATCAGAAATTTGAAATTCCTCATTTTTACGACATTTGAAAAGAGTGCGACATAAATGAATTCAAATAGTAATTCATAATTTATATATTTAAGTACGACGCCTTAGCCAAGTCGAATTATTTTTACATGGAATGTAGGGATAGAACGGCGATACCACGCTGAAAACACCAGTTCCCGTTAGATCACTGAAGTTAAGCAGTGTTGGGCGCGGTTAGTACTTGGATGGGTGACCGTTCGGGGAATACTGCGTGTTGTTGACCCGTCGTGGGTGTGGTGGACCCACACTGGTAGTAATTATCCACCTAGAAACACTACCCGAATCGGGTAGTGAGGCAATGAACTTTCGAGTTCGAAATGCTAATCAATTTTTTTTTTTTTTTTTTTTTATGTAGGGATAGAAATTAAAAGGACAGAAATGAATGGATTTTTTTAAAATTTAAATTTTCAAGAACTTTGAAAATAAGGTTGTATGAATGAAAGTTTTTCTTGAAAACAGTGCTGATTACGGTTGACATGTGTGGGTCTCCGAGCGTTACCGGTAAAGTGACAGTTGTCTCCCTCGGCATAGAGTGTTTAAACATCACGTACATAATAGTATTAATTTAAAATTCCTCATTTTTTCGACATATGAAAAGAGTGCAATATAAATAAATATAAATAGTAACTCATAATTTATGTAGCCCCTCATAATTTATGTTAGCCCCTTAGCCAAGTCGAATTATTTTTACATGGGATGTAAGAAGGGAAATTAAAAGGACAGAAACGAATGGATTCCCTCTTTGTTTCGTGAAATAAAAAAAAGATTTAAGAAGCTGGTCAAATGACTTATTGCCATAGACCTTTCTCGAGATCCATTGATATTTATTACGAATCTAATCCATTACTCGTTCTCGTTACAGCTAAAAGTGTCTCGCCTGCTTTCGACTAAGGCGCAATATGGAAATGGAAGCTGATAACGTTCTGCAACGAAAGAGCCTGTAGAAAATAAAAGAGATCACGAGTAATCTTAACATTGCTTTTAGTCTTGCAACCATGCATTCATTGCCGACTTTACGTACCACGTACTTTTTCTGGGATTAAGAAAACTCAGGGGACAACTATGAATGATAAAACTTTTCATATTTCAATTAGAGGGTGGCCGCTCGAATTTAAAAAAAAATCCACGCTATTTCTCGGTTTTCCCGTCCAAAAATTATATTTTTCTAAATAAAAAGATAGGCTTTCAAACAAATAGTCGAATTTTGAAACAAGAAAAATTGGAATTCAATCAAAAACAATTGAATTTTCAACAAGAAGATGCATTCCCAATGAAACATATAATAGTTGATATTTCAATTAAATAAAAACGAATTTTCAACAAAAAGGACTAATTTTCTACCAAGAAGAAAAGGATTCACAGCCAAAAATAGAAAATTGAAATTTTCTTTTAAAACATTGTTTTTTATCAAAAAAATCAAATTTTCAAGCAATAACATATTTAGAACAAATTCAAATAAAATACAACCAAAAACATAAATCTTTAACAAAGTAGTTTAAATTTTAATAAAAAAAGATAAATTTTCCATTAGGAAGACGAATTTTCAACAAAACAGTTGAGTTTTCAACCAGCAAATATTCCTTTTCTACAAAAAAAAAAAAAAACGAAGTTTCAAGAAAAATTTTTTTTATCGAAATTGTTGAATTTTCAAGCCAACATACGAATTTTCTCTAAAGCAATTGAATTTTCAATTGAAAAATATGAATTTTTAACGAAAAGTTAATTTTTAACAAAAAGTTCATTTTCAACCGAACGGTTGTACTTTTAACCAAAAAATTTAATTCCTCATAAAGTAGTTCAACGACAACTCTAGCAATTTAATTTTCAATTATGGAAAATCAATTTTCAACCGAAAATGGAAAAGTTATATTTTGAGTTATAAAAATTAATTTCTAATCAAAAAAACATGAGTTTTCAACAAAGTATGTAGTAAAAATTTCAACCAGCGCGATTAATTTTAAACTAAAATAATGAATCCTCAACTGAAATTTTTTCATTTTTATTTGCAAAAATTAGTTTTCAACCGCAAAAGAAAAACGAATTTGCAGCCAACGAGATTAATTTTCAACTAAAATGTTGATTTTCAAGCTATATGTAATACAGTATATATTTCAACCAAAAAATATTTTCATTTTGAATAAAAAACAGTTCAATTTAACAAAAATAGCCGAATTTTCAAATGAAATCCTTGAATCATTAACCAAAGAAGATTAATTTTCAACCAAGAAGCTGCATTTTTATCCAAAAAAGAAAAACAGAAAACTTTTACTAAAAAAGACACATTTTTTAACCAAAGAGATGAATTTTCAACCAAGAAATATTTCAGTTGAATTTTCAATACCAAAATAAAAATTTCAAATAGAAAGTTAATTTCCTAAAAAAACAGTAGAATTTATAACCCCAAAAGACAAATATTTCTTTTTAATATAAAAAAAATTTCTGGTTCAAATATCAACTATTACATTTTTTGAGAATTAATCGTTTTCGGATGAAAATTAACATCTTTTTTTGTTGTTGAAACTTTAAATTATTTGTTTCAATTCCTTTTTTTTGCGAATTAATTTTTTGATCTAAAAATTAACATTTGAATTTTTGGTTGAAAAATCATCAAAGTTGAACTACTTTGATGGAAACTCAGCTTTTCTGTCGTTGAAAATTCATGATTTTAGTTAGAAATTTATCTTTTTGTTTGGAAATGTATCTTCTTTATTGAAATTACGACTTTTTTGGGTTAAAATTAATTTTTTAACTAAAAATTCAACTTTTTGATTTTTGTTTGAGAATTTATCTTTCCTACTTTGAAAAAAACCTATTTTGTTGAAAATGCATGTGTTTTGTTGAACATATGTCTTCTTTGGTAGCAAATTTGTCTTCTTGGTGGAAAATTCATCTTTTGTGATAAAAATTCAATTATTTTGCTAAAAATGCATGTTTTTTGTTAAAAATGAAATAAATATAACTGTTTTTAATAGAGTTCTTAAATGCCCAAGAATTTATGTTGTGCAAATGCTTTCGAGAATATGCTCAGCATTTGAGCTCAAACAGAGCATTTATAGAGCATTTAAGAGAATTTAAAGCATTTATTGTTTAAACAAATATATATCATAATTAATACATACATTTTTACAAAAAAATTCTAGACTGAAATGGACGTATTTTTCTTTTAAATCGCAGAGCTGCTACAGGTCAGGTATTTTCAGAAAGTCAGGGAATGTCAGTGAAAACCTGACAGAATTAGGAAATTTTCGATAAACTAAAGTTGAAGCTAATTTTGTTATTATGGTTAAAAATCGCAACTATTTGATTGAAAATTAATCTGTTTTTGTTGAGGATTCAATCTATTTTGTTGAAAATTGATCTTTTTTTCATTAATTCAACTATTTTTTGTATAAAATTAAAATCCTTTTTGGTTGAAATATCAGATATCACGTTTTTCGTTGAGAATTAATATTTTTTGGTTGAAAATTCAACTACTTAGGTGGAAATGGAACTACTTAGTTCAAAATTTTCTTATTTGGTTGATGATTCATCATTTTAGTTGAAAATTCGTCTTTTTCGATAGAAAACGATTCTTCTTGGTTAAAATTGCATGTTTCTGATTGATAATAATTTAAATATTTGGCTGAAAATTGGACAACATTGTTAAAATGTATCCTGTTTGGTTAAAAAGTAAACTAATTTGTTGGAAATTTGATTTTTTGGTTGAAAATTTCCTTTGAAAATTGAAATATTTTTTTGAAAATTCGTGTACTTTATTGTAAATTCATCTATTTTGATAGATAAATCATCTTATTGGTTCAAATCAATCTTTTTGGTTGAAAATTCCTTTACAAATTCAAATATTTGATTGAAAATTCGTGTTCTTTTTATAGATTCATCTATTTGGATAGAAAATTCATCTTATTGGTTGTGAATTTACCTTTGTGGTTCAAAATTAAATTTCTCTTATTTAGAATTAATTTTTCCAATTAAAAATGTAACCGTTCCACTTTTTGTCGAAAATTTATCTTTCTGATAGAAATTTATCGTTCCCAGTTGAAAAATATACTATTTCGTTGAAAATTTATTTTCATTTTATAGAAAATCAATTTCTGTACTGAAAATTTAACTATTCTATTTTTATTTAAAAATCAGTCTGTATTTGGTAGAAGAGTTCTCTTATTAGTTCAAAATTCATCTTTTTGGTTGAAAATTTAACAATTTTGTTGAAAAATCGTTTCTTTTTTGGTTGAAAATTTATTTTCCAAACTAAAAATTCAACAATTTTATTTTTGGTAAAAAATTTATCTTTTAAGTTGAAAATTCATGTATTTGGTTGGAAATTAAATTCTTTTAAGTCGAAGATTCATCATTTCAGTTAAAAATTCACTTTAACTATTGCATTTTTTGTGGAAAATTTACTTTTTTTGGTAGAAACGTAATCTTTTTCTTTAAAAAATGATCTGTTTAGTAGAAAATTTAACTACTCTATTTTTTGTCAAGAACTAATTTCTTTTGTTGAAAACAAAAAAAAAACAGTTGAGTTGAAAATTCGTTTTTTTGTTGATATAAAATTCATCTTTTGGATTGAAGAATCTACCATTTGATCAAAATTTCATATTTTCTGTTGAAAATTCATGATAGTGATTAAAAAATAATTTCTTTCGTTGAAAATTCATTTCTTTTCAGTTGAAAATTAATTTTTTTAACTGAAGATATAACTATTCCATTTTTGCTTGAAAAATTATATTTTTAGTTGAAAATAAATTAATTTTTCTGTGAACTCATTTTTTTTAATTTACTTTTCTAACTGCAAATTGAAATATTATATTTTTGGTTTGTCAATCTAGCTTTTTTAGTGTAAAATTGAATTATTTTGTTGAAAAATAATTTTTTGGTAAGAAAAAAAAATGTTTTTGAACATTCTTTTTTTTTGTTGAACATTTAATATTCTCAAATTTTAACTATTCTGATCTTGGTTGAAAATTGATTTTTTCAGATGAAAATTCATAAACTTTGTTGAAAATGAGTCTTTTTTGATAGAAAATTAATCTTTTTGGTTGAAAATTCAACTAACTATTCGTTTGAAAAATCATTGTATTTTTGGTTGAAGATTCATAATTGTAGTTAAAAATTAATTTCTTCGGTTGACAATTTATCTTTTTGACTTCAAAACACAACTAAAAAGTGTTAAAGATATATTTAGAAACAAAATTTTGTTTTGCAATAATCTTATTAATTTTGTATGTGTATGGTTGGTTTTATACCTCTAAGAATGTAGAAATTGGGATATTGTAGCAACCCTGAATGAGGAATTGTTTAATGCGAATAATATGTATTCCATTCCTTTGACATCTTTTATCATTTAAATTTAGCGCCCTTTCTAATTTGAAGCGATGCATTTTCCCGCGAGATTTAAACAATGTAATTATTATTATTAAAAGTATAAAATACGATTTTTTAAATCTTAATTCAAAATGCTCATAAATGCTCATTAAATTCTCAAAGCACATAAAGTTGGAACATATTCTCGAGCATATTCTCATGCTCCTGAGAATTCCTCTGAGCACTAAAACTCTTTAGAACACTAGTTTTTAAGCAATCAGGAATAGATTTACAAAAATTTTGAAACTGGTTTGTAAGAGCAAGTGCGTTTGTTAATTTTTTAAAGATCATTACAAAATTCATAACGCAATATATGAAGCACTTTCTTCAAGAGAAAATTTACATTTGATCTAAACAAATCGAATTTCTCCTGGATTTTCCTCTTTGTATTTAATATTATTTTAGTGAACATTTTTCTTGCTTAAGATCTTCCAATCCCCACCCCATTCTAAAAATAGTAACATTTCACCACATCCAAATCGTCCTACGAAATTTATTTAATAATAATAATAAACAATTTGTTATGGTAAAGATTTAGAGTTTTGAAAATAAGGTTGTATAAATGGAAGATTTTCTTGAAAAAAGTGCTGATTACAGTTGTGATGTGTGGGTCCCCAAACTTTACCGGTAAAGTGATTGTTGTCTCCTTGAGCAGAGAGAGTTTAAAAATCACATATATAATAGTTTTGATTGAAAATTCCTTATTTTTACAACATTTGAAAAGAGTGCAATATGTAGGTTCAAGATTACTGAATAAAATTACAGAACCATTATATTATAAAATAATTATAATTCATTATTGCTGCGGGCCCATGCGATAGCACTCAACATTTTTTCCAATGATTGGGATAAAAGCTACTCTAGTAAATTTCTCATCCAGAAGGAAATTCGATTATCTCGAATGATAGTGGCTCAAGTAATATTAAATTACACACCATAAGATCAAAGGCTTTCCAATAGGATTAGGAAAGTTCGCAAGAGATTCAAACTTATTTGCTATTGTGATGGTCTTCGTCGGCGTAGGTTGGACACTGGTGTCTCCTGGGATTTATGTGAGTCGAATTCCCGAAGGATTTCACTTCTTTATCCTGAAGGAGGAATCTTGGCCGTGATTCAAATTTTAGAGTTACGATTGCTCTCTCTGTACGAACTACGTAGTATGTATATCAATTCTGCGACGGTCCGATTATCGGTCTAGTAGAACGGTTGCTTGTTATTTTTTATTGGAATTTTGCCAGTAACACAATATCCGTTTCAAATGGACTTGGAATATCGTTGACCTCGGCTGATTTTTTCTCTCTTGATTTTTCTAAATTATGGATTTTCTGAATAGCATCAATAACCGAGGGCTCCTTTTCGAGCATTCAAATTCAATAAATGAAGCCTCCGATGCGAAATTGAACCAATTCTGCAAACAGAATTGTGCTTGGACCTTTTGTGGCCTTGTCTTTTTAACCTTTGGGAGGTGGATATCATTTATGGATGGCAAAAGACTTTTCATTTTTTCTTTTTCCATTTTGCATTTCACAGGTGAAGTTTAATTTATTTATTTTTCTGATTGGATTTAGCAATAGGGCATAGCGTGAAATACAAATTTCGTCAAATAAAAAAACCCTTGGACCCTATTATTTTCCTTTTAACATAAGAAGCAACTGTGTTAAAGTTGGCTCGAATGGAAAAAAATGTTTTCTCAATTTGGGAAAAAGTGTCTGGGAAATTTGAAAAGAAAATTTTTGATAGTTTGCCAAATCAGAGGACATTTTTAATTTTAATTCCTAGTGTGAAAAATATAAATCGTCATTTTCGACTCTTAAAAAACACTAATTCGTGATTTTTTGATTGGTTTTTCACAATTTCTCGAAACATTTTGTTTAATTCGAATACATTTTTTGTAATCCCTAGTAAAAAAAGCTTCGACAAAAAGGTTGAAGAACTGCAAATTTTCTTACAAAAAAGTAAAACTAAATACATCAAATTACAAGAGAAGTTAGAGGAAAGTAGAACTTTTGTCTATTATTCAAAAAAATGTTATATATTTTTGTACTTCCCAAATTTTTTTTAATATAACTCACAAAACGTCAAATTACAGAAAATTATAGAAAACGGACTTGAAACAAATAATTGGTTGATAAATAATTTTTTTATTATATTACATAAAAATTGTAACTAATATTATTGTATGAAACGTAGATGATTACAACAATTTTTCTATTATTTACGAGCACCAGGAGCCTCAAATAGAAAAAATTGACATTATTTCATCATATTTGTTTATTTATAAAAAAAAAACAGAAAAAATAAATAAAAAATTTGACTTGACATCTCTCTGGGAAATTTTATCAGCTTTTTTAAAAATGTGTTATGTCCAAATTCTTAGAAGATTTCGATGTTCTTTTTTCAAATGACTGTATTTGTTATTTAACAACAAAGTTTAAACTTTTTTTGTATAACTTTTCTGTGGTACCATTTCTCTTGAGATTTTCTGATGTATTAGAGCAGGTCATTGATAATTAAAATAACTAACTGAAAATAATGTCCAGTAGGTTACAGTGAGATCCCTTTTTTATTCAGGAAAATCGAAATTTCCAGATAACGAAATATGAAAAAAGTCACAGTTTCTAATTTTTATACGATAAGAAAAATTAGAACAAATAATTGTGCCTTATTTGAGAAATAAGGTTGTATAAATGAAAGTTTTTCTCGACAAGAGTGCTGATTACAGTTGTCATGTGTGGGACCCCGAGCGTTACCGGTGAAATGATAGTTGTCCCTGGGCAGTTTTTAGTTTTTTCTTCTTAAAAAATCGTATTCTTTAATTCTCTAATGAATTTTGTGAATGTATAATTTAGACCAAAAAGCCTCACAATTTTAGGTCTCGAAGTTGAGGACTATTCAGAATTTTTTCAAGTTCTCAATATTTCAAGGGTAGAAAAGTGTGTTCCAGAAGACCTGATGGATGGGACATTTTCCTGTGCCTTTAGACAGCAAATCAAACCATTTGAGATGATGAAATTTTAGTTCTAGAAGTAAGGGCAGTTTTTTTTTAATTTTTGTTTAATTTTTTTCTTATCTCAGGCACAGAAACCGGGAACGTTCCGAGAGAGCTAGGAGGATGAAACTTTTTCAGATATCTTTGGACCACAGTTGGAACCATTTCAAGACATGAAATTTTATGTCTCCGAGTTAAGGAATTTTGTAGAATGTTTTTATGCATTTTTTATCACCTTAGTGGCAGAAAATGAGGATGTTTCGGAAGAGATAGAAGCTTTTCTGGGTATATTTAGACACCAAGTGGAAAAAATTGTGAGTCATAAAATTTTAGATCTGGAAGTTAGGGCATTTACTGGATTTTTTTCGATTTTTTATTATCCTAAGGGGTATAAACGAGAGTGTTCCGGAAGAGCCAGAAAAACTACAATTTTTTGGGTATTTTTAGGGATAAAATTGATCAATTTTAAGCTATACAATTTTAGGATTAGAAGTTAGGACAAGCGAGGAGAATTAAACTTTGCCAGGTATCTTGAGACAACAAATAGAATAATTTTAAGTCGTTCAATTGTAGGTCTTGAAAATAGGGACATTTCTTGCAATTTTTTCTATTTTTTATCATCTTGAGGATAGAAAACGAGTAGTGAAATTCCAGGTTCCGGAGTCAGGGCATTTTTGGAAATTTTTTTCGATTTTCTATTATCTCGCGAGTAGAATACGAGTTCGTTCCTTAACAGCTTGGCGCATAAAATTTTTTTTCTGTATCTTGGGACGTAAAATTAAACTTTTTAAGCCTCAAAATTATAGGTCGCGAAGTTAGGACCTTTTTACATTTTTTTCGATTTTCTAATATCTTAGGGGTAGAAAACGAGGGTGTGCTAGAAGAGCTGGGGGGGATGAAACATTTTTTATTGTATTCACACAACAAATTAAACAATTTTAGGTTTCAAAATTTTAGGTCTCGAAATTAGGGCCTTCTTGGAATTTTTATTCGATTTTTGGATATCTTTCTTCCGATATCTTTAGAAATCTAATGGAACCATTTTAAGCCGTGAAATTTTAGTTTTGTTCGTTGAGGTATTTTTAATTATAATTATTATTACATTATTATATCTTATTATATATATTATGATAAATATTATTATAATTATTTTATATTATTAGGGGATGAAATGTGATGTATCCCGGAAGACTTAGGGGGTTGATACATTTTTGGCATCATGTTGGCATCAAGTGATCCTATTATCAACAGTAAAATTTTAGATCTGAAAGTTGGATCATTTTTTATGATTTTATCAATTCTTAAGTGTTTCTTAAAGAGACATAATTTTTTCTTGCAAATTCAACTGTTTTGTTAAAAATTTCTCTTCTTGAGTTCAAAATTCAATTCTTTCCATATAATATTAAACTTTTCTTTAAAATTCATATCTTGTTGTTGATAAGTCAACTGAAATATTTTTTGGATAAGAAATATTTTTTCTGAAAATTTGTCTTTTTAATTTAAAAGTTCATATTTTTTTAGTAGATATATTGCATCTTTCTTGGACAAAAATGCAACTGTTTTGTTGAGTATTCAACCATTTTCTAGAAAATTTACTTTTTGCTTAAAATTTGTATTATTCCGTAGAAAAGTCTATTGAAATCCTTTTGGATGAGAAATCAACTATTTTTTTTTTAATTTGTCTGATTTAAAAATTTACCGTTTTTAATAGAATTTTCAATTTCCTTGGACAAAAATGCAACTTTTTGGTTGAAAATTGAACAATCTTGTTCAAAAATCATACTTTTTGGTTAAAAATTCGACTATTTAGCAGAAAATCAGCTTATAGATTACAATTCCTATCCTGGTGTTGGAGAGTGAACTGGAATCTTCTTTGAATGAAAATTTCACTATTTTTTTAAAGAGTTTCTTCTTAATTCATCTGTTTCAAAAGAAATATTTCATCTTTCTTAAATACAAATGTAACTGTTCGGTTGAAAATTCAACTCTTTTTTTGAAAATTTGTCTCGCTGATTTCATTTAATTACATCTTTCTTGGATAAAAATGCAACTGTTTGTTTTAAAATTCAACAATTTGGTTGAAAAATCATACTTTTTGGTTGCAAATTCTGCTGTTTTGTTGAAAATTTAAATATTTAGTAGAAAATTTACTTTCTGGTTAAATTTGATGTTTTGGTGTTCAAAAGGGAAATTGAATCTTTTCTGGATGAACATTCAACTATCTGTTTGCAAGTTTTTTTTTTAATTAAAAATTCATCTGTTTCAAGAGAAATTTCATCTTTCTTGGATAGAAATGGAACTTTTTGGTTTAAAATTTAACAATTTTGTTAAAAAGTCATGCCTTTGGTTGAAAATTCTTCTGTTTTGTTGAAAATTTAAATATTTTGTAGAAAATTTACTTTTTGTTTAAAATTCGTATTTTGGTGTTCAAAAACGAATTGAATGCTTCTCTAGATGAAAATTCAATTATTTAAAAAAAATTCTTTTTAAATAAAAATTCATCTGTTTTGAAAGAAATTTCATCTTCTTTGGATGATAATGCAACTATTGGGTAGAGAATTCAGCAATTTTGTGATAAAGTCAGCCTTTTTGGGTAAAAACTTGTCTTTTTTGATTGAAAATTCAATTTTTTCGTAGAAACTCATTTCTTGCTTAAAAATTAATGTCTGGTCGTGAAAAGTCAACTAAAATATTTTTTAACAGAAAATTCAACTATTTTGTTTTTAATTCATCTTTTTGATTTATGAATTCATTCGCTTTGGTAGAAATTTTTTTATTTATGAAAATGTAACTTTTTGGTTAAAAATTTTTCTCTGTTTTAGTATTTAACTATTTTCTTTGAAATATTTGGTTAAATCACTTTGTTAAGAAATAATTTTTTTAAAAGAATTATATTTTTAGTTGAAAATTAATCTCTTTAAATTGTAAATTCAACTACTTGGGTAAAAGTTAACCTACATTGTTAAAAATTCATTTTTGTAATGAAGGCTTATGTCTTCGGTTCCAAATTTAACTATTCAGTGGAAGTCTTTTTTTTTAATTAATTTTTAAACGGAAAATGTAACTTGTCTATTTTGTTTACGATTGATCTTTTTTAGTTGCAAATTCTCCTTTTTTGGTAAAGAAAAAACAGTTTTGTTTGTTTAAAATTTCCTTTTTGATGGGTCCAATTTTCTTTCTCTAGTGAAATCTTTATTTGTTAAAAATTTCTCTTTTTGGTTTAAAAAAACATTTTTTTTCTATACAAATTTAATGTTTTTTGACTGAAATATAAACTATGACATTTGTTGTTGGGAATTTATATTTTTAGGTTGAAAATTCAACTATTATGTTAAGAATTTAACAATTCTTTTAAAATTCAAGTTTTTTGTTGAAAAGCCATCTTATATAGTAGATAAGACTTTTTTTTGTTCAAAATAAATTAATAAATTTCAAATTTTTGAATTTGTGTCTGAAATATGTTTTATTCCGTTCATAAAATATTCTGTGTTAAAAGTATTTGAAGATTAAAATGCTGGTATCTGAATAATAATGATCAAGAAAAATGGAAAAACTCGGCAAGGAAAAATAAGGGAATTTTGAAAATGAAGTTCTCGGAAATCATGCCTAATTCTACTAGCAAAACCTAGTCAAATATTTTTGGAAACTGAAAATAACGTACAGATACTTACGTATCTTAATACGCTGATTACAAAAATAATGGTGAAAATTGGCGGCAAGGATGCCTTCATGATAAAAACCGTAAAAAACCCTACGGAAATTATGATTTTTTCATCATCTCAGTGAATACAAAGAATTTGAAAAAATGTTTCAAACAAAAGTTCTAGCTAGTATAAAAATACATCTTTTTTGTATTATACACTTTTCGCCTAAAATCATTATTTATCGAAAAAAAGAGGACTTTAACCTGAAAAAGGAGGCGAGCGTAACTGAACACATTTCCGTAACCAATCAGTAAATGCGTAGCCCCTCTCCTCCCATTCGAACCTGGCAGAGGGGATAAGCGTGACCGACCGCATATCTTTTTTCTTTTTTTCATTGTTTTTCCCACGCAATCCTCTTTTTCTCGAAAAATAATGGTTCCAGGCGAAAAGTGTTTCATACAAAAAAAAAGTATTCTTATACTAGCTAGAACTTTTGTTTGAAACATTTTTCAAAATTCTTTGTATTTACTGAGATAAAGAGAAAAATCATAACTTTTATGGTTTTTTTTTGGCTTTTACCATGAAGACCTCCTTGTCTGCATTTTTTACTATGATTTTTGTAATCAGTGCATCAAAATACGTGAGTATACGTGGTTTGAACAAAATCGGAGGGTTCATCTATTCGGAACTACACCCTCAGCGAGGTGTGAGACACAAGGAAATACGGTAACAAGGTTCTTACACGTCTTGTAAAAGACGGTTTCTACCTCATTGTAATTCGACCTCCATTTCAGCGCAATCTTGGTCACAGCAGCCACAGAAGGTCTTCTGGTATTCAAGAGCCCAGGCGATACGATAAATCGGAAGTCGCTCTCTCATTAGTTACCTCTGTAAATATTCCAATCTCGAGTCTGAATTCTGAAACCAAGTAGACCCTGATGAAGAGGGTTTTCTGGTTTAATAAAGTCCAGAATATTTGACTTTGGCGTAATCACAGCACACATTTCGTAATAAGAACCGTCATAATTAGTTAAATGGTTGAATACACTTGATGCTAAACACAAACCTCTAGCTCAGCTTTAAACAGATGAAAGGGTTTCGCGACGGATTTCTGAGCACAGGGCTCGGAACTGCTCAAGCTTAAAAAAATAGTAAAATAGTAACCATATTTCTCTCGAAAAAGTAACCGGAAAGTAACAAAAATGTGGCAAAAAAGTAACCAAGAAGAAAGATTTTTTTACCAAAAAAGACGAAGTTTCCAGCAAAATTATGATTCTTCAAACAAAAATATGTATGTTTAAGAAAGTAGTTCAACTTTTAACAAAAATGGTTGAATTTTTCTGTTTAAAAAATATTAACTGTTAACGAAAAATGTAATAGTTGATATAATCAACAAAAAAGATTTTAATTTCATAGAAAAAAGAGAATTTATTCGAAAAATACGATTTTGCAACAAAAACTGTTATTCTTCAAACAAATTGTTGAGTTTTCAAGCCAAAAAAAAAAACAATTTAAAAAAAATTAATGAGTTTTCAACCAGTAAGTATGGATTTTTGACAAGAAAGTGATCTGTTAACCAAATAGTTGAATTTTCTACAAAAACAGGGAAATCTTCAACCGAAAAAGACGAATTTTTAAATACATAAGTACCTTTCGAACATGATAACCGCAACGAGTCTCTGAAAGGAAACTCAAGGTCTTTTACAGGTTTTCCAGGTCTACTTTTTTACATCAAATAATGAAATAGTCGTTTTTCACACATGCAAAAAATGAGCCACTTCAATTTTTATTGTCCAACAGTTTCCAAAGAAAGCTTTTTGAAACCTTTTGAAACCGTTTAAAATTTTTGAAATGTTATGAAATTTGGTGTCTTTTGTTGGAATTCTTTAAATCTTTTGAAATCCTTATGAATTCTTTAGAATATTTGTGAAATCTTTCTGAAACCTTTTTTCTTCTTTTGAAATCATTGAAATATTTTTAAATATTTTTAAATCTTCCAAAAATTTGGAAATAGTTTAAAATATTTTTATTGATTTGAAATCTTTGAAATTCTTGAAATCTTTTGAAATCCTTATGAATTATTTGAAATATTTATAAATTCTTTCTGAAATCTATTGTATTAATTTAAAATCATTGAAATATTTAAAAACTTAGTGAAATCTTTTGAAATCTTCAGAAAAATGTCAAAATCGTTTAAAATCTTCGAAATGTTTTGAATTCTATTGAAATCCTTATTAATTTTTTCAGATATTTGTGAAATCTTCTTAAATCTCCTAAAAAAATTTTAATCGTTTAAAATCTGTGAAAGTTTTTTTAAACTTAGAAATCTGGTGTACTGTACCTTTTCGAAATCTTTGAAATTTTTGTATTTTTCAATAACCAAGTAGTAAATTTTCAACCAAAAAAGATAAATTCCTAACAAAAAATGTAACAGTTAGGTTCAACCAAATAATTCGAATTTTCTTCAAAATAATTGAATCATCAACCAAAAACAATTTTTTTTTCGAAAAAACATCTGCATTTCAACGGTGAAAGATTAAATTTCTAGCAAAAAAGATGAATTTTTGTAGAAAAAAGACGAATTTTCAATAAAACAATTGAATTTTCAAACAAAAAGGATTTTCTGTCGAGAAAGAAAAAATATTACAACTGAAAAGTTGAATTTTCAAGCCAAAAATGAGAATTTTCTACAAAACAGTTGAATTTTGAATCCAAAAACATGAATTTTCAAGAAAAAAGTTAATTTTCAAACAAATAGTTGAACTTTTCAACAAATTGTAAAATTTCCAATCCAAAAATATGAATATTGAATAAAATAGTTTAACTATCTACCAAAAAAGATTTTTCAGTCAAAAAAGAAAAAAAAATCCAGTCCAATGATAATTTTAGGTGAAAAATAATTTTTAATGGAAGATAAAAAATTCGAATAGCTATATATTTCTATAGTTTATTTATTTTTAAGCTTATTTAAACATAATTTTTCTGAAACTTCAAAAAATTTGAAAAGACTTTAAAGATTCTAGGTATATTGCAGCTAGAAGTTTTAGGATTAAAAATTTAAAAACATTTTAAATATTTTCTAGAGAATTTAGCGGAAAATTGCTTATTTTTCTAAAGCCTTTTAGAATCCTCAGAAAGCTGAATATTTCTTTCGAAACCTTCAAAAATATATATTTTGTTTTAATTTTTTTGAGATCCTTTTGAACATTAAATTACTCTTGAAATTTCTCAAAAACTGAGGAATCATACGAAATTTTTTCATTCACTTGAAAACATTCTGAATTCTTGAACTGCTCCTTTCTTCAAAGTCTTCAAAAATCTATTTTCCTAATTTTTTTTTTATTTTGTAAGCTTTAAAATTGGAAAATTTGGTTGAAAAATCTTTTACATTCATTCTTAAAACTTTAGGAAATCTTTTTAAATGCTTTGAAATCTTTTTCAGTTTTCTCTTAAGAATCATTTTTGCAAATCAAAAAATCATTTCATAATTTTCCAGGAATCTCGAGAAAATAGAATTATTTATTCAGAAATGTTAATTTACTAAACTGATGGTGCAGAAAATTCACAATCTGTATTAATAGATAAATAAATATAACCTCATATAATATGTTTAAGGGGTTACGAGTAGATTCCTTTTTTCATTCTTTGTGGTCGAAAAGTTAAGAACATAATTGTTGCCTTTTTAATGAACAAATCATTTTAAACTCATTTTTTTTATAAATAAATTTTTAGAATCAAAATTGCTCATGTCGAAATTGTGATTTGAAAAATTCTACAAAATTCAAAAGAAATCACTGAAAACAGATACTAAAACATTTAACACTTTTTGAGGTCATTGCAAAAAAAACTCACTTGAGTTTCAATTTTAACTCAAAACATAAAAATTTATAACCATTTTGACTATAAAGAAAAGAATTTTTGTGAAGTCTGTATTTTTTATTTCATTCTAAAATCTGGTGGCCAGACTGGTGATTACTGGACTTTTGTTGTACTCTTTTATTTATTATTCATTTCTTATAATATGAAGAAGTATTTGAAAAAAAACGCAATTGCATATTATTAAAACAAAAGTTTCTGTAAATGTTTGTTACTTTTGACCCTGACTTTAATGAAAACAAAAATTTCACAGTTAACCAAATTCCTTAAGTTGGCGAAGACTGGGGACGAATCTAATCTATTTTTAATATGATTTTACTGTTTTTGTCTACCTGTTCTAACCTCAATATTTTTTTTAATATTGATTATTAATTTTATAAGTTGTGAAAAAAGTCTCTCTAGCTCCACTGGGATTCGAACACCAGGCCTTTCAGATTTCCGGTCTGATGCTTTAACCAACTAAACTACGAAGAGACAAGAAGATTCTCTTCACAACTTCTACAAGTTGAAAGTCGACGTCATTCATTGTACTTGCAAGATTAATTTTTAATCATTCCAACATGAGAGTGATTTTTATTGATTAATTTTATGGTTTTCGACCAGCGAAATATTAATTAATATGATGTTTGTGTTTTTGTCTACTTGGTCTAAAGTCAATATTTTTTTTAATATTGATTACTAATTTCATAAGTTGTGAAAAAAATCTTTCTAGGATACCAGCGGAGCTAGAGAGATTTTTTTCACAACTTATAAAATTAATAATCAGTATTAAAAAAATACTGATTTTAGTCTAAGTAGACAAAAACATTAAAATCATATTAATTACTATTTCCCTATTCAAAAACCATAACATCAATTAATAAAAATCCCTCTCATGTTGGAATGAAAAATTAATCTAGCAAGTACATTGAATGGTGCCGACATTCCAACTTGTAGGAGTTGTGAAGAGAATCTTCTCGTCTCACCGTAGCTTAGTTGGCTAAAGCATCAGATCGGAAATCTGAAAGACCTGGTGTTCGAATCCCAGCGGAGCTACAGAGATTTTTTTCACAACTTATAAAATTAATAAGTGAATATTAAAAAATATCGATTTTAGACCAAGTAGACAAAAAAAATTAGCATCATAATAATTACTATTTCACTTGTCAAGAACCATAACATCAATTAATAAAAATCACTTTCATGTTGGAATGGTTGAAAATGAATGTTTCAAGTACATTGAATGACGTCGACATTCAACTTGTAGGAGTTGTGAAGAGAATCTTCTCGTCCCTCCGTAGCTTAGTTGGCTAAATCATCAGACCGGAAATCTGAAAGACCTGGTGTTCGAATCATAGCGGAGCTAGAAAGATTTTTTTCACAACTTATAAAATTAATAATCAGCATTAAAAAAATATTGATGTTAGGCCAAGTAGACAAAAACATTAACATCATATTAATTACTATTTCGCTGGTCAAAAACCACAACATCAATTGATAACTAATCTATTTTTGTTTATTTTTTGTTTCATTGAATATAATTTGTTTGAGAATATTTGAATAGAATTTGTCACATTATATTCAGCAAGGGAGATATTCCTAAATGTAAATTGTGGATCTAGAGGTTTAGAGGTCATCTAATCCAGCCAGCCAACCACATGGAAAGCCATCGGTACCTTGCTGTCCGAACATTGTGGGCAAATATCCGGTATACGATCGGGTCGTACCGTTACTACCCCTTGGAAATGTATGAGCCAATTCGAATGAAATGTGCATTCGACAGGCCAGAATTACGAAATTCTGTACATATACCTAAGTACACTCGCCTCGCAAATACTTTGCAATCAAATGACCAATTGGTATTTCCGTTTGAGCTTTGATGTCGCGTGCAAGACAAACTACAACGCTCGAATCTATTACGAAAACGAGAGAGGAAGTCTTTACAATTAGGTTCATTTATCACTCTTGTTATTTACAAATTACAATTTACAAATTGAAAGAGTACTTATAAATCTTGGCAATGATTATTCCTCGTGAAATTTCTCTTTCATTTTCTTTTTTTCAATTTTAACTATTTTAGAAGAGCAATTTAAGAGTAACTTTACCCCCCCCCCTCCCCCCTCCTTTAAATAACTGGAACAAAATATTTTATGTGGGTGATTCTGATACCAATCTATTAGATTATTGAATTTGCCAATTAGGAAAAGAAAACAATCAAAAATATTCGAAAGCATTTATAAAATGATTAAAATTCAATATATTATTTTTTTTCAAAAAATCTTTTAATAAAAAAATAAAGATTTCTTACAATAAAATTGAGGGAAAAATATGTAAACTCAATTTGAAGAAATCTTAAATTATTCATATAGATTTTTTGAGAAAATTGTTCTTGATAAAATGAACTTCTTTTCAACCTGAATTTAAAAATATTTTCACCCCCCCTCACTCTTTCTGTACGTGATTTTGAGTTTCCAAGAATGTTGACTAGTTATTGCTAGTAGAATTAGGCAGGGTGTCCGAGAACTTCATTTTCAAAATTCTCCTATTTTTCCTTTCCTAATTTTTCATTTTCCTTGATCATTAATATTCAAATACCAGTATTTTAATCTCAAAATACCTTTAACATAGAACCTTTTATAAATGGAATAAAACAGTATTTCAGATACAAATTTGAAAAATTCAAATTTATTAACTTATTTTAAACAAAGGAATGTATTTTCTACTATGAAAGATGGTTTTTTAACAAAATACTTGAATTTTCAACAAAATAATTAAATTTATAACATAATAGTTGAATTTCCAAACTAAAAATATAAATTCCCAAAAAAGGTGTCATAGTTTATATTTAAATGAAAAAACATGAAATTCATACCAAAAAAATTTTTTTTTCAACCCAAAAAGACGAATTTTCAACAAATGAAGATTTTTCACTGGAGAAAGAAAATTGTACCGAAATTGCTAAAATACGAATTTGCTTTACAAAAATTGAATTGACAAACGAAAATATGACTTCAGCAAAAAATTATTGTTCCACGAAACTAATGCATTTTCACCCAACAAAAGTGAAATTTTAAAACAAGAAAATTATTATTTTTTTAACAAAATAGGAGAATTTTCAACTAAAAAAGATCTATTCAAAAAAATGGAAAAGTTGCATTTTCAGTTTAAAAATTAATTTTAAACAAAAAAAGACTATTCCACTAAACAGATAAATTTTTGACCAAAGGCTAGTTGAATTTTCAATTTAAAAAGATTAATTTAAAAAAAAAAGTGAATCTTTCAACCAAAGAGATGAATTTTCAACTAAAAATATAACTCTTCAAAAAAAAATTATTTCCTAACAAAGTGATTCAACAAAATCTTTCAAATAAAATTGTTGAATACTCAAGCAAAGAAGAATGATTTTTAACCAAAAAGTTGTATTTTCATAAAAAAGAAATTTCCACCAAACAGATGAATTTATAAATTATAAAGATAAACTAAAAAAAAATAGTTGAATTTTCTGTTAAAAAAGATTTTTGTTGACTTTCTACGATCAAAAAACCAAGAAATAATTTAATTTTGAGTAATCATGGAAATAATAAGAAATTCGTTTCAATATTAATCTTTCCCCTATTACCCTATATCCCTATTTTCCACCTTTTCATCATTTTTTCACATAAATTTGAACTTGATAAAAAAATATGAAAAGTTAACTCTTTTTGGTTGAAATGTCTACTATTTCATTTTTGATTAAAAATTCATCTTCTTCGGTTAAAATTTTTATTATTCAGTTAGAAATTGTATTTTGTTGTTGGATATTCAACAATTTTATTAAAAAGTCATCCTTTTTAACTGATAATTTTTCTGTTTTGTTGGAAATTTGTTTTTCTGCATAGAAAATTTCACTATTATTATAAAAAGTGCAACTATTTAGTTGAAAATTATACTTTTTATTGAAAATTTATATTTTCAGGTTGAGAAATAAACTATTTCATAGAAAATAATACGATGTAAATGTTTTCTGTCTACATGGTGTAAAATCAATATTTTTTTGAAATATTTAACTATTAGGTTGAAAATTACATTTTTTGTTGAAAATTTCTCTTTTAGGTTGAAAATTCAACAGTTTTGTATAAAATTCATCTTTCTGACCTGAAAATTCAACAATTTTATTGAAATATTTTATTTCTTCTTGACGAATAAATCTTTCTTGTTTGAAAATTCAACTCTGTGACTGAAAATTCGTTATTTCGGTTCAAAAATATATTTCTTTTGGTAGAAGTTTAATCTTTTTTAGTTAGAAATGCAACTGTTTGACTGAGAAATAATCTATTTTGGTTGATAATTAATAATTTAAAATTTCACTATTTGGTTAGAAATTACCTTTCTTATTAAAAATTCATCGGTTTTGTAGAAAATTCGGCTTTTTATTTTGAAAACTTTACAATTTGTTCAAAAATGCAACTATTTGGTTGAAAATTAACATTTTTGGTGAAAATTCATATTTTTTGTTTCAAAATTTAACTGTGTTGTTGAAATATCAACTATCAAATTTTTCGTTGGAAATACACCTTTCTGTTTGCGAATTAAGCTAGTTAAATAAAATTAAACTACTTTGTAAGTAATTCACTTTTTGGTTTGAAAATTCATCTCGTTGGTTGAAAATGTAACTATTCCGTTGAAATTCAACTTTTATGGTAGAAAATTAATCGTCGTGATAAAGTATTCATTCAATTGGTTAAAAAAATTAATTTTTTGTTTGAAAATGCATATTTTCGGGTTAAAAAATTAAACCGTTTGATTGAAAATTCTCTTTTTTCAAGGAATTCGCTTTGGTTGAGGATTCGACTGTTTTTTATTAAAAATAAAAATCTTTTTTGGTTGAAATATCAACTATTGCATTTTTCTGTAGGAATTCATAATTTTTGGCTGAACATGTCATTACTTGGTTAAAAGATGAACTGCTTTGTTAAAAATTTAGTTCTGGGGTTGAAGATTCATCATTTTAGTTGGAAATTCATCTCGTTGATTGAAAATTTATCCTTTTTGCTTGAAGATTAATTTTCTCGCTTAAAAATTTACCCTTTTGTTTGAAAATTCATGTATTTCGTTGAAAAATCTTCTTGTTTGCAGATAATTAATATTTTTAGTAGAAAATTCTTGTTTTTAGTTGAAAATGAATTAGCTTTGGTTTTGATTTAGAATTTTAATTTTTTTTAATTCAAATATCCAAGATTACATTTTTTGTTTGGAAATCATTTTTTTTGTTTAAAATTCAACTACTCGTTCAAAAGTTGAACTTCTTCATTGAAAACTAATTTTTTGGTAAAGATTCATCATTTTAGTTGAAAATTCATCTCTTTGGTTGAAAATGTATCACTTTTACTTGAAAATTTATCTTTTTTTTTTGAAAGACAATTAATATTCATGTTGAAAAATTAATTTGAAGGATAACAATTTGATCTTTTCTGATTAAAAATATAAAATTGTGTATTAAAATTTTTTTGTGAATTCATATTCTTTGGTTGAGAATTCAACCATTTGGTTCTAAATTAACTTTTTTGTGGAAATTTTGATTTGACATATCTGAAGTTTTTAAGAATTGTTTTGAATTTTCTCAAGAATTTCAGAGAAATCATATTCATATAATTTTAAAAACAAATAAAAAATTGACTCAAAAAAATAGTTTTCGAAATTTTTATTTTTTCGAAAATTATTTTTTCTTTCCAATTTTTTTAATTCTCAAGATTTTAATAAAATTATATTCGAGGAAGCAAAAAAGGGATAAAAAAGAGCTTATTAAAAAAGTTTAAAGGCAATTTTTACTGCTTTAATAGAACATTGAATGCTCCACAAGAACTTCCAAGTGTCTTTCTTGAAGAAGTAAATAAGCAATAAACTTTCCACGCCTTGCAAGACAAATCGCAAAAGTTCTCCGGAACTTTCAACCTAATCTCTACTTGGAAAATAATTGTATTGGATCATTCTCGGGTCTTCCCCATATCGTTTCGATCACTTTGTTACAGCTGGTGGAAGTCCAACTCTCAGAAAGAAGAGGAACCAACTTTTGTTTGTTTGCAGTTGATCTCGATCGCGCCTTTTATCGGCTTCAAAAGCAGAAGTTGTTTGAGTTTAAAAAAAAGTAAAAGAAATCACAAGAAGCAAGTCTGTGAAAGCAAACAGACTTGAAGAATTTAAGGAACTGCAAAGAATTTTTCAAAGAAATATAATACAATTAAGGATTGAATATTCAGATCTAAGATGAGGGATCACATCTGTTGGGCAGTTTAATTTTATGTAAAAAATGATTATATCAAAACAATTTTCGAATTGTTGCGAATAGATGAACTTAATTTATAATTGCATTAAAACGTGTTTAAGAAACGCGAGGAAAGAAAATTAATTTTGCTTTGACACAGAGACCCATTAGCTTTTTATGAGATCATTCTCACTGCACTGGTAGTGCTCGGGGACACGCTCACAATAACTGTAATACGAAATTTTCGCAACATTCTCGTTTAGGCTCGAAAAACAACGTAACTATTTAAAAAAATGGTATTAAAAGATAAAAAGGGGACGGAACCCTGCAAGATCTATTAGATTTTATTAATTTATGCAGTTCAAAATCTTTTATTTGTAAACAAACTTTTTTTGTATATTGTTTCCTTATATCTCATTGATAAAGTGGGAAAACTTTGTTTGAACTCTAATGACGATGAACTGAATGGTGTAGTGTTGGCAAACCCTTTAATGATACGATAGTGTCCTCGAAACGTAGAGGATACGACCCATTAACTGGCATGCAAGAAGCACTTTCTATTATTAATTGTTGCAATATCGAAAGTTGTGTCGGGAACCGGATGATATAAGAGTTAATTCTCCGAAGTGCCCAATAGCGACCAGCCATCTGATACTTTCCTTTCAACTTCTCGTGCACAACTTTTTCAAACTAGATTCATCTTCCCTGATGATGTATCCTAAATAGAATTACTGCTACACTGCTGACCTGGAAAATAGTGACCAACAAGAAACGATAATTGATTCCAGATTTTTGCTTGATCAGTTTAAAAACCGGCAACGATAGTTTGGTTTCTGATTTTACCAATAAATTCTGTTAAATATTTTCATTAATCTGAAATGTTAACATGCCCTGACAACTCTGACAATCGACTCTTAAAAATTCACATTTAACCCTCTAACTTTCCCTTGATATCTGATGATAAACCAGGTTTGCTATTAAATCCTAACTTTTCGATGAGATTTCAACAAAATAAATGAATTTTCAACAAAAGAGAAATAAATATTTAAATCAAAGAGACGAATTTTCAACAAAATTTTTGAATTTTCAAACAAGAAAGATATTTTCAGTTAAGAAAGAAAATTTTCAATCAAAGAAGTACATTTTCAAACCAAACAAACAAATATTCAACAGAAGAAATAAATATTCAATCTCAAAAGACAAATTTCCAACAAAACAGTCAAATATTTAATCCGTAAATGAGAATTATTCACAAGAAATTACTTTTTAACTAATGTGTTGCATTTCCATGCCTAAAAGATGAATTTCCTGCAAAACAATTGAATTTTCAACAATAAAAAGTTTTTTTTTCATCAAAAAACCTGAATTTTCTACCAAATTGTTAAACTTCCAAACCAACACGAAAAATTTACTACAAAATAGTTGAATTTTCCACCCAAAAATATTAATTTTCTGACAAAAAAGTTAAGTTTCAATTAAGTAGTTACATTTGCGAGCCAAAAAGATTAGTTTTTCCAAACAGTTGTATTTTTCACTTAAAACATGAATTTTCAACGAAAAAGCTATTTCCAATGAAATAGTTGAATTTTCGTCAAAATTGTTAAATCCCCAACCTGAACAGATCAATTTCCGGAAACCGAAAATATGAATTTTCAGCCAAAAAGTTAATTTTCAACCAAGAAGTTAAATTTTGAACCCAAAAATATGAATTGTTAACAAAATAGTTAAATTTTCAAATAAAGAATTGAATTTTCAACTGAAATGATAAATGTTCTACCAAGAAAATTAAATAATAATCAAAAACATTAATTTTCTACTTGGAAGAGGAATTTTTGAAAAAAGAATTGAATTTTCAACCAAAATAGATGAATTCTTAACCAAGAAGATAATAGTTGAACTTTCAGTCAGAAAAATAAATTTTCAACAAAAAATAAAGAATTTTAATTTTTTGAATTAATTTTCAACCACAAATATAATAGTTATATCTTGAACTAAAAAATGAATTTTTATCGCCGAAAAAATTAATTTTCAAAAAAACCTTGAATTTTTAACAAAATACTTAAATTTTCAAAAAAATAAAGAATGCATTTTCAATCATAAATATGAATTTTTAAAACAAGAAAATTAATTTTCTTCCAAATAGATTAATTTTCAACCAAAAATATAACGGTTATATCTTCAATTTAAAATATGGTTTTTCATACCAAAAATATTAATTTTCAAAAAATGTACGAATTTTTAACAAAGCAGATGAATTTACAATTAAAATAGAATAGTGGAATTTCCAGTTAAAAAACTAATTATAAAAAAAATTTCAACAAAACAGTTAAATTTTCAACAAAAAAAAAATAAAGAATGAATTTTCAACCAAAATAGAATATTTATATCGTCGATTCAAAATACGGTTTTTTACCTCAAAAAAGTAATTTTTAACAAAATACATACATTATCAACCAATAAATGAATTTTCAACTTGAAAGATTGGATTTGTACTGAACATGACGCCTTTCCAGACAGTGAGATGAATTTCCAACTAAAGGAATGAATTTTCAACAAGAAAAAATGAAATTTGAACGATAAGCATGAATTTTCTACCAAAAAAATGACAAATTTTAAAAAAGAAAAACATTAATTTTCAAGTGAAAAAGATAATGTTTTAATCAAATATAGAATAATTGAATTTTCCGTTAGGAAAAACGAGTTTTCCACGAAATAGTTACAATTTCAACAACAAAAAAATGATTTTTTAAACAAAAAGGTGAATTTTCAACAGAGAAGACATCTTTTGCTACCAAATAGAGTACTCTTCAACAAAAAATATAATAGTTATATTTTCAGTTAAAAATACGCATCTTTATAGAAAAAAAAATAAATTTTCAACTTAGAGAAGAATAGTTGAATTTTTAGTTGAAAAATAAATTTTCAACAAAATACTTAAATTTATAATCGAGATGATGAAGTATTGGAAATTTCAAATAAAAGAGATTAATTCTCAACAAAAGATGTAATAGTTGACATTCAAACCACAAAAGATTTTAATTTCAAACAGAAAATAGATGAATTCATACCAAAATATCAAGAAAGATTTTTTAGTCGATAAAGAAAAAAAAATTATTCGTAATGCTGAATTTTCATGCCAAAAAGACTAATTAACCGAATGTATATGTATTGTCTTTCCAGAAGTTTATAAAATCATCCCCAAATTTTGATGAGTAAAATGCTGTAAACCATCTTGAAGTCTGTAATATATTTCAGAATTCTTCAAAAATTGATGAAATCTTTTAAATCCTCTGAAATCCCATGAAATCGCATGCAATCTGATAAAGACCCTCGAGATCTTTAAAAATACAGTAAAAGCTTTGAAATCCACGGAATTCTATTAAAACATCTTGAATACTGTTGGAATCCTCTGAAATTGCTGGAAAACTCTTCAACTTTTTTAAATTCTTTGAAATCTATAGAAATTCCTTATAATCTTATGGAACCTTCTTTAGAAACCCTAGTAGGCCCTCAAAATTCTATGAATAGAGTAGAGCGGGGCGAGGCAGCCAGTGGGGCGAGGCAGCCAATTTCTTCTTATTCCCAAAGCGTTAATTGAAATCGCGCGCCTTTGTAACGTAAGATCGGTTAGGTTAGTCCGCTGTACTTGCCGAAAGTTGAGTGTCATAACAGTCGCAGTTTGCAAAAAGCAGCGTCATTTGTGAAAAACGAGTAGCAGAAGGAACATTTTTCTGATTTACGTTTGTTTATCCTTCGTGTATAGGTTGTGTAAAAAAAGTGAAGTATTTTCCGCAGTCAAATTTTGTGCTCAACACGATGGCTTTTCGATATTCAAAATACTTTCTTTGTGCGAAATTTTGTTGGAAAAAAAAACACATGTGGGGCGAGGTAGCCAACAAATGGCAGATAATGCCGAAAAGGCTAAAAAGCGAATTGATTGTGGCGAGACTCAACGAGGCCGCCCGAAGAAGGTATAAACTCCTTATGAAATCTCGGACAGCATCAACGTAGATGGCACATTAATTTTTCCTATTTTTTCCAATTTCTTGTTTTGTTTTTCTTTTTAGTTCCACTAAATGTCAGAGAAGAAGAACTTTATCTTTGTTTTTTTTTATATATCATCGTGAACCTACTGAAGTACTTATACATTATTATATCTCTGTGTATTAAAACTTTGTGTGCCGCCTAATAACTGCTGAAATGGTTGGCTGCCTCGCCCGACGTTTTTACAGCTGAGCATCAACATAGCGTCTCTGGAAAAAGGTTGTAGAAACTGTAATGGGCGAGTTACGTCAAAATGCCACAAGGCAATTTTCTAGCCAAAGAATCGAGCTTTCTAATGACACCATGCACTTTTTGATATCGTTCCAAACAAGTGCTCTGCACGCCAAAATGTATCGCCTTGGCTGCCTCGCCCCGTTCTACTATACTGTAAAATTTCCTTAGAATCTTCGGAATCTTCCAAATCTTTTCAAATTTTACGAAATATTTTCAAATTTTACGAAATTATTTCAAATTTTTTGAAGTCTCATGAAATTGTACGGTATTTTTTGAAATGCACTACATTTCCTAAAATCTTTTTACATGTTTTTGAAATCCTTTAATTCTTGCAAAATCCTAGGAAAACTCTACGATTATTTTACATCCCTCAAAAGGGAGCAGAGACAGGGATAGGGGTGGGGACGTAGAAAGAAGCACGGTTGTAGGGGAATTGAGGGGAGAAGAAGTTAGAAGAGGGTGATTTAGAAGAAATGTGGGGATTGAAAGTTGGAGAAGGGAAGTGAGGAGAAGGGATGTAAGGAGAAGGGAAGTGGAGGAATATTGGGGAAGTGAAGGGGGAAGTGATGCGAGGGTTAGTACGGGAAGGATATCAAATAAGGGAAGCGAGAAGAGGGAAATTATGGGAGGGGTAATAAGGTAGGAGAAAGGAGAGGAAGTATGGAAGGGGGAGGGCTATGAATTCCTTCTTTGTAGGCGCGCGACGCCTTCTTTAATTTTTTTCGTACTGATTTTTAAAAATAATCGTTAGTGTTGTCGATATGAAAATTGGGTTTACACGCTTCATTTAGAAAATTTGTATGTGACGCATCCACACGGACGTCGACTTTCCTCAAGGAAGGGAGCAGGAAGACGAAGAAAGAGATGAAGACGGAAGATCTCGACATCGTCATGGTTGTCTCCCTGTTTCATAACGAGGGCATCGCGTAATGTTACGAGCACGTAGTAGTACTCAGGCATGCACCCGCGGTAGATAATTGCTTTGAGCTCAACTTCCGGTGGATCCTGTCCTCCGGCGAATACAGACCGAGAGGCACGTGCGCTGCAATGCAACTCCGTTGGACGTGCTCGTCGATTATTTCTGGGTACTTGCAGGATTATTCCGAAAGTAATATTGAGCACCAAATCCATTTCAACTAATTTATGGGGCCAACTTTCCGAGGATAATCAGATGTCGAAGAATAAACTTTGTTTTTAAGGGAAAGGAGATTACCTTACCTAATTTTTCGTTTAAGCTCAGAAAACATTATAGCTCAGGGGAATATCAATAGGGGAATAAATTCTGTTGAGTAAAATTAATGTAGGTAGCATATTGAATTTAATATGAAACGCTTCAAATTCTTAAGATTTCAAGTCGAAGTATATTGCATTTTCAAGGAAATAGTTGATATTCAACCAAGAGAGATTGATTGTTTGCCAAAATAGATGAATTTTCAGCAAGAGTTGATTTCTTTGATTCAAGATTTTTTTCCTCAGTTTATAAGAGAATTAATTTCAAACTCCCTGTTCAAAATTATCGAAAAAGATTTGAAGATCTTTCTAATGAAAAATTTGCAATTTTGTTCCGAGGTCGACCTTGTAAAAGATTCTTGACATAGGCAATCTATCTCTCGATATTCACGTGATGAAACCAATAATAGGGCTGAAGCTTCAGAGAGGACCATTGATTCCCTGGAAGCTCGTTCGTGCGATTATTACCAAAATGTGTGCCTTCGATCTCCGAATCTCTGGGGCATATCCAACTGCCCATCGGATCGGAGTGCTCAGCTACGTGCGAATGGTTCGTTATAACACGATATGGTTCTGTAATTTCGCGTGGTAGAGACAAAGGGTAAAACGATGTAATTATTGTATTGGGGTATAAGCAATCATTTTTGTGAGGATCTAGGCTATTTAGTCTCGATATGGAATATCCTTCGATATACAATCGAACATATGGAAACTTAGTTTTCGACAGATTCCTATACTCCATGAGCTCTCCAAGTAGGAATAAACTTTAGTCTCTGCTTGTAAGCG
The DNA here is from genome assembly GCA_932178445.1 of Andricus quercusramuli. NCBI lineage: Eukaryota > Metazoa > Arthropoda > Insecta > Hymenoptera > Cynipidae > Andricus > Andricus quercusramuli. Next base: position 111,165 of record CAKNXH010001544.1, on the reverse strand, counting down.
AACAAAAGACACAATAAATCAATAGATTGTGACAATTCTTTATTTTCTTTCGTGCTAAAACGGAAGCTTCCTTGCAACAAAAGACTGTGAACAAGGAGGGGTGTGAAGAGCAGACAATGGGTTTCAAAGGCATTACATTCTTGCTATTATTATGTATATTTTTATTTTTAAAAAATATACATTTTGCGAATGCATTTTAATTTGTCTAATTTCGACAGCTAGAATTTCCAATTATTAAAGTTTCAAAGGCTTTTAGTTTTGAAGTGTTGATGCTCTAAATTGCCTAAATTAAAAAAATGTGCAACCGTTTTTACATCCAATCAGTGGTATTCAGTTTTGTTTGTATTCACTTGCAGTAATTTGCAATCCCATGCAATTGTGTAATCAGAGTTCATATAAACCGAAGTTGGATTTATTTATCCTCCAAACGTTCCACTGCTTTTATTTCGAAACGTGCAATTCCAATCTATCAAAAAAATCTTCGAATTGTTGGCAGTAAACGAGCTTATCTTATAATTTCATTAAGCGATGTTTGAGAAACGCGAAGACAGAAAATTAATTTTTTTTTGACATAGAGACCCGTGAGGTTTTCATAAGATCATTGTCACTGCACTGGACGCGCTCGGGTACCAACTCACAACAACTGTTATACCAAATATGCGATACAAAATTCGTTCAGGCTTAGGAAACATCATAGCTTATTGCACAAAATTCATTTCATGCAAAACTAATTATTTAACAAAAGAGTGGAGTTTTCAAGCTAAAAAGTCGAATTTTTAAAAATCATTTGACTTTCAAACACAGAAGGCTAAATTTCAACAAAAATTGTAACTTCTATCCAAGAAATATAAATTTTGTATCCAAATACTTGAATTTTTAATTCACCAGTTACATTTTTAATTGAAAGAGATCAATTCCAAACAAAAAAAAACAATCGTGTACTTTTAACTTAAAGAAGAAAGTAACCCGCAACCAAAAAAGATGACTTTTTCACCAGAATATTAATTTTTATTCCAAAAAGATTAATTTTCTCTCCAAAAATATGTATGTTTATGTTCAACAAACCAGTAACATTTTTGATCGAGAAGGATCAATTTTGAACAGGATAGTTGAATTTTGAACAGAATAAATAAATTTTATTTGTGCCGACATTTCGGTACATAAAGCCGGATTTGTTTGGTAACCGCATACACTGCCTAAATATAATAAGCGATTGTCAAATGTAAAAGAAATAATTACTATTTCTTTTAACAGATGAAGAATAGAATTTATTTGATTTAGACTGAGTAGATCAAAAGCCGTCATTCTGTCGATAAAAAAAACTATTTTACTACCCTAGTCGACAACATGACATCAAAACTCAAAGAGAAGCAACTTTCAACAAAAAATGGTTGGATTTTCGTATTGGGTTCTATTAGTTCAGTTAGCAACAGAGAAAATAAATTAGAAAAGAGGGAAAAAGGGACGTTTTTTCAAGAAAGGGGGAAACAGAGGAATTCGTTAAAAAATTAGTCGAAGTAGGCACCGCGTGCCTGCAAAAAGGGTATCGTAGACTAATAAGATGTTCATTAAGTCGTTCAAGTATCTCCCTTCCATGTCCCCTCTACTCCTCCTCTTGCCTACTTTTCCACCTCCCACATGATTCCACTCCTCTCACTTCTCTATATTTCACCACTCCTTACTTCCCCCTTCACTTTTTTTCACTTCCTCTACTTCTCTCTGCTCTACATCCTCTCTCCTTACTTCTTCTATTGATGCTCCCATCACTTCACTTTCTCTACTGTCCATTCCCTCAGTTACCCTCCCCTACTTTAACTTTTCTCTCCCTTAATTTCTCTTTCCTCCTCTCGACTTCCAACCCTTCACTCCCTTGATTCCCCTCCCCTAGCTTCTCCTTACTTCCCCTAATTCCCCTCTCCACACTTTCGCATCCTACAATCACATCACTATGAAGGATTCTGCTCGGGAAATGGAAACCCTAAAAAGAGGAAAAAAGGGTAACAGGTGAAAGAGTGTGAATTCTGCTTTCAAGATCCTCAACACTAAAGTGAAAAAAACTATAGGAAAAACGGTAAGAGGCTAGCAAAGCCACTCGTTGCAGTGATGGGAAAAGTCTTGCGACCATCATCATCAAAGAGGGTAGGGGGCAATATAAGTTCAGTAATTGTGTGATTCCCGTGGCGCTTCTCCAAAGGAGGCAGGTCCTGTGACTCCTTCTGGAATCTAGCTGCAGGACGATCTATCACAGAGAAGTAGACAGCGGATGTCCTGCCGTTCCTGACCCCACTTCCTGGGCACCTCCCATCCCCTCCCACACCCCCTGCTTTTTCTTTCTTGTGTGAAAGAAAGTCGAGAAAGGGAGGTAGGACGGTATTCCATGGCTGCCAAAAGTTAGAAAAATAAAACAAACTTTATGACAGAAGTGTATCTGAATGAAAATGGGGAGAAGTATATGAGGGAGTAGTATATGAGCGAGGAAGTCGTATGCGAGAATGTTTGGATGCGATCTCTGAATATACATTGGGGTACAAAGGCTATTATGCGCGTGTATCTGATTCGTGTAAAGCTCGTTTATAGGAGCGACAGGTAACCGTGTAAACTTTGCCAATAGCAGCCACTTCTTGCTTGAATAGCGCCAAGTCATGTGAAAATAGAAGGGAAAAGTTTTGGTTTTATTTCTGTTGCAAAATATTGTATGGGTGTTTGTATGTAAATACAAAATATTTTTAACGACTGTGAGCCACCTACAGGCCATGAACACACACTTATGTGTAATCCGGATTCAAAAGTGTGTAGTTCAAAATCAAAAAGTGTGCAATGGAAAATGGACTTTATTTTTGAAGCAAAACTTTCAGTTTTCTAACCTAATATTTTTAAAGTATTGAAAATTAATTTTAGTGTTAGTTGAAATGTAATTTTTTAGTCTATAAATGATCAAAATTTCAATTTATTTAACGCAGGCTTCATAGTCTCCATTATTTTTGGTTGAGACGTCTACTATTTTCGTTTGGTTAGAAATTCAACTGATTCATTTAAAATTCCTCTTCTCGGCTTGAACAATCCGCAATTTGATTAATATTTTCTTTCTGATCTAGCTAAAATTTGGTTGATGTTGAATAGTCATCTTTTTGTTTGAATATTCACCTTTTTGGTTAAAAATGTAACGATCTGGTTGATATTAATCTGTTTTTGTTGAAAATTAACTTTTTTTACTTGGATGAAAATCAATCTGTTTTAGTTAAGAATTCGAGCTTTTTATTACAATTTAGTTGTTGTGAATTGAATCGAACTGTTGTTTATTTCAAATTAAAACCCTTTTCTCAATATCACGTACTAAATTTTTCGTCAAAAATTCATATTTTTCTGTTGAAAATTCAACAACTTGGTAGAAAATTCAACTATTTGGTATACAATTAATCTGCTTTGTAGAAAATTCATTTTCTTTATTCAAGATTAATGCTCTTAAATGAAAATTAGACTACTTAATTTTTTATTAAAAATTGATACTCTTTAGTTTAAAACTTCAATTACTTATTTGAAATTCTTCACAAACAAAAAAAAATCTGATAAAAGAAATCAAAGTCGAATAAAATTTGGAATAACATCACATCCATTGTTCAAACTATTTAGTTGAAAATTTATGTATTTTGTCGAAAATTCATCTATTTAACCATTTTGTAGAAAATCCGTAATTTTTGGTTGAACTTAACTGTTTTTAATTTCAAATAAAAATCTTTTTTGGCTGAAATATAAAATATTACTATTATTATGATGCATCAATTACGAAACATGTTCCGTGTAGGATTCACCTTGTTTGACTGAAAAATCAGCTACTTGTTTTAAAGTAGAACTACGTTGTAATAAATCAATTTTTTTGTTTGAAGATTCATCATTCGAGTTGAAAATTCAACTGTTTGACTATAAATCAACTTTTTTGTTAACAACTTATATTTTCGGGTAGAAAGTTCAATTATTTTGTAGAAAATTCGTCTTTTTGGTTAACATTTTTTTTCTGTTAAATATATTTAAATTTGAAAGTATGAGCGTAGTTTTTTGAACCGAAAATTTCATTTTCAATCAGAATTTTCAAACAAAACAGTGACTTATTAAAGAAATATTTAAGTGATAGTTGTCACAGAGAAACGGAAAACGGAAACAATCACATCTCACACATCGGATAAGCGATTAGTTTTTAAAATAAATAGATATTTTGAAGTGTCTAATTGGAAAAACATCTAAGTAAAATTCCAATTCCTATGAAGAAATCGAAAAAAAAGGAAAATAAATAAATAAAAAGTGCAGGCAGCGAGAACCGAACACGTAACCTTCCGGCTATGAAACCAAAGCGCTACTGCCTGAGCTACCGGAGTATGATTTTAAGAAAAAATATTTGATTAAAAAAATGAAAGGCGTGTTTTGAAATAAAAGAGTAAGAAAAGTGAGTTTTGAAAAAAGCGACCTCATACATTTTGGCTCATTTGACTATAAGTCTCCGTCTCTGAGCCTAAGGCAAGCTTTATTGAAGTCGCGAATAAATGCGTGCCTATAAGAAGGGTAAAATGAACTTCTGGAGTATACTCTGATGCTCAGCTGGGCACCATTTCACTCTGGAAAAAATAACTTTTGAGTCCTTTCCCTGATTTTTCCCTTACTAATTTTTCGATTTCCATGGCCATTAATATTTAAAGAAAAAAATTTTAATTTCGCAACATTTTTCATACAGAAACTTTTATGAATTGATAAAAATAATTTTAATTAAAATTTTTAGGTTTCAAATCTATTATTCTCAGGGCTTCCAGAGCCTAATTTATGTACTTGAAAAGGGTAAAAAAATGACCTATTTAAACAGAAAAACAACTGTTTTAAAGTGCTTTAGACTCTTTCTAAATACCCCGAAAAATGTTAAATCCTTTAAAATCATTTAAAATCCTTTGAAACGTTTTATTCTTTTGAAAATTCCTTGGAATCTTTGAAAATTCACTACCTTCCTCTTCTTCCTATCACTTATTTCTCTTCACTTCCTCTTTCCTTCCTATATTTCCCCCAACTCCATCTACTTCTTCCATAATTTCCCCTTACTCCACACGATTATTTCCCCACACTTCCACTAATCCCCCTTCCCACATGATCCCTCTCGATTCCGCTACTTCCACACCCCTCATTTTCTGTCTAATCCTTTCCTCTCACTCCCCCCCCCCCCTCTTTTTCTCTTTACTACCCTCCCACACTTCCAATATTTTCTCCTGCTTTCCTTAAATTCTAATTACTTCCTCTACTTCAACTCTCTAATTTCCCTTCACTTCCCATCGTTTCCCCTCAAGTCACTACCTTGATAAGTCCTCGTTACCCCTACTGCCCCATCCCAAATATTCCATTACTTTCCCTATTTCTACTTCTTCCATTTCTCCTCACTAACCTTTCTCAATCTAATCATTTCTCCTACTTCCTTCTCTTCCAATCACTTTCCCTACATTCACTCTCTAATTTCCTCTCGCTTCACGTACTTCCCCAACTTCATCCACTTCTTCCATAATTTCCCCTTACTCCACCCCATCATTTTCCCAAACTTCCACTAATTCCCTTTTCCACATTTCCTTCCAATTCTGCTACTTTCACACCCCTCATTTTCCCTCGCTTCCACTACCTCCACACCCCTCACTTCTTCTCCTCTTGACTCGCTTCACTACCCTCCCACACTTCCAATCATTTCTCCTACTTCCCTTAACTTCCAATTACTTCCCCCTACTTCAACTCTATAATTTCCCCTCACTTCCCAAACTCTTCCCACATTTCTCATCATAAATCCTCATGTCCTCTACCGCCTACCCAATATTTCACCATACTTCCACATCTTTCCCTCCCATCATTTCCCTTTACATTCCCTACTTTCATTTTCATTAATTCCTCTCACTCCACAGCCTTATCTTACCTCACTCACACTACTGCCCCTTCCCACATTTCCTCTTACTTCTACGACTTCCACATCCCTCATTTTCACTCACTTCCTCTACCTACTTCCCTCCACTCATTTCCCCTAACGCCCCCTACTTCACTTCTCCCATTTCCTGAACTAAATATTTTTTAGACGCTGTTACCAGGAAAATGGAGAGTGCAAGAAAATATAGTCAGAAAGCAATATCAATTGCGAGAGTATTTCGAAGAATTCTGAATTTATCTTGGTCCAGATACTATTTCCAGAGAAGTTACTTTTATGATGTTTTTTACTGTTATAGATGGACGAAACTGATTTACGTGATGCTTTACGAGGTCGTTAACGCCTCCCTCGTCTTGCACGAAGGGCGATGACAGGCTAGGAAATATCTACGCTCAAACGGACATCGTTTTTAAGTATCGATTTTTTTTCTATCTTACAGTATAGAAATTCAAGGTGGCCGTTTTAAGCGAGGAAAAAATTTTACCGTCATTTTCCTGGTTTTCAAACATTTTTATGGTCATTAAAATTTAAAAATTCGAACGCTTAGAGCTAAAACTTTTTTGATTTGAAGTAATCAGAACTAAACTGCAAATTGAAGTACTCAAAATAATTCACCGTCATTTCCCGGGGGTTTCCCGGTTTGCAAACATTCTTCACGGGCATTGAAATGAAAGAATTTTAACGCGTAGTTCTAAAATTTTCTTGATTTGAAGCAATCAAATGAAAATTACAAATTTAAGTACTGAGAGTGAAACTCTTGAACTTTAAACTTTTATAATTTAAGCTCAAAGAATGTTAATTAAAACATTCAATAACTGACACATATAAAATGCAAGCTTTAAAACATTTTTTACTGATGAAATTTAGATTAAATGACGTCGAACGGAAGAATTTTAAACTTTTCTTAATCGGACAGGTTGAAGAAAAAATTAAACGATAAAAATTGTATTTAACTAAACATTTTTCAAGTTAGAAGTTAAATCATTTTTATTTTGAGTCGTTTCGAATTAATAATTGTTAAATTGTTATTTATACATCAAAATTCAATACTTTCAGTTGCAAATTAAATTTTTTTAAAAGAACAATTAAAATTGTAACGCTCAAAGTATAAATTTAGCGGAACGGCTGAAAAAATCCGAAAAATATAATTGATGATATAGAAAATTTCCCTAATTAAAAAATTCCCGAACCTAAACAATTAGAAAACTGTTTTCATATTGAATAAATTACAAATAGAATAGAAAATATGTTTATCTAATAAAATTGTTTTATTTTATTCATTATTTTATATTCTATTATTTAGTGATGGGAATTTTATTTTTCGGGATGTTCTAGCCGTTCATGAAAATTCTTCTCTTTTGGTAGAATTTTTTTTTTCGTTGGTTGAAAAAGCCACTGTTAAATCAGTTTGTTAAATATTTAGTTGAAACTTCAACTATTTATTGGACTGGAATTTACATTCGAAATCGTCCCGGTATCCCGGTTCAGGGAAAACCCTGAAATTTCTTCAAAAAAATTTTATTTCCCATCCACACTTTCCCAGATAGAAATTGTCCAGCAGTGAAAATTATTTCATCATTAGAACAAACGGACCTGTTTTACAGTTTCGATAACAAAAAAATTATTTTTATATTTCTCTCCTGAAAATTTAAATAATAAATTAAATCAACCTACTAAATTTTTAAGAAACTTTTCTTCCGAAAGTGGGTGTTATTTAAAATACTTTGAGTTAGAGCAAATCCCTAAAGCAAGGTATTTACATAATTTCGTCGTTTGTATATTGCAGCTTGTCTTTTAGTGAAGCTTCTGTTGCATCACCCCTTGAGATTAAAAACGCTTTTTTAATTAGCGCAACATTTTCGAACTCATTCTCATACCTTTTAGGTCTTTTCTGCTTTTCGTATTTAGAATTTCTCTCTTTTATATTTTATTTTTACGCTCGCTCCGTGAAATATCTCATTATTTGCATACCTTATTTCTTTATGCTAGGTGAGCTCACAAGGAGTTTATGTCCATACTTTTTGTAGAATTAAAGTTCTCAAATAGTAATAAAGTACGAAAGCAGCTTAGAATTGAGTCTCTTCGGCTATTTTGAAAGTTAAAAATATTAAAGTTGAAACATAATTAAAATATCAAATATCTCACATTTTATTTAGTTTTTATTCGCAAGGTTCGTTAAAAATAATTTAATTCATGCGCTTCTTTTTAATTTCCTCCTGGGAAATTAGACAGTTCGAAAAAAATATTTTTCATTGACAAATCAGACAAGTACATACATTTCCAACCAAGAAAATTAAGTTTCTACTAAAAAACACGAATTTTCGACAAAACATTTGGATTTTCAAACTAAATAGTTGCCTTTTCAACTAAAAAGATCAATTTTCAACTTGGAATAGAATCGAACGGAATAGAATTTTCAGTTTAAAAAATTAAGTCTCAATCAAACGAAATACTTTTGTAACTCTACTGAAAATGAATTTCCAACTGAAAATTGAATCGTTGAATTCTAAGTTTAAAGCATTATTTTCAAAAATAAAAAATTTTCAACAAAAGAGTTACACTTTCAAAGAAGATGAATGTTCAACTAAACTGAGGAATATTCATTTGAGAAAATTATCTTTTAACAGATTAGTTGAACTTTCAATCAATAATTTAAAATTTAAACCTAAGGAGATGAATTCTTGAAGAAAAATGTAATAGCTATTATTTAAGCCAAAAAGACGAATATCCGCCAAAATAGTTGAATCCTTAATCAACACAGGTTATTAATTTTCTGCTGAAAAATACGAATTTTCAACAAAATACATGAATTTTTAACCAAATAGTTAAAGTTTCTATGAAAAAAGATCAATTTTCAATAAAAAATGAAACCCAGTTAAATTTCTAGTTGAAAAAAATTAATTTTTGATAAAATAGTACAATTCTCAAACAGAGATGAATTTTCAATTAAAATGATGAATCTGAAAGAAGAAATTCAATTCTTAATCAAATAGTTAATCCTATAAAAATTCATATTTTTTTGAGTAGTTCTACCAATTTTAATTACACGATATTCATTGAAAACTTAATTTATTCATTGTTAAAAATTCAAAGATTTAATTTTCAACCAAGCTGTTGCATTTTTGAATGAAAAAAATTAAACCTTCACCAGAAAAGAGATGAATTTGAAAAAAAAGTTCATTCCCGACCAAGAAAGCTAAATTTTCATCTAAAGAGTCAAATTTTCGAAAAAGAAGGAATTATTTTCTGCCAAATGATATCAATTTTCATCAGAAGAGTTGAATTTTTAAGCTAAAAAGTCGAAGATTTTTGAAAAAGAATTTTCATTGAAAAGTTTATTTAAAACCAAGAAAGATGAGTTTAAACAAAAAATCAACAGTTGCATTTTTAACCAAATATGTTGATGTTTCAAGCCAAAAAGACGAATTTTTTGAAAGGCAGTTGAATTTTCAATAAAAAATTTATTTTCAACCAAGAAAGATGACAATTATACCAAGGAAGATCAATTTCCTTTTGAAAAAGACGAATATTCAACAAAACGTTTGAATTTTCGACCAAACGATATGAGTTCAACAAAATAGTTGAATTTTAGATAAAATAATTTTCATTTTTAGCCAACTAATATAATTTTTTCCTAAAGAAGATTATTTATAAACTTAAAATATAATAGTAGACTTTTTATTCAAACAATTAACTTTTGACCAAGCAGTTGAACTTCCAACCAAAATAGATTATTAATTTCAAACCAAACAGTTGCATTTTTAACGAAAAAAGATGAAATTTCCACCGAAGGAGACTAATTTTCATTAAAATAGATTTATTATTAACCGAACAGTCGAATTTTAAACCAAATGCATCAAACTTTAAACAAAAGAATAAATTGTTAAACAAAGATGACAAATTTCTAATAAAATGGACTAATTTTCAACCAGAAATGAATTTATAACCAAAATTATTAATCTTCAACCAAAAGACGTTTTTTTAAACAAAATATTCCAATTTGAAAACAAAACAGAGTAATAACTGTCAACCAATCAGTTGTATTTGGGACCCAAAGAAATTAAATTTTATCCAGTAAAGAGATCGATTTTCCACAAAAAAGTTAATTTTCGACCACAAGAGATAAGTTTTGATCAGAAAAGTTGAGTTTTCAGGCTAAAAAAGTCAAACGTTTCGAAGCAGTTGACTTTTAATCCCGAAAAAATGAATTTTCAACAAAAAGGTTATTTTCAACCCAGGCAGCTGAATTTTCAATCAAAAAGCTGAATTTTCAACCATAAAATTTAGTTTTCAATCAAGAGATTGAAATTTCGGATAGAAAAGATTAAACTGCAATCAAAAACAGTAAAATTTTTAAGCCAAGGAGTAAAATTTTTTAGAAAATAGTTCACTTTCCAACAACAAAGTTGATTTCCAACCAAGTAAGATAACTTTTTTAAACAAAAAATATTAATTTTTTAACAAATTAGTTGAATTTTCAAGAAAATTATTGAATTTTTGATAATAAAATTTTTGACTTTTCAGAATTTAAAAAGGAATAGACAGTCGAACAGCGCAAATCTAGAAATAATTTTCCAATAGACCAAAAACACGACGAATGAAGGTAAGATGCTTGATGAAGCGAGCAGAGCCAATGAAAAACGAGCGATTTCTGGAGAAATTGCTATTGGAACCGAACCAAAATCAGAGGCAACACGCTGCATACATGTCGATAAACAAGATTTCGTTAAATTGAGAGGAAACTTAATGGCGTCTGAAGAAGCCTGGCAACGCCAGCCAGAAATATCGAAAAATAAAAATCGGCGTGAAACTGTGAATTAAGTGACAAGACCTTAATGCTGAGATACATTTTTCAATTGTTTTTGAAGACTTTTTTTAGTGACGCAAGATGATTATCTGTGGAGGAGAGCTATTTTTAATTTTTTAGTTTGCATTTAAAAAAAAAACATGAATTTCTAACCAAGTAGTTGGTTTTTTCATCTTCAAAAATACATACAGTTTCAGGTATAAATTTTAACTTAAACAAATATTTTGAACCAAAGAAAAAGATTTTTCAACAAAACAGTTAAATTCTTAACCAGGAAGATTTATTTTCTACCAAAAAAGATGAATTTTCAAGAAAATACATGAATTTTTAACCAAGAAGATGTATTTTCAAACAAGAAGATTAAGTTTCAAGTAAAAAAAAACATTTTTCGACAAGATACACAAATTCTCAATCAAACAATTGCATTTTTTACTAAAAAAGATTTTTAACCAAATATTTCAGTTTTCAACTCAAAGAGATACATTTTAAACAAAAAATAGAACAATAAGATTTTCAGTAAAACAATCTATTTTAAACCAAAACAATGGAATTTTCTACAAAATGCTTTATTTTGTAACCAAATATATGAATCTTCAAAAACAAATTTTAATTAATAATAAAAAACAGATGAATCCTACCAAAAAATACACCAAATTATTTCAACTCAAAACAGAATAGAACAGAATAGAATTTTCAGTTGAAAAAATTAATTTTCCACCAAATAAAATAAATTATTAACGAACTAGTTTATTTTCAGCGCAACAAATACATTTTCAACCAGAAAGAATAAATTTCTACCAAAAAATAAGAATTTTCCGCAAAATAGTATTCTAATTTTTTATTGAAAACGATAAATCTTCAACATAAGATACAATAGTTAAACTTGTAGTAGAAATATTTAATTCTCACCAAAAACAGGAATTTTCCACAAAATACTTTAATTTTCCACAAAATGCTTTAATTTTCAAGAAAATACTTAAATTTTCAACCAAAAAGATGAACTGCCCACAGAGAAGATTAAATTTAATTTTCAATAAAATAGTAGAATTTCTTTAAGAAGATTAGTTTTCCAAAAAAGAGAAATAAGTTATATTTTAATTTGAAAATTTTTTTAACAAAAAAACAAGCTTTTGACCAAATGATTGGATTTTCAACCAAGAAGATCAATTTTCTACCAGAGAAGATTAATTTTTAACAAAAAAAGATGAATTTCCAAAGAAAAATTCAATTGCTTCAATTCAATTTCACCAATAATATTTTTGATTTTAAACCAAGAAGAGGAACCAAAAAAGAACAAAAAATTCTCAAGTTTGGTGAGAATTTATCTTGTGGTTGAAAATTTCATTATTCGGTTGAAATTTTATTATTTTGTTAAAATTTCAACAATTCTGTTGAAAAGTCACTCTTTTTCGTTGAAAATTCGACTTTTTTGTTTATAATGCGTCTTTTCGGCATGAAAATTCAAGATTTGAGGTGAAATTTTTTTTCCTTTATTCACTGAAAAATCTTTTTTTGTTTGGAAATTGTCTATTTGCTTCAAAATTTAGCACTTCTTGTAGAAATTCATTCATTTTTAGCTAAAAATGCAACTCTTGTTTTTCCAGAAGAGATACATTTTCATACAAAAAATACAAATCTCCAAAAAAGATAGATTTTTAGACAATAAAAAATTTTTTTTTTAATGTTGAATTTTCATGCCAAAAAGGCGAATTTTCTAGAAAACAGTTGAATTTTCAACCTAGAAGCATAAGTTTCTAAAAAAAATTTCAAATTTTGAACAAATTAATAAAATTTCAAAACAAATGATGAAATTTTTAACCACAACATGAATTCACCATAAAAATTATTGAATTATACGTTTGCCAGACTTACATATTATTAAAAAATTTGCATTCCTAAATGAAATCCAAGTAAGATTTGTGAATGGTTTAAGAGCAAATCTTACGATATAATCCATATATAATGGGAAAGAGGGGGGGGGGGGATTTCAGAAAAATGCTTCACGTAATTTGAGAATGACCTCCAAGCTTGAACTTGAGTTTATCGGAAATTCCCTGACTCTTTCAAGCATTCCCGGTGATTCCCTGACTTTCCCTGACCTGTTTTAAATTCCCCGACTTTGCCGCGACTTTTTAGAATTCCCTGACCTGTTGGAACCCTGAAATATTATTTTTCTGGCAACAAAATCCTTTATCTTTCTTCGGATAAGCTGGTCGAGCGCATTTAATTTAGGTTTAAGCGCTTGAATTGAAGAAAAACACGATGGCTGACTAAACCCGGTTCGTACTACTGAGACCGGAGACGTGGATCAGTGGTACGATGCTGTTATGGTCAGGCGTCGGTCTCTCCAATATCAACGCTCGGGGTACTTCAACAAATTAAAACACAAACAAGTCTCTTCAAGCGATCATTATACTACAATAGCATTTGTGTCTATGATTTGATTAAAAGTAAGCATCTTCTCATTAAAATGATACTTAAATAAAAGATAGAGCTTTTCTGTGAAAAACAACTTTGAACTAAAAATAGAATCATTTTCCTGAAATGTTTATATTGCACAAGGTAAAAAGTGAATCTAAACTTGCGTCTCAGCTCTAACGACCTGCAATTGTATTTTATTAACATTTTGTTGTTGTCCGCAATATCAACTATTACATTTTTCGTTAAGAATTCACCTTTCAAACTTGAAATGTTAACTATTTGGTAAAATATTATCTTTTTTGTTGCAAATTCATGCTCTTGGGCTGAAAATTCCACTGTTTTGTAGAAAATTCGTCTGTTCATTTGCTCGTTTTTGACTGAAAGATCTTTCTTTGTTAAAAATTCATATTTTTTTTTTTTGAAAATTTAACTTTTCCATGGAAAATTTGTCTTTCTAGCTTAAAAATTCAACTTTTGTTAAAAACTCGTCTTTTGTTTCAAAATGTAACCCTTCTGGTATAAATTTAATATTTATTGTTCAAAAATAAAACTATCAGGTTCAACAATTAACATTTTCGTCGTTTTATCTTGAATATTCAACACTTCTTGAAAATTCATTTTTTTATTGAATTGAACTGTTTTTTCGTCAAGATTTAAAAAAAAATTTCATTGAAATATCAACCTTTTTGTCAAAATACCTTTTGTCAGAATACCTTTTTTGTCAAAAATTCGTCTTTTGGCTTGAAACTTTAACTATTTGATTGAAAATAATCTTTTTTCTTTCGCAAATTCATGCTTCTGGGCTGAAATATTAACTGTTTTGTTGGAAATTTGTCTTCTGGATTGAAAATTTAACAATTTTTTTGATTCTATTTTTTTATAAAAATTTTTTGTTGTCGAAAATTCATATTTTTGTGTTGAAATTCAAATGTTCTGTAAAAAATTCGTCTTTTCAGCTTGAAAATTCAACTTTTTGATGAAAGCTCGTTTTTTTGTTTGAAAATTTAACTCCTGGTTAAAATTTCATCTCTTCATGTTAAAAATACAACTATTTGGTTCCAAATCAGCTTTTTCATTGGTAATTCATATTTTCTTGTCGAAAATTCAACTGTTTTGTAGAAATCTTTTTTCGGGTTGGAAATTTGACAATTCGGTTGAATTTTTTTTCTTTCTTGACTGGAAAATCTCTCTTTGTTGAAAATTCTTTCTTTGTTGAAAATTCAGATTTTCGTATTGAAAATTCATGTCTTTTGATAGAAATTTGATATTTTTGGCTGAAAGTGCAAATGTTTCATTTAAAAAAAAAATGTCCTGGTTTACGATTCAACCATTTTTTATGAAAACTTATATTTTTTGGCTGAATTCAACTGCTTTTGGTTTAAAATTAAAATCTTGTTTGGATGAAATGTCGACTATTATATTTTTCATTGGGAATTTATCTTTTCTGATTGAAAACTAAACTAGCTTCTAGTAAATTGAATTACTTTTTTGAAAATTCGTCTTTTGGATTGAATGTTAAACTCTTCCGTTAAAAATTAATTTTTCTTAGGATTTATCATTTTAGTTGATAATACATCTCTTTGGTTAAAAATTAAAATAATTTGTTCTTAGTCTTGATTCAATGAGTCGAATTTTTACTCTAATTTAGAAAGCGTGGTTTTAGTTTTTTTGTCCTCACTTTTTTTTTGAAAAAATGCAGATACGGTTGCGCAATTTTCAAAAAAATTTGGAAAGGAGCCAAAAGTATAAATCACTTATCTCATATAAAATTGTATTTTCATATTTGGTGGCATAATTTTAATATTATTGTGATATTTCTGCCAAGACCCGAATATCCATAAACACCGGATTGGAATCCAAAGGAGGTTTTAGTCAAGATATATATCACCTTATGAGAAATCGTCTGAACGTACGAGATTTGCATTAATGTGGGTTTCCAGAAGGTACGATCGCTAGGATAGGTAAAGGCACGTCTTTGACAAAACAAGGGAGGAAGAAGTTATTTTGAGACTCTCAGAGCATACATAATTTATCAACCAAATAGAAGATTTTTATTAACAAAACAAAATTAATTAATCGATTTGAAACAGAGAATTTTTACATGATTTACTGCATAAAAACCTGAAATGGAAATAGAGATAAATCCACAAAGCAGAGAGAAGTTTCTTAATTGCAAGATTCTTCAGTTCGTTGACTTGGGTATGAGAGGATACAAAAATGACTCACTTGCATTCTGACTTTGCGAATAAAGCTTATAAATTTGTATGAATAAATTCAGTAATGAGGTTGCTTATTTTCTTGTATACAAACCGAGGTAAATTTGCAAATAAAATTTGAAAGATCTCCTGAATTCGGTTTATGAGAATATTATATAATTTCACTGTTGAATTTTGATCATTGGAGAATAATGAATACAGAGTGGCAACAAAACTTCATTTATAAAATTTCCAGAATTTTTCTTGGTAAATTTTTTTTTCCTGACTATTGATATTCAATTAACAGTATTTAAATTTTGTAACATTTTCAACATTGAATTTTTTATAAAGAGAATAAAACAATTTCGGATTAAAATTTTATACTCATTTATATATTTCAACTAAGCTATGAAATATGACTTTCAACAAAATATTTCAATTCTCAACAGAATAATTAAATTTGCATCAAAGTAGTTATTTTCAACTGATTGCTGAATTTTAAACCAAATATCCGAATTTTCAAGCAAAAAAGATTGAACTTTTAATCAAATAATTGAAGTTTCAAGAAGACAGTTGAATTTTCTGCAAAAAAGTACGATTTCTCTGCAAAATAGACAATTCTTCAACAAAAAAGTTGAGTTATGGACCAAAAAAAATTTTGATTGAAAAAATGTTTAAATTTATAAAAAAATAATTAAATCCAAAACAAATATTTGCAATTTTAACCAAATATTTGAATTTGATAACTTAAAAAGATGAATTTTCAAACGAATAAACTAATTTTCGATCGAAAATAATTAAAATTTGACCAGAAACAGTAGCATTCTCAACTAAAATAAATAAATTTTCAGTAAAAATATATTATTTCCAATTGAAGAAAAAACCAACGAAATAGTGAAATTTTCGATCAAGAAGATGAATTTTTAACTAAAATTGTGAATCGGTATTAAAAAAATTAATTCTTTAAAAAAGTAGTCCAAATTTCAACCCACAAGTTCAATTTTCCAACCAAAAATACGAAACTTCAACCAATACGGATTTTTTAGTCAAGAAGAAATACAAAATTCATCTGAATTGTTGAAATTTCAAAACAAAAGACGAATTATCTGTAAAACAGTTGAATTTTTAACAGAAAGTTACTAGTCTTAACCAAAAAAAAAAAAAACTAAACTAACAAGATTAATTTCCTATAAAAAAAAGATTTTTCAACTGAAAAAGATCAATTCCCTAAAGAAAATGGTAAAGTTATATTTTCAGTTTGCAAAATTAATTTCAAACAGAAAAAGACGAATTTTCTGCAAAATAGTTCCATTTTTAAGAGTTCCGCTTCAAAGCTCAACTTTTATCCAATTGGTTGAATTTTCGAATTAAAAATATAAATTTTCAACAAAATAGTTAAACTTTCAACCAAAGAGGTGAATTTTCAACTACACATTATTTTTTAACAAAGTGGTTTAACATTAAACCAAGTTGTTCAATTTTCAACAAAAAAAATGAATTTTCAACAAAAAAACGACGATTTTTCTGCCGAATAGACAATTCTTCAACAGGAAAGTTGACTTATAGACCAAAAAAATAATGTTTAAGAAATTTATTGAATTTTCAAAAAAATAAATGAATTTTCAACAAAATATTTGCATCTTAACCGAATATTTGAATTTTATACCTAGAAAGATGAATTTTCAAACAAATAAACTAATTTTCACTCGAAAATTATTAACATTCGACCTAAAGCAGTTGCATTTTCAACTAAATAATTAAATTTTCGAGCGAAAAAGTTTAATGTATCAGAATTTGTTCAGATGAAATCTCCATAAAAAATGTTATAGTTTATGTTTCAGTGAAGAAAATGGAATTTCTACAAAATAGGTGAATCTTAAAACCAAGAAGATAAATTTTCCAACAAGAAAAATAATTTCCTATAAAAAAAGACAAATTTTCAACAAAATATACAAGTATATATACAAGTATATAAAGTATATACATACAAGTAGATGAAACTTCTAACTAAACAAAAAAAATTCAGTAAAAATATATTATTTTCAATAAGAAAAAAATTACAAAATAATTAAATTTTCAATGAAGGAGATGCATTTTTAACTAAAATGGCGAATCTGTAGTCGAAAAACAATTTTTTCTAAACAAAGTAGTCCAACTTTCAAGCCATAAGATTAATTTTCCAAACCAAAAATACGAATTTTCAACCAATAAAGATTTTTTAGTCAGGAAAAAACACAAAATTCATCTGAGATTTTAAAATCTTAAGACTAAAGATGAATTATCTGCAAACAGTTAAATTTTTAACAAAAAATTACTATTTTTAACCAAAAAAGAGATAAATTAAACCGAGAAGATAAGTTTCCTACCAAAAAAGAAGAATTTTCAACTAAAAAAGATCAATTCTCTAAAGAATATGGTAAAGTTATATTTTCAGTTTGAAAAACTAATTTCAAACAAACAAAAAACAAATCTTTAACAAAATAGTTCGATTTTCAATAGTTCAGCTTCAAAGCTCAACTTTTATCCAACTAGTTGAATTCTCGAATTAACAATATAAATTTAAAAAAAAATAGTTAAACTTTCAAACAAATAGATGAATTTTCAACTAGAATGATCAATTTTTGAATGGAATAGTTAAATTTAGAGATGAAAAAAATTAATTTTTAAGAAAGGAAAAAATCGTACTTCCAACCGGAGATGAATTTTCAACTAAAAATTATTTTTTGACAAAGTGGTTGAACATTAAACCAAGTAGTTCAATTTAAACAAAAAATTATGAATTTTCAATTAAAAATGACGAATTTTCTGTGAAATACACGAATGTCCAAGATAACAATTTAATTTTCGACCAAGAAAGATAACTTTTTGAAAAAATACTTGAATTTTCACAAAGTAATTAAATCTTAATCAATATGCTGAATTTTCAACTAAAAAAGAATAATTTTTCACACAGAAATATAAACTGACAATATGAACTGATTATATAAACTGACAAGAATGTTATACCGGGGTGAGCGAAAAATTTAATTTTCAAAATTCCTTAATTTCTCCCTGAACATTAATATTCAAAGTCCAGAATCTTCATCCTATACTATTTTTAACAGAGAATCATTCATAGAGGGAATAAAAAAAATTTTAATTGAAATTAGAAATATGAAATTCATTATTCTTGACAGCTACTTAACGTGCCTCTCACAGAAACTCCCTGACTTTTGCAAGATTTTTTTTAATCCCTGACTTTTCCCTCATTTCCAGAGATTTCCTGACCTACGGCCACCCCGTAATATAATTTCATTGACCAAGCAAGGTTTTTTGTATCTGGAAAAAGTGGAGATTGTCCCCTGGAGGTTGACTCTTTTTTTTTACTTCTGGCCAAGCAGCCAAGGCTCAGAAACGCTTGATAAGCGACACGAAATCAACAAGGTCGAGAATTACTCTCAAGTCTCTTCTCAAACAAATAAATAATTGAATCACACTAACGAACCTGCCAATTTTTCGAGACTTCTAATTAAGTTTTGTTATCTAAAAATTAAATGAATACTAGTGGAAAATAATATTAAAAACATGATAGAGTTACTGGAAGGCTTTTTTTATTCTTGTGCGCTTTGAGTTTAATATCTTACTCGATATTTATATAAAATTTTATTTTTTCACTTAAATTGAATCGAGAGTTGAAGTTTGATACGATCTAGCGTAAGTGAAATCAAATTGGAAAGCATTTTTACTCGACTTTTCAATCAATTTTATCTTGGAAGCTTTAATTTTTTTTTTTTGAAAGCTAAACTTCTTTTAAATCATTCTAATTCTGAATGAAACTGAATGAACGAAATTTGAATTTACTTTTTCAAATCCGAGTATGATATTAATATTTTCTTCTTCTTAGTGTGCATTCGATACAATAGAAGGAAGTCTACTAAAGTCAACTTCATGACGATATATCCGCCTGTCGAGCCGTTCTGTCAGAAGAAACTTTCAGCGAGAACTAATCGACAAAGTTTTGCGGGAAAATTTCTCACATTGGTGAGGATTCTCGTAACGACATTATATGGGATTCCTGTGAGAATTCGTATATAAGTGTCGCTCCAAAAGTTTTCTGACAAAGGCTTACAATGTAACGTCAATTTATCCATTTTCTCAATTTTGCACGCCTCAGAATCTCCAAGTCCCGAGGCAGTTTAATTGGAGTTAATATAATCTAAATTCTGTATATATGTATATACAAGGTATAATTTAAACTCTGGTAATTTGTCTTCGTTAGAATAATTGCCTAACAATTACAGTAAGAAATTATATTACGGTCTGTGGAAATTTCAGTGATTGAAGTTTAAAAATCGTAGGCTCTCTGTGAGATCAGTGTCATCGCATACGTCGCGCTAGATGACCAGCTCACAAACATTGTAATACAAATTTTTCAATTTTTTAATTAAAAGTGTAATAATTTTGGAATAATTATGAGAGTAATTGAGAATATCTAAGAAATACTTAACACTTAATCATATGAATTCAGAAGGTTCTAAAGCGATAAAATAAATTTCAGTGATAATAATTTGAAAGCTATATAAAAATGTTGCCCCCATTTTAAGGCATTATAAAATAGAGTGAGGCACTTCAATTTTTCATGTGATATCGATAAAATGTTACCAAAGAATATGAATGAGAATCGAAGATTTTGCCATGTATCCAGGTTAAAGCGACGAGGGTCACGTTTGTACCGAGTCGTTCCGTAAAGTTTTATAGACTCGGTAAAAGTGTGATACCGTCATAACAGTTTTACGACAAAGTAAAATAGAACGGTTTATGGTGTAGTTCAAGATTTTTCGGATCAATTCGTTCTTCAATTTGTTCCAGATTGTTAAAAAATTGTTCAAATATGGTTTCACACAAAAAATGTGATTGAAAATCCATTTTATTAATCTGGAAAGCAGTACAATGTACTTTGGGGTAACAAAGTATAAACCTGAAACCTGAAATTGGTTTGGAGGCAGATCAGGGCGTCCAACCAACAAATGATTTTCATTACCCGGTTTTCTCCTGATCAATTGTTATTCATTCCAGGTTAATTTGAAAGAGTTCAAAAGATTCGAATGATATCAAATTATTTTTTTATGCTTTGTGACAATTTCAGTGATTATATTTGAAAAACTTCAGGCTCATTAGCTCTCTATGAGATCATTCTCACTTCACTCGTCGCGCTCGAGGAGCAGCTCACCAAGCTTGTAATACAAATTTTTAATTCAATAATTTATCATTGTTCTGAATTCTGCACGTCTCAATAATAAATAAAAGTATAATAATTGCACAAAAATATTATGATATTGAATTATATCATCTAAAAATTTAATATTTAAATATTTGACAAATTCAAGGATAACGTTCGAAGATTCTACATTTAATTACCTAAATTTAGAAGGTTCAAAAGCGATAAAAATAGACGCCAGACTATGCAGATATGAAACTCAATTCGCTGATTCTGATGAAAGGACAAAGCTATCAACTTTTTGAGTTAGGACAACCATCATATGTGAAAATGTTGTTATCTTTTTATGAAAATTGGAACAGACTTGACCTGGTTCCCCTAGCATTGTCAATTAAGCAACATCTGCAGGATAATAGTGAAATAGAAACCACATCAAGTATGGATGAGCTTCGCCCAGTTGGTAGGAATTCCGCCTGTTTAAGCATAGCACAAGATGTTCCACAAACTCCTAAATACAAATTAAACTTGAGTCGCAATCTTCATAGAACTCTAATATCATCCGAGCTGAACACAATCCCTTCGATTACTTCCACCAAATCTCAGAAACTCCTTCCTCCACTCGCTATGGTAATGATTAGCAAACAAATCTTCTGGATAATAGAGTATAGTACTCCAAAGTTAAAATTAGAGTATAGTAATCCATACTATAGACAGACTTGCCAGCCTAAAATGATCTAAAAAGAGGACCAATAGGGTGACTTCTCACGAAAATAGGGGAACAAATAATATATAATAATATAATAGTAGACTTTTCAATTCAAAACAATTAAATTTAAACGAAAAATAGATGAAGAAAGAGGAATTCCCTAAAAAAAGGGAAAAGAAGGATATAGGGGAAAGAAATCCACATATATTAAAACGTTACTTATTATTTGGAATTACATTTCTTTACAATTTAAGGATCAAATTTATCGGTGTCATTCAAAGTCGGCAGGAAATAAATTAGATCGAGTGTCAAGTAAAACAGCTTACTTTCTACTGTCGACCCGTTTTTGATAAGATTTAGTGAAGAAATTCGTTAACTCGAATATCCGCGGTGGCTTAATATCGGAAGTAGCAAACTTTCAATCAACACCCTTCCTTGCTAACACGCGGTTGCACCCACAGAAATGCGTTTTAAATCGCTCGAGGAAGTTAAATGTTTATCGACGTTTTCAGATCCGACCCGCAGGCGACTCTGACATTTGCGCAAACTAGGAACTTCCTGCAACGTATGTAACTTGAGGGGTCCAAATTATATCTGAGGTAATGTTATGTTCACAACGCAAGAAAGAAAAATAACTTCTTAGATAACAAATTTGAAGAATTTCTTCATTTCAAAACACAAGTTTCTTTTTGTAATTTTTTTAGAAATACCATTTTTTAAAGATGAAATGTGAGAGACATTAATGTTTCATTAGGAATAATGGAAAATAGATGTTATTTGGTAATTTTTCATACAATTTCTTGAAACAAAATCAGAGTCTGGCTATTTTTCAACGAATAAGCTTAATTTTTTTGAAGAAATCAACTATAAATGTATTTCCGATGATTCCTTGCTGCGATACTTTGAACATTTATAAGAATTATTAATTATTTAAACAATGTTCAGATAAAAATTTAGAATTTGGGTTTTTTCAATGAATAGGCTCATTTTTTTTACAAAATCAACAGAGAATGTCTTCTTGATGACTTGCGCTATAATAATTTGCAAATTCACAAAACGGATTGATTACTGAAACAATTTCTGTACAACTTAAGGAATATTGAAGAAAAAAATTCAGGTTTTGCTGTTTTTTAAAGAATACGCTCAATTTTCGTTTACGAAATCGACTAATAATGCCTTTCTGATGACTATTTTCTATGATATTTTGGTTATTTATGGAAATTGTTGAAATAGTTAATAATTATTGTCAATTTAGAAAGTAACATAGCACCGAGGTATCGGAAAGACATTATTAGGTAATTCCGCACACCAAAATTGGGCATCTCCGTTGAAAAAATAGCCAAACACTAAATTTGTTCATAAATATTGTTTGAATAACAAACAATTTTCATAAATCTGGAACGTATCATAGCGAAAAGTCATCGAAATGACATTAATAAATTGATTCCGTGAAAATTTGAGCCTATTTCTTGAAAAATAGCAGAACTATAAATTTGTTTTTTAAAATTTTTTAAATAATTAATCATGCTTGTAAATTTGTAAAATATAATTGCAAAATTGAATCAAATCTCGTTAAAAAATATCAAAACTTTTTTTAAAGAATTTTTTTTAATTGACTTGAATTTTTTTTAAGAAGTTCGTTTAAAAAATGCCAAATAGCATCTATTTTCAATTGATCGTACTAAACCACTGATTTTTGTCATTTTTTATACCAAAAATCTGGATCAGAATGAGCTAAACATTACCATTCTCAAAAAATAATTGTTTATTAACTCATCACGGAATAAACAATTTTTTCGAATTATCCTCACAAGCGAAACATTATTTTAAGGAAGCAAAACTGTTCTTCGGAAAAATTCCTAAAAAAATACCACCTTAATAATTTTTAATCTTGAATCGTTTTCTTGAAAAACTTGATTTTTCGTTGTTCATTACAATTCTATTTTTTCTTCTTTTTTGTTCCGATGGAATTATTTTAAGCAGAAAAGCTAAAAAGCTTTTAGAATTAGAATTGAAAAGATTACTACTTTTGACTGAAGCGGAAGAAAAAACTCAAATATGCAAATAACTATAGTTAGATGAACAATTATGACCTTGACTATTTTTTCAATATTTGCGCTTGGGTTTATCTTTTGAAATTTGCTGCAATAATTAAAGGGCCTTTTTTTCTTAGTTTTATAAATCAAGTTGAAGATTAAGTAATTTGGAACTTGTCTGTATACCTAGAAAATCCTTAAAGGGCAATTGTAGATTTTGTTTAATTTCGAATTTAAGATATAAATAAAACTTTAATAACAGGATGGTTGCAACAACCAAATTTTCTTATCTTGAAACTTTCCAAATTTAACAATCGAAAGAAAATGAAAACCTTCCAAAGATAAAGTCAGAAAAAGAACCTTTTTTCGGTTCATTTGCCATACCTCTACGTATATCATCTACCTCGTTTTATCGACTCGACGGCCAGCATACGATGGCAAAATGTTCTTTTTTTCACAATCATCTTTTTTCGTTCAATACCTAAAAACGAACTATTTGACATCCCTACATCTTAAAAGGTCACATGGAAGAAAGCTTTTTCTAAACTCCTTTAAA
The DNA here is from genome assembly GCA_932178445.1 of Andricus quercusramuli. Classification (NCBI taxonomy): domain Eukaryota; kingdom Metazoa; phylum Arthropoda; class Insecta; order Hymenoptera; family Cynipidae; genus Andricus; species Andricus quercusramuli. The sequence continues at coordinate 87,312 of CAKNXH010001544.1, read as the reverse complement.
ATATTCTGATAAAGTAAAATTTTATAAAACAATGAATTTGACTGAATCAATAAAATTAACATACTAATCTAAACTGATAATATTAATCAACATTTCGTTATTGTAGAATTAATCAAATTTCTTCAGTTGAAAACCTGCCAGAATTAATTAACTCATTTGAGTTGAAAACCGTTCCAACCACACTTAATTGGACACTCGTCCCGCATGAATTGATAACGAGCTAAAATGAGATACCAATAACGATTAAACAGTATAAAAACGTTGTTTTACTAAAATTATCTACACGGATAAATTTTGTCTTTTGAAAGTGTAGAAATAGCCACTGAATCTTGGAGGGTACCAGAATTTTATGAATCTTGAATCACTTTCAGTAGAATACTTCAAACTTCTCAATAATGAATGGGAAGGATTACAATCCTTGATAATAGTCTCAGGAAAAAAGTTTTGTATTGAGTATACAAAAGTTAATTAAGGAATCAATTTTTTTTTAAATCAATAAGCTGTGAATATATTTTAATTGATTCAAAAGAATATTTATAAATTCCTTAAGTGAAAAATAGTGCGCTGCTATTGCACTAAGTCCCAGACAGTCTGGGACAATCTATCATCGCAGTCGACGCGCAATAAAAATGGTTAAATTAGAATTTTTATCAGAAACAACAAAATGTACAAAAACATTTACAACCTTTTTGCGAGAAAAAAAAACTCGAAGAGTGATATTATTTTTAAAAAATGTCCCGCACTCAAAAATGTTTTAGTCAGCATAAAAATGACAGGATGCCTCTTTTAAATTAGCAGAAACTTTGTAAAAATAGTGCACAAAATAAAAAAAGGTACGGTGTTTCTGAAAACCTTAATTTAATGTTTTCAAAATTTGATTTGAAAAATTGAGAAGATTTTCTGGAAAGCCTCACATATTTTATTTTTTTCCTTAGAAGGCATCCTATCAGTTTTTTATGGGGGCTTGACCATTTTTCAGGCCGAGAAATTTTTTTTAATAGAATTTTTTTCCCGTAAACAGTGCAAGATATCACCACAAAGCAACATTTTTTTTGTAGAACTTTTCTAGATATGTAAAATTGTATCTCTAAATTTGTTGCACCTTTCGTTGTTGCCGATAAAAAAGTGAAAAATCGATTTTTAAAAAATCATATTTTTTTATCACAAACAATTATTTAATAAAAATAAAACTTTGCAGACATGTAGTATATGTATATTACCACTTATTTCTAAAAAAAAATTTAACAAGTGGGGTTTTCGAAAATATCTTCTTGCAAGAATTTCAGAAAAACAGCCGCCATTTCGTAATTATTCAAATTTGTCAAATTTTTTTTGAAAAGCAATTAAAAGAGAAAGAATTCCTTCGTCGAATAACAGAGGAAAATAAAAAAAAACAGGGGTTTGAAAAAAAAACTTTCAATTTTTGAGAATTCACAAGTAATTTTCTAATGATTTGAATTATAAAAAAATTTTGATATTGATTTCTTTCGAAATCTCAGGCCTCAAAATTACTTTGAACATAAAAAATATTGTAAATAGAATCAAAAATTTAAAAAGAGTGTCAAGGTGATGTCATAAAATGTTTCAAGAATTAAAAAAGAACTTCAATGATTATTTAAAATATTATTATTTAGTTTATCAAAATTCTTATCAACTTGTTGCAGGTTTAACGTTATAGCCTTTTTTTTCAATTTTTCCGTTTAAATGCGATCTAGATTAAAGAAACCAATAAAAAAATTCCACTATTTTTGGTTGAAAATTCATTATTTTCGATGGAAAAGTCTACTATTAAATTTTTTGTTGAGAAAGTAATTTTTTTGAGTTTAAAAATTGTTGTTAAAAATTTAACAATTTTGTTGAAAAGTCATACTTCTTGGTTGGAAATTCAACTGCTTTGTTCAAAATTTGCCTTTTTAGCTGGAAACATCATCAATTTGATTGACATTTTTTTTTCCTCGAGTACCAAATTTTTTTTCTATTTCGTTCGAAAATTAATTTCTTTGCTGAAAATTCCCATTTTCGGGTTGCTAATTCAATTATTTTATAGGAAATTCGTATTTCCAGATAGAGAATTCAACAATTTGGTAGAAAATTTATCTTTTCCGTTGGAAATTCAAGTATTTGGTTGAAAATTCAATTATTTTGTTGAAAGCTCATTTTTTGGCTTGAAACCATTTTGAATGACAAAACTTTTCTTTATTGACTAAAAAATCTTTCTGGGTTAAAGATTCGTCTTTTCAATTTAAAAGTGCATCATTTTTGGTAGAAAGTCGATTTTGTTTTGTTAAAAATGCAAAATTTTAGTTGAAAATGTACTTGTTTTTGTTAAGGATTTTGTGAATGTTTTAGGATATTTGCTGAAAAAATGGTCTTTTCTGGTCAAATCCAATCTTTTTCTAAATTTTGAAATGAAATATTTATTTGCTGGAATATCAACTACAAGGTTTTTCGTTGAAAATTCATCTATATAGGTTAAAAATTAAAATGCTTTTCTAAAAGTTCAATTTTTTTATTTTAGATTTATAATTTTAGTTGAAAAATGTTTTTTTGTTCAAAATTAATTTTTCAACTAAGAATTAAACTATTTTTTTTAATTTAACTGCTTGGTTGTAAGTTAACGTTTTTCTTGATAATTTATGTTTTTGGCTTCAAAATTAAACTGTTTTATAGAAAATTCGTATTTTTAACTTTAAAATTCAACAATGTGAAATAAAATTCAACTATTTGATATAAAATTGAACTGCTTAATAGAAAATTCTTTGTTTCTTTTGCTTATAATTCATATTCTCGGGTTGAAAATTAAACTAAATAAAAAAATTTAATTAAGATTAAATTGAAGATTAAACTTTTCCATTTTTTACTATTTTGGGAGAAAATAAATTGCCTTGGTAAAAAATTCAAGTATTTCGTTAAGAATGTTTGAATTTCGGCAAAGTTTTAACTTTTTTGGTAGAAAATTAATCTTCTTGGTCGAGAATCTTTTTGGCTTGAAAACATTTTCGAAGACATTTTTTTTTTCTTCATTCGTAGAAAAATCTTTCTTGATTCAAAATTCGTCTTTTTGATTTGCAAATTCTTTTCATTTGGTAGAAAATTCATCTTTTTAGATTAAAAATGAAAATGGTTAAAAATTAATCTATTTTGGTTTAGGATTCAACTATTTTGATAATAATCGTCCTTGTTGGTTCAATACAACTATTTTCTACTTGAAATAAGGCTTTCAATTTTTATAACATTTTGGTGCCCGTCCAAGAGTTCCATACTGAGTTCTAAACTTTTTATGGGGCAAATTTTTTCCGTGCACTTGGCGCCAACCTTACGGGAAGGTGTAACAGGTAAGGAATTTCTGTATTATTTTTTCATAAGGTCGAATAGTTTTTCTACTCTGGAAAATGGCAGGATGATAAGGGCGCTCATAACTTTTACGATTTTTCGTAACACGGTCTAAAGTTTTTTTCCATGGCGACAGCACGTTTCCCGATCGTTTCAAAACATCAAGTGGATTTTACGATACCATAGTGTGGCCTCGTTACAGGAGCTTCGATCGTTAACTTGAGAACCGGCATAACGATCAATGATCACTTAACCTTCAGAAAATGCATACATTTTCTTCCTTTAAAGATGAACAACAAATAAATTTCAAACAAATACCTTTTTTGTATACAATTTTAAATATTTTATCTTGTATTTCCAGAATCGATAGATGTTTTTCATTTTTTTTTATTTGAAATTGTTTTCAAACTTGAGCATTTCATTTAAATTTATGTAAATTGATAAAGAATTTTATATTGATAAACTGTTTTTATTTGACAAGAAGTTTTTAAAAAAGTTGATCACTAGAACGAAATATTTTAACAACAATTTTCCAGGTAGAGTAAAACGGGGCGAGGCAGCCAAGACGCACATTTTGGCGTGCGGAGCACTTGTTTGAAGTGATATCAAAAAGTGTATGATGTCGTTAGAAAGCTTGATTCTTTGGCTACAAAATTGCCTTGTGGCATTTCGACGTAGCTTGCAAATTACAGTTTCTACAACCGTTTTTCAGAGCCGCTATGTTTTTGCTCAACCGGAAAAACGTGGGGCGAGGCAGCCAACCATTTCAGCAGTTATTAAGCAACACACAAAGTTTTAATACACAGACATATAATAATGTATAATTTCTTCATTAGGTCCAAGATGATATATAAAAATTAGAAAACCAAGTTAAATGTATTCTCTGAAATTTAATGGAACTCGAAGAAAAACCCAAAATAAAATTAGAAAAAATCGGAAAAATTAATATTTCATCTTCGTTGCTGCTGACCGAGATTTCGTAAGGAGTTTATATCTTCTTCGGGTGGCCTCGTCGAGGACCGCCACAAGCAATTCGCTTTTTAGTCTTTTCGGCATTATCTGCCGTTTGTTGGCTACCTCGCCCCACGTGTGCTTTTTTTCACAAAAATTTTACATGAAAAAACTATTTTGAATATCGGAAAACCAACCATTCCATTATGTTACGCACAAAATTCTACTGCGGAAAATATGAGAAGTTGATGAGAAGTTGGATGCCTCGCCCCGCTGGCTGCCTCGCCCTGGTCTACTCTACCTTTTTTACAGTGAAAAAATACTTTTTACGAAACATAAGAGAAATTGTAGATCTAGTGACAATAAAAGAAGTTGATAAGCGGATTTTCTCATACACCCCCAAAATCAGAGTTTATGGTCAAAAAACCGTTTTTGGTGATTATTATCACAGACAAAAATCACTAAGCTACAATCGAAAGAAATTTCAAAATCTCCGATTCATTCCTGATTTTTTTTCAACTTCACCAACAATTTAATGACATAGTTCAAAATCCACTAATTTTTTGTTGCTTTTTTATTAGATTTGGTTGAAATTTGACTGAGTTATCGAATTTTAAGCTAATTTAGCTGATAATAAAAAATATGAAATCGCATAAAAAACGCTAAAACAGGGACGGCACAAAACATAATTTTCAAAATATCCTGACTTTTCACTGCTTACCCCATGAGCAATTTTTCATTCTCCCTCCGCATTAATATTTGAAGACACAAATTTAAATTTTGTAACATTTCTAAAATTCGATCTTTTATAAATGGAATAACAAGTTTTTAAACTTTTAATTTATTTATTTCAATAAAAAATGTACGATAAAAATTAATTTTCTATCCAAAAGGACGAAGTTGTTTTGAATTGAATTGAAACAGTTAAATTTTCGATCGAAAAAGATTACTTCCTAACAAAATAGTTTAATTTTCAACAAAATGATAAAATTTTCAAGAAAATAGTTCAATTTTTAACGAAATTGTTGAATTTTCAACCTACGAATGTAAACTTACAATTAAATGATAAAATTTTCAAACAATAAGGATTAAACTTCGACCGAAAAAGTGGCATTTTTACCAAATAAATGCATTGTTTACAAGACAAGTTTACTTTTTAACAAAAAATAATGAGTTTCCAATCCAAAGGAACGAATTTTCTACCCAAGTAAATCAAGCTTTCACAAAACAGTTGATTTACTTGTGCGCCCGGGCACGAGTAAATGTTGGCGGATTTGAAAAAAAAAAATAGGAAATTTCTTTTTCCAGAAAACGCAAAATTTGGAGGGGATCGATCAACAAAAATCCAAATTTTTTTAAAATATTGCAAAAAGTAGGAAAGTTGAGGTGTTTTTGAAAATCATTTGTATTTTTTCTTTAGAATTTTACAAGCATGAAAAGAAGATTTAAAGAAAAACCCACCTAATTTTTTCAAGTTTCTGCTTAAGGAAGCAATCCTATCAATCTTACGTCGATAAGCCATTTTTGAAGGCATGATAATTTTTTAAATAAAAATATTATTTTTGAAATTTGCTCTTTAAAGATGCAAGATGTCAGAAAAAAGCGAGACGCATTTTTTCAGAACTTTAGTAGATGTACAAACTTTTTTTGCAAAATTTGTTTGTATCTTTCGTTATTCCAAAGTAAAATGCGATAATTTGATTTTATGAAAAACAAATCTCCGGGCCACAAAAATGAATCAGCCGGCACTAAAGTTACAAGACGTTTTTCTTATAGAAGGACAAATTTAAAAAAAAAATCAAAATATATAAAAGTAGGTTTTCTGTGAATATCAACTGAATCCGGAGACGGTATTTAATTATTTAAATTAGGTCAAAAATTATAGAATTTTGAAGAAAAAAATTTTGATTTAAAAAAAAATATAAAGATTCATATATCCGCATCTTTGTGATTTTTTTTTCTTAAATCAAAATATGTTGAAATCCCTAGAAATATTTGAAATCTCTTGAAATCTGTGTTATAGCTAATAATCCCTTTAAATTAAATTAAACTTTGGACCTCCTACAAAATTCTTTGAAATCCTCTAAAAATTTGGATATTCCTTGAAATCGTTTAGAATCCCTTAAAATCTCCTAAAATCTTTGAAAAATAAAAAAATCCGTCTAAAAAAGTATAAATAATTTGAACAGCCTTGCATATAGTTTAAATTGAGCCTATTCATTAAAGATGGAAAAAAACTTTAAATCTATAGAAATCTTTGACATCCCTTAAAACCTTTGGAGATTTAATAAAATCTTTAAACCTTGTGAAATTCCTTGAAATACTTTAGAAACCCTTAAAATCCCTTGAAATTTTTGAGTAACGTAAAAATCCCCTGAAATCCCTTGAAAGGTTTCGACATATTTATCAATCTCTTGAAAGCCAATAAAATATTTTAAAATTAGTTAAAAGTATTCAAAAGTCCTATAAAATCCTTCTAAAAACCTTAAAATTCGTAACAGTCCCAAGAAAATTGTCAAAATCTTTTACTGAATTCGCTTCAAATCCATGGAAATTTTCTAAAATTAAAATTTAATTAAACATCGTTCATTAAAGCTCTCTGATATAAACAGTTTGAATTCTTATCAATCTTTGAAATCCTTCAATTTTTGGCAAATCTCTTGAGATACCTTAAAATCCCTTGAAATCTTTGAAATCCCTACGAATCCCTCAACACTTAATTTAATTCAATTTATTTTCCAAATTTCACTATGAATATTTTCAAATTTTCAAAAATCCTAGGAAATTCTTTAAGATACTTGATAAACCTTCTAATCTCTGGAAATCATTGCAAATTTATTTGAAAAAAAAAAATTTGAGATAATTGAAAAACCCTAAAAATCCTATAAAGAGCCTTAAAATCCGTAAAAGTCTCCTACGTAAAATGAATAAATAAATAAATCTTAAGCTTGTCATTTCGATATTTTCTTTAACAAATCTTTCAATATTTAAACAATCTTTATTACTATACTTATTTTCTCATAATAATTTTCTATAATGACGCTTCTAGAATCGCAAAGAAATGATAAAAAATTGATCGTATGCAAATTAAAAAAAAAAATTCGAATTGTGCTGGCCTTGGGATACTTTTCAAACAAGTTTTCAATTTCTATTATAAAAATACACTACCTGTGAGAATTGTGCAAACACAACTTTTTTGACGATTGATTGAGTTCTCTTAATTTTAATTATATCAGAGCTAAAAAATTTTCTCTTGAAAGGATAAAAGTTTTCAAAATTCGGTGTGAAATGAGCTCAGCATGAAGCCAATTTGGCCATTTTTAAGATGATATCGTAAAAATAGGGCAAATTTCAACTTTTTCTAAAATATTCAATGAATTCCAAAATGACCAACATTTTTATCTTTTTTGGGCTCATTTCAAAGTTGAATTTTTACAAAATCGCAGCAACTTATCATGAATGTACAATTTATTTATTTCATGTTGCAGGAAGTTAAATTTTTAAGTAGAATTACAAAAATTTCAATATTCTATGGGCCGAAATATTATGACCAATTTTTTTTAATAGCTTTTTTTTAGAAAAAAATATAAAACTAGGAATTTAAAAAATTGGGTAATGTTATCATTATTTGAAAATGTACAAGAATACGTTTTTTTGGATTTGCTTTATTGGACATTTTTTCAATTATATTGAAAATATGGGATCTTGAATTTCTTAAAAGGGAATATTTGGTGTGCAAGTTGTGGATATTAGGAGTTAATCCAATTTCAAAATATAGAATATCAAATTTTAAAAGCAGAAGAAGTTTCAAGTATCTGATATTAAAGCACACCAAATTTTAAAGCAGATGCTTTTCGAAACTTTCCTACTTTAAATATTGATTTTCAATTGCTTAAAAAATTTATATAATTCGAATATGAATCGAAAACCAGAATTTCCCAGAATTTGAAACTTAGTTCAAGTTTGCCACTTTCAGTTGGAAATATTTCTGAATTTCTATTACTTTTGAAATTGGAAAGCACTATAAACTAAACTGAACTATCATTTAAGTTTGGAAGCGTTTCAAAATTTAATCCAATATATTCGAACGATTTCAAATTTCCATCAATTCATGTGAAGGACCTTTGAGACTTAACGACCACAAAGGTTTCGATGGCACTAAAAGCTTTCGAAATTTCGTTGAGCCATATCCAAGAAAACTGCAGGCTCTTCAATTTAGGCTTTAAATCTACAAAAAGTGAAAGCAAAATAAAATTCTAGTAACCATTAAACTTTCAAAGCATTACAAATTTAAAAGTACAAAAATCAAATTAGGATCTTCAACTATCTATGAATTTATTTTAAGAAATTGTTATCCTAAGGTGAAAAAAAATAATATCCTGACAGATAAATAAAATCGCAAACATTTAAATTAAAAAAATACATTTACTTTGAGACTATTTTTAGTATTAAAGTTTCCAATCGAGTAGCAGTGTCCCACTTATAAGCATAAAGGGAGAAACTGGAACGGATGGTAAAAGCTGTCATGCTTGAAAGGGTTTACAAAATAGAAACTGTTGCTCACAGTTCTACAAACAATCCAAATCCCTGATAAAACACTAGTTTTAAAAGAATAAAAAAAATAAAGTAAATTACGTGATTTCCAGGCGACAATATCGATTTTTCTCTTATTTACGCGGACAGATCTGAGTCTGGGTGTCTCCACCTCATTTTTTCCTCGCTGGCGCCTTTATCTTGAGAAAAGGGTAAAAGGAGAAATAGATAGAGGGCGAGGAGTCAAACTGTCAGATATAGGAAATCTTCCGAGCAATCAGCATAATGCCGAGCGCGCTAGCATAGAAAAGATTTCCGAGGAGCAAAAACAGGACTCGTAATTTATCGGTGGCTCATCCCTACCAACTTAGTTAAATCCAAACCCAATAAGTCACGCGAGCTTACTCATCACTAATTAAATGAGTGCCAGCCTCTCTTTCTCTAAGAAATTCAAGATTTCTTAACAGCCAGTCTTGAGAGTTCGAAGTAGTTTCCCTTTTGTTAATTAATTCTTTTTTACTTATTGATTCTCCTACTATACCTTTCTTTCCTTTTCCTTCCTTTGGTTAATACACTTTTACACACACTACTAAACCAAGTTGAAACATTTACACATTCACTTTTTTCATACACTTCATTTAAATTTTCTATTTATTATTTTTATTTTGTAACAGCTCTATTATATTTAGCGTTCCTTTTTTATGATTTAACTATTTTAATACATCACACCAAAAGCACTGAAGAACAGGTCATAAGCTCCTTGGCACATAAACACTTATCGAACCTGTAAGATTTGTCTTGTAGTAATATTTTTTTAGTATTTTTTTCACTTTATTTTGTTTTCACACTTTAAAAAAAAGGAATCGAGACACTGAACACACTTGGGTTGAAAGTTCAGATTAAAAAAGAAGACCGTAAAACAAGTTCGTGACCGATTTTTAGTGAGGTCGAAACTTGTGGGAGCCCCAGAGGACCGGATCCTCCTTGGGGAGCAATAAAATTGAGAGTTAAGATCCTACGGTCGTTGTGGCGCGCGGCGAGCCACTGACTGCTTTCCAGCTTTCACCAATTCCGATCCCTGTACCAACCCCGTAGTGTCCTGAGCGACCCCGGGCGCAAACTCTGGAGTCCGCTGCACCCGCCCCACATAGTGACTCGCGTCAAACCGCTTTCTGCATCGACTGAGCAACGTAATTGTTTCGAGTGCACGCCACACGATTTTTCGCAACCGTGACACAATCCTTCAATCGAGACGTCAAATCATTTCAATATCCAAGACGTTTCAAACTCATTAAGATCAACTCTCTTTTAATGAAGATTTTTAAAAATTTTTTAGGGGGCTGTATTGTACCTCTTCTAGACCCCCTCTCATCGTTTTCATATATCCCACGCCCCTCTAAATGTTCATACCCCCTCCTAGGACACCCTCCATCGACCCCTCCCACTTCTCATATTACCCTTTACCATTCACCATTTCCTCATACCTTATCTCCTCTTTCTGACATCTACCTTCTTCAGCTCAGCCCCTCAGTATATCCCAGGCCCCTGAAAGCTTCTTTCAGACCCTCTCCTAATACAACATCATCGTCATCACCCACTCCTTATTATTCCTCTTTACCTCCTTTTTTTACCTCTTGCCCTTTCCTCTCGCCATATATCTTATCTCCTCCTTCTAGCATCTACATTCTCTCGCTCAGTCGCTCAGTATAGCCCTCGAACTTCGGTGCTCTTAGACCTTCTCCCCGAGTCAGCGCCCTCCACTCCTCTTATTTTTCTTTCACCTCCTCCTTTTACCGCTTTCCATTTATCCTATCGATATACATTCTCTTCCTTTCGTAGCATCTACCTTTTGCCACTCAGCTCCTTAGTATATCCATCGCTTCTCTCTGCTACTCTCACCCACTATCCTAATACTCCCACCATGGCACCTTCTATTTCTGATCTTAATACTTCACCTCTTTTTACACTTTCCACTTAACTATCATCGTGTACCTTGTCCCACCCATCTCCCATTTACCTTCCTCTGCTCAGCCCCTAAGTATACCCCTCGTCTCTCTCTGCTACTCCCAGGCAGTCTTCTAATACCTTCTCATCGTGTCCTTCCACTCCTCATCTTTCCGCTGAATCTTCTTCTCATTACCCTTCCCATTTACCCTCTACCTATATCGTATCCGTCTTTCCTATTTAACCATCACCGTATACCTTGCCTCCTCCATATCCCAATAACCTTCTTCTGCTCAGCCCCTCAGTATACCCCTCGTATCTCTGTGCTACTCCCAGACTGTCTCCTAATATCTTCTCATCGCGTCCTTCCACTCCTCATCTTTCCTCTGAATCTTCTCTCAAATCTCCCCATTTACCCTCTACTTATATCTTATCTCCCTTTCCTATTTAACTATCACCGTATACCTTGCCTCCTCCATATCCCATTTACCTTCTTCTGCTCAGCGCCTCAGTATACCCATGGTCTCTTTCTGCTACTCCCAGACCGTCTCCTAATATCTTCTCATCGCGTACTTCCACTCCTCATCTTTCCTCTGAATCTTCTTCTTTTAACCCTTCTCATTCAACCTCTACTTGTATCTTATCTCCCTTTCCCTCCACTCCTCATATTTTCCTTTCACCTCCTCCTTTTACCGCTTACCTTTTATCCTATCCATATACCTTATCTTCGTTCCGTAATATCAACCTTTTGCCTCTCTGCTCCTTATTATATTCATCGTCTCTCTCTCTCTCTGCTTCTCTCACCCACTATCCTAATACTCGCACCGTCGCCCCTTCTATTTCTTGTCTGAATACTTCACCTTCTCCTTTTACCCTTTCCATTAAATCATCACCTTATACCTTGTCTCCCTCATTTCCCACTTACCTTCTTCTGCTCAGCCCCTTAGTATTCCCCTCGCCTCTCTCTGCTACTCCCAGACAGTCTTATAATACCTCCTCATCGCGTCCTTCTACTCCTCATCTTTCCTCTGAATCTTCTTCTTTTAAACCTTTCCATTTACCCTCTACTCATATCTTATCTCCCTTTCCTATTCAACCATCACCGTATACCGTGTCTCCCCCATCTCCCATTTACCTTCTTCTGCTCAGCCCCTCATTATACCCCTCTTCTCTCTCTCTCTGCTACTCCCAGAAGGTCTCCTAATATCTTCTCATCGCGTCCTTCCACTCCTCATCATTTCTCTGAATCTTCTTCTCTTTACCCTTCCCATTTACCCTCTACCTATATCTTATCCCCCTTTTCTATTCAACCATCACCGTATACCTTGCCTCCCCCATATCACATTTACCTTCTTCTGTTCAGCCCCTCAGTATACCCCTCGTCTCTTTCTGCTACTCCCAGACAGTCTCCTAATACCTTCTCATCGCGTGCTTCCACTTCTCATCTTTCCTCTGAATCTTCTTTTTTTAACCCTTCTCATTTACCCTCTACTTGTATCTTATCTCCCTCTTCCAGTATCTACCTTCTCCGGTTCAGCTCCTCAGTATATCCATCGCCCCTCTGTGGTACCCTCAGGCTCACACCTAATGCTACTTCATCACCCTTTCCAACTCCACATATTTCCCCATCTAATTTTTCTTTTACTCCTTCCTCTTTACACTCACCGAATAATGTACGACTCCTTTCAGTATCTACCTTCTCCCGTACAATCTACCAGTATACCCTTTGCCGTTCTGTGCTTACAGAGCCTCTTCTAATAACCCCTATCGCCTCTTTCTACTCCTTATTCTTCATCTTTATATTCTCATTTTATCTCTTCCGCTTGACCCTCTTCATACAGCTTGTATGTCCCTCCTATCACCCACCTTCTCCTGCTCAGCTCCTCAGTATATCCTTCGCTCCTCTGTGTCACTCTTTACTGTCACTATACCTTATCTCACCCTCCTCGTACTAAACTTATGTTCTCGAAGCCTCTGTGCACTCAGACCTCTTATAATATGCTCCCCCATCTTCCTCTTCAACTCTTCATTTTTCCCCTGAACCTCCTCCTTTTTTCCCTACCTAATTACACTCTTAATATACCTTATTTCCCCCTTCTAATATTTCCTAATTAATCCCCCTTCTCCGGCTTAACCGTTCAACCTTCAGTGTTCGCAGACCCCCTCTTAAAAGGCTCATCGTCGCACCCTTCCATTCCACATCATACCCCTTCGCATTCTCCTTTTACCTGTTCCCCTTCACTCTCTCGTATGCATTGTCATCCCTTCTATTATCTTCCGTTTCTCGCTTCACCCCAAGAATATATCCTCGACCTTTCTCTTCACCCCACTCTCATACAATCAACAACATCTACCTACTAATTGATCCCTATTCACCTCTCCAAATCCCGTCTTCCATATAACATAATTGCCCTCTTCTCTATACTCTCTTACATCTAACTCAACACTCTGGCATCAGCTCTTGAAAACCCTTTCCCCTCTGTCCCATCATCCTCTCTCGTCCCATACTCTCAGGATCTCTCCCAATATCTCCTTAAAACACCTTCTCACTAATCATTTCCCGGCACATTCTTTATTCACCCCTTCCCCTTTATTTTCTCCGTATACCTTACCCTACCTCTCTAGCATCTACCTTCTTTCGCTCATCCTCTCAGCATTTTCCTAGCCCCTCTGTACTTGAAAACCCTCATCTAATATTCCCAACGCCCCCTTTCGCTCCCAACAATTTCCGTTTACATCCTTCTTCTAACTTTCTTCCATTCACCCTTTCCGTATAAGTTATCATTTCTTCTATCATCTCGTGTCTTCTACCCAACCCCGTCAGTATATTTTTTTTGTCCCTCTGTTGTGCTCAGAATCCCTTTTTTAATACCTTCTCACAGCGTCCTCCGACTTATCACTTATTCCCGACACCTCATTTTACCTCTTCCTTTCTACCCTCTTTATATGCCTTATATCCCCTCTTTATATCTACCTTCTTTCAATCTAAACCTTAGTATACCTCTCGTCCCTCTATGCTCTCAGCACCTCTCATAATACTATACCGCATCTCCTCCTGAGACTTGTCAGCTCTGCCTTTCACTTTCTTCAACCTCCTTCTTTTACCTCTTCCTATTTAGTCTCTATAAAACATTATCTCCTTTCTCTACCATCTACCTCATTCCGCTCAATCCCCCTTTTTGTTCCTCTCAGACCCTCTTCCCTTTCATCTCAGCTCCTTAGTATAACCTTTGACTCTCTCTTCACCCCACTCACATATAAACACCAACAATCTGCCTGAATTTCTCTTTCCATTCACACCGAAATTTGAAGTCGATTTAAAAAAAATTAAATTCCAGTTTTTCGCGCTCATAATTTTTTTTGCAGTTTTTTTTTCAGAAAGTCGCGTGTTTTTCTGAATTTTTCAACATACTGTCAACTTTTGAGTTATGGCAAGGCAACAGTAAATGAAAGCTAACATAATTAATTGTTTAAATAGTTTATTATTATTTTTGAGAATATTCTCTTTCAATGATGCTACAAATTGGCGGTTTTTTCTCAAATTTTCAACTATTTGTCCACTTTTTATTTACGAAGGTAATAGTACGAAGGCAAGTTACTAAACGTAATGGTTTTAACTATTTATTATTATTTGTAATAGCAAAATAAGTATTGCAATCGGGCGACTATGTTTGTTTGAACAATTTATTATTGTTTATAACTATTTTCTCTGATACACGGAGAAAATTTGTGTGTTAAATTTTGCATAACTTAGTTCGGTAAACGGAGGACATTACGGCATTATATTAAAATTTCACTTTCAGTCATGTAAAATGAAATAGGGTAATATTTGATGTAAAAATATGAATTATTAATATAAATTCATTAAAATTTAATTCGCGATTCAGTAAGAAATAATACAACAAGATATCAGAGATTACCTGACAGTTGGGTAAAATGAGATGTCGATTACCTACCAGTTAGGTAAAATGAGTCGAACTGTTAGGTACAGTTTCAATCATAGAAAACAAAGTCTACCTCTCTAAATATGTGAATTCTACATCCCAGTCATGTAAAATTTCGTGCGCCAGCAAAAAAAAAACATTCTTGCTACAAACTGATTCTGTGGAAGGTCATCCAATACTAACAGACACATGCTCACACATATCGTACAATTCATAAGTATATTGTTGGTACATATACACAATTTATCTTAAACAATTACATTAAATTACGATACATTACATACGATATAGTCGCACGCTTTTAACGATATTAACGCTATTAAAAATCGAAAACGCTGTGACGGGTTTCGAACCACCTAAGCTACGTTTAACGCATTGTATCCCTAATAACTAAACCACACGGCTAACCTAACAGTTAGAATATCGGGAAAAAAATCTCGGCTATAAAGCTAAAGTACAAGTACGTCAGGGCCGTACAAAAAAAATATCTGATACCCGTTTCATCGAAATTTATTATTGTAACATTCTATCAATTAGCGGGCTTAGAAATTTGTCGGAAGTAAATAAAAATATTAAATAATTTTTTATTTTAAATTTTATAACCTTGAAACTTTGAATTATTTGATTTTCAATACTTCAAACTTTTGCATGGTCTACGTTTTAAAAATAATAGAACATTATAAGTGCTAAGCGCGCACTAATGACTCTTTCTTTAGAAAAAGAACTCGGTTCATTTTCGAACATTTTTTTATAGATTTTACAGAAAATCTTATATTATTTGGGAACGTTGTACATGATTTACAGAAGTTTCCGTATAATAGCGAGGAAATTCCTCCAGTGAATTCAACATGAATTCCAACTTTTTCCACTTACTCACAATTCTTTCTTTTGGCGGAAAATTATTTTTTTTTATTGATAAAATTTTTTTTTCAAATAAAAGTCAACTCGATTTTGTTTTGAAATTTTTCTATAGACATTTGATCTTTTTGAAGAGAATTTATTTTTTTTTCTTGAAAATTTAAATACTTCTACGGAAATTAAAGTTATTTGCTCAAAAACTTATTTCTCTATCTGAAAATTTAACTAATATATATTTTTTCTTGAAAATTTAGCTTTTTCAGTTAAAGATTTATCTATTTTGTTGAAAGTTTGTCTTTTTTTGCATAGAATAACCTTTTTAGTTAAAATACATGTATTTTATTTAATTTCTTTGGTTAAAAAATAGTTTTTCTTATTGAAAATTAATTTTTTAAACTAAAAATTTAACTCAATTTCTTATCAAGATTCTTTTACATTCAAATTTAATTTTTTTGGTAAAAAATTCAGTTGTTCAGTTGAAAATTCATTTTATTTGCTTAAAAACTGATTTCTCTAACTAAAAATTAAACTATTCTATACTTTGTTCAAAATTTATGTTTTTTAGTTGAAAATTCATCCATTTATTTGAAATTTTTTTTCTGGAAATTTTCAACCTTTTTGGTTGAAGAGGCAACTATTGGATTGAAAATTCCATTAAAAATGAAAAATGTTGATGGAAAATTCATGTATTTTCTTAAAAATTATTCTTTTTCAGTAGAAAATTAATCTTCTTGGTTGAAATTTTCATTTCCACAGTTGAAAATTATTTTTTATATTGAAAATTAACTTTTTTAAAGAAAAATTCATTTTTCCAACTAAAAATTCAAATATACTCCATTTTTCTATTTTTTTCCATAGCCATTACATCTTTTCGGTTGAAAATTTAACTATTCTGTTGAAAATTCATTTTATTTGTTCACAAACTTATTTCTTTCTCTGAAAATTAAACTATTCCATTCTTTGTTTAAAATTGATTTTTTAGTTGAAGATTTGTCTTTTTTTCATCGAAGATTCATCTTTTTGGTTGGAAATTTACCTAATTGGTGAAATGTTGTTTTTTTATTGTTTTTGTTTGAAGATGCATTATTTTAGTTGAAAGTTCATTTCTTTTGTTGAAAATTGAACAAATTTTATTGAAAATGTTTTTTTGTTGTTGTAAACAATAATTTTTACAGCGAAAAAGGTAGCTACTTCATTTTTGCTATAAAATTGATCTTTTCAAGTTGAAAATTCACTTATTTTGTTAGAAACATTTTCTCTTTTATGAGAAATTCAACTATTTAGGTAGTAAATTCATATTTTTTCGTTATAAATTCAACCTTGTTTTTAAACATTAGTCTTCGGGCATCTCCCGCCTCGAAGTTCGAACTCAGTTGTCCAGTGCCGTCCGATGTTTTTTTATCACCCGCATCCTTATACGTCAATTTTTAAATACATTCTACTTTGATTAAGTGACTTAATGAGTATTATCTACTGAGATAAAAGGATAGTATATATATTTGAATATTTTCTCAAATTCTACAGTATAAACCGAAACTTAAAAATGTTAAAGTGTCTACGGGGGACTTGGCTTTAAACTTCAGCCCTGAGAAAGTCGACGTCCCTAGCGTGTCTCATTTTACCTTACTATTGTGTAATTCCTCTCCTGATGGAAGTGAAAATCTCTTTAAAAATTCTGCAATCTATACTTTCTTTTAAGTGAATCGTTAATATCACACAAAAGTAAACTTTATATCACTCATTTGATGAAAATTTACAATACTTCGCGTTATTTTATAATATACTGATATTAAAATAATACAACCCTTATATCAATTATTACATATCAGAATTTTCACTTTCGGACTTGAGATTTTACACAACTCTTTTGTATTATTTATAGTTCTGTTTTGTATTAAATCCTAAAATAATTGTAAACTTTATCTAAATGCAGTAATGTCCTCCATTTACCTAACTAATTGGGTAAATTCTAATGAACAAATTTTCTCCGTGTAGTAACGCCAAAAAATTGCGGGTTTTCTCTGAAATTTTTAACTTTGCCTTGACTTTTGATTTATGAACGAATAATAATTAAACATCACAGAGAATATTTTTTTAAACAATCTCTTTCTTCTTTGTGAATATATTTTTCTGAAATAGAACCAGATATTTGAAATATTCTTCAAATTTTCTATATGGATCAAACTGAATGTAACTTTTCAATGAAGTATTTGCCAGAGAGCCTTTTCATTCAAATTGATATTTTGAATACATTAGCAAAAGGGTAAAAAAATGTTATTCCACAAAAAGTGGAATCCTATTTGAGAAATTATTTTTGTCGATTTTCATCTATTATTTGTTAATGAATAAATAGTAGAAAAAAATTTTAATTTAAAGAAAAACCACGAGTTTTTTATTCTATTCTAAGAGAAAATTGTTATCAACCATAATGACTTGTTTAAAAAATGTATTTGAACATCAAGTTCTCAGTATAGAGTAGTATTTCATGTATTAAAAATAATTTCCACTGAAAGAAACAGAAAAAATAATCAGCGGGAAGAAGTCAGAGAACCCAATTCTTCACTTCAAAATTAATTTTTGATTCGTATTCCATGGTTAATTTTGAAAAGAAATGGGACCTCTAAATATCAATATAAAAAAACGCTGTTCTTTTTTGTGGATTCGAACAAATGGGAAGGGAGGGGGGGGGGGTGTGGATAAAAATTCAAGACAAAAAATTTCCAAAGCATTTTTTAATCATCCAGTTTCTCATGGAAACTGATTTCGAAATGAACCTGAAATTCCAAAAATCATAATGTGGATCCAATATGGCGGATCAAATTTCATAATTTATAATTAATCCTTACTTACATTTCGAGAGCCATTATAATATATGATGAGCACTCACCTGAAACAATACAAAAAACCAATATTGTTATTATAATAAGAACATAATTCTAGATATTTATGTAATTCTTAACTCTAATGAAATATAATAGGATTAAAATGCTTAAAATGGATTCAATTCTGTAAATCAGAGGATTACCTCAAACAAGAAAATTTCATTCCTAGAGGATACAGAAGTAAAAATTAAATTTGCTGAAGTGTTTAAGATCAGAATACATTAGTTAAAAAAAGATTAGAGAAATATTAGATAGTTAATTTAAAAAAAATGAAGTAATCAAGTCAGAAACGCTTCGCTCGTAAACCCCATTTCACTTTTCTCGTTGCACTAAATTTTACCGGAAGTATGAGAAACAGAAGCCGGCTATAATTGCTTTGCCGCAGTTTGCCTCACATTTATTTCATATTAACGTACACAATTATTTTACGCCCCGTTGCGTCTCGCGGTAATCCTCCGGCGAATTATTGTCGAATGACGCTTCTTGTCGGATTCTGCCTTTGGGCATTTAACTTGCAAAAGTCGCACGCCCAAAAGTTTGGTTGGAAGAAAAAAATTTTAGTTGGACGAACAATGGTTGGGCTGCGCAAACAAAAGTTTGGTTGGATAAGAAATATTTGGTTGGACGAACAAAATTTGGATATGGGAAACAAGATTTGGGTTGGACAAACAAAAGTTTGTTTGGATGAACAAAATTTTGGTTGGACGAACAATGGTTGGGCTGCGCAAACAAAAGTTTGGTTGGATAAGAAATATTTGGTTGGACGAAAAAAATTTGGATATGGGGAACAAGAATTTGGTTGGACAAAAAAAAGTTTGTTTGGATGAACAAAATTTTGGTTGGACGAACAAAAGAAGGGTTAAAAAAACAAAAGTTGTGTTAGTCAAACAAAAGTTTTGTTTTGAGGAACAACATTTTGGCTGGACGAACACGTTTAGGGTGGGCAAAAAAAAGTTTTGTTGGCCGAAACAAATTTTAGTTGGACGAACAAAAAATGGGTTTGGCAAACAAAAATTTTCTTCGAGGAACAAAAGTTTGGTTGTGCGAACAAAAGTTTGATTGGGCGAACAAAAGTTGGATTCGGAAAACAAACGTTTGATTGGACGAGCAAAATTTTTGTTGGACGAACAAAAGTTTGGTTAGACGAATGTAAGTTTGGTTGGACTATCGAAATTTTCGTTGGACGAACCAAATTTTGTTTGGATGAACAAAAGTTTGGTAAGATAAACAAAAGTTTGGTGGGACGGACAAAAGTTTTGTTGGACGAATAAAAGTTTGATTGGACGAATGAAAGTTGGGTCGAGAAAACAAAAGTTTTCTTGGTCAAACAAAAGTTTTGTTTGAAGAACAAAATTTTGGTTGGACGAACAAATTTGAGCTGGGAAAACAAAAGTTTTGTTGAACAGACAAAAATTGGGTTGGACGAATAAAAAATGGGTTGGTAAAACGAAAATTTGCTTGGACGAACAAAAGTTTGATTGGGCGAACAAAAGTTGGATTCGGAAAACAAACGTTTGATTGGACGAGCAAAATTTTTGTTGGACGAACAAAAGTTTGGCTGGACGAATATAAGTTTGGTTGGACAATCGAAATTTTCGTTGGACGAACCAAATTTTGGTTGGATGAACACAAGTTGGGTAAGACAAAAGAAAAATTTGGTGGGATTTCAAAGATTTAATAATTTTTAAATTTACTACTACTTTAATAGTAAGATTAGATACTAAAATTAGTAGGGGAAGTAAGGGGAACAAAGTAAGGAAAAGTGTGGGGAAATTGGGGTGGGTGCGTAGGGGAAGTGAGGAAGAATAAGGACAGGGGAATTGAGGGGAAACAAGAGCAGGATAAATGAGAGGGATAGAGGGGAGAGGAATGGATGGTAAATTAGGGGAGGGGAGTGGGGGAAACTTTTTAAATATGGTGAAGGGAAGTGAGTGGAGGGAAACTAGGATAAGTGACGGGAAATAAGGGGGTAGGGGAAGTGATGGAAAATGACAGGTGATCAGTGAGACGAAATGTGGAAAGAGGAAGTATGGAAAGGGGAATGATATCGGGGGGAGATTTGAGCAAAATTAGAGAATAATGTATAATTTCGTATTATATTACATATAATTACTGATAGTAGGGGAAGTGAGGGGAGGGGAACTTAGGGATGGGGAGTATGAGAAGTGCGGGCAAGTGGCAAAGAGGGGAGTGGGGTAAGTAAGGGTAAATGTGGGCAGGGGAAGTGAGTGGGAAAAGGAAAGGGAATTAAGGGAGTAGGCAAGAGGAAGTTTTAGCTGAGGAATTGAGGAGGCGGGGAACTGGAAGCGAAAGTTCAAGTATGGGACGGGAAGTGTTAAGTGAGTGGAAATGAGGGTGTAAGGGAAGTGTTAGGAACTGAGTAGTGAGAAAGTGATGAAAGATGTCGGATTGGGAAGTAGAAGAAGGGGAGTGTTGGCTGGGAAAGTGAGGAGACAGGGAATAGATGAGAAAAAAGTTCGTAAAGGGAGGAGAAGCAAAAGGTTCGAGTGTGGGAGAGGAAGGAGGGGAATTTAGGGAGTGGGGGTAAAAAGTATAGGAGGGGTGTAAAGTATAGGAGGGGTGTGAAGCATAGAAGGGGTGTAAAGTATAGGAGGGAGGATTCAAACGACTTAATGAACGTCTTAACAGGATACAATACTCTTTTTACTAGACGGACGGCGCCTAATTTGACTAATTTTTTAGTAATCACAACCAAATTTTTGGTAATACTAACTAAATTTTTGTAAAACGAACAAAAAATGCTTAAAAAACTATTTTGTTACCGTACTTTTATTTTATGAGTGCGCAGTGCATTGTTAGCTTTTTGGCCAGGTTGAAACTGTTACACAATTGTTTGCTGGCAAGATTTCGTTATCGCACGTCACAGAAGCTAAAAAGTTGGCTGAGAAGAACTTTTATGTCTCGAGTTTTAAGGAAAAAATCGTGAATTTAAAAAATACCGTTTTGGAGGTGGAAAAAAATTCCAGCCACGTAGTCCTCCAGGGCTTCAAATTGAATTATCCTTCTTCTTGCACTGGTCTTTAGCGCTGCGTACGCTTAGGGTAATTTGATTTAAGACCTCTTTTATTTAACATTTTTTACTTTCAAGAAAGATGCTGTATTAATGCTGATATAAACAGGGTTTGGTAATCTCATGCGGATCAGGGCCCAAATATTAATAAATATTAATTTTGTACCCCTATTTTTTTCTTTTATAAAACCCAATCCTGAATAAATTGATACTAAAACAAAAAAGTAACAAAAATTTCCCGATTAATAGCGAAACTGAACTTTTCCCTTTCCCAAATTTTCTTGAAGATTACTGATGGAAAACAAAATTTTGATCAAAAATGATTGTTCAACATTGGGCAATTACACTTTTATAGAGATGAGAAAATTGAAATTATGGACAAAATTTTCGAATATTTGAATTTTTAGAAGTAGTAGTAAGTACAAGTAAGTATTAAATACATATATTAGATTAATAATATATGAAATTAATAACATATATAATATATAAGTCAAATATCTTATAAATAATATATAAATCAAATATATATAAATAATAAATAAAATGAATAAGTACCTGTCAGTATCAATAAGCAAATTGTCGGTACCTGTAGCAATAAAATTAGTGGTACCGAAAATAAGATTTAAGGAAAAATTTTTAATAATCTAGGTTTTATTTTAAAAGATTAATTTTCAATTCCGAAGATTTCAAAATATGCCGAAAAAAAGTCAGAATTATTTTAAAACTATTTTTCTAATTTTGCAAGACTTGACATTTTTTTTAGGAAAACTTTGAATTATTTCAAAAAATATTGAAAAGTTATTTAAAGATATTTTTTAAGATTTTGGAAAAAATAGAAGCTTTTTAAGAATTTTGAAATGCGCCATCATAATTTTCATATTAAAAATATAATTTGAATAGAAAAATATTTAAAAAAAATTAAATCATTAGGCCAAATTAAAAAAAATTTCAAGAACCCAAAATTGTAGAAAGAATTCAAGAAAGTTTAAGAAATACTTTAAAGTTTTGAAAAGATTGCAAAATGATTATAAATTTGAAAATGTTGAACAAAATTTTTAAAATATATAAATTTTTGAATATTACGCACAAAAAGTTTCAGAAGATTTCAAAAAATTTTGGAAGGTTTAAAGAGAATGAAAAAAAATCTTCATAAGATTCCTGGAAAAATTTACCTTTTTTTTATCCAAAAAAATTACCTTTTAAAGAAAATTCGAAAAGTTTTCAAACATTTTGAAAGATTCCTTAAAATTCCAGGAAAAACCTAGATAATTTTAGGGGAATGGTTTCATTTTGTGTAGATTCAAAAAAAATTGAATCGTTTGAAAAGAAGCTTGAAAATTTTTAAAAAATTTCAAAAGACTTAAAAAATGATTAAAACACAATGTCAATTTTGGAAGATTTCGAACAAAAATATTCAAGCTACTCAAGAATTTTGAAGAGATTTCAGAAAATAAAAAACTTTTCTTAAGATTCCCGGGAAAATTTAAAATGATTTTTTATTAAAAAAATTAATTTTTAAGGAAGATTTCAAGAGATTTATAAAAATATCGAGAAAAAGTACCCAAAGGATTTCAAGGCGATTCCTAAAATTTTGAAATTTTGGTGAAGTTTTTCTAAAATAATATCCTGATAATATTGTAATATCCTGTAAAAATAAAATATAATGTTCTACATACTTTTTTGACATGTCTGCAAATCTTCAAATATATTTTTTAATTTTCTCAAGAATTGCGGGTAAATTATATGTATATAACCATAGAAATAAATAAATAGACTTCAGAAATAGATAGTTATTCGAAATTTTTACTTTGTATTAAACATTTTTTTTTCGATTATAATTTTATTGAAATTTCTCTTCTTTCTCAACTGAAAAATCTTTTATTGTTGGAAATTCAGCTATCATGTTGGAAAGTAGTTTTGTGGATGAACTCAACTCTTTTTAGTTTGAAAATATATATATTTTTCAGTAAAATATCAAGAATTACATTTTTATTACATTTTTCGTTAAGAAATCAAATTTTTTGGTTTAAAACTCAACTACTTGCTCAAAAGTTGGACTAATTTTTTTCTTAAATTTACTTTTTCAGTTGAAAATTCATAATTCTGTTTAAAAATTCATCTTATTGGTTCATAGCAGAACTTTGGTTGAACATTAATATTTCTTGGTTGAAAATTCATCCTTTTTTGTTGATAATGCAACTACTTAATTTAAGTTTCAACTACTCTGTTCAAAATTTACCATTCATTTGAAAATTTATCTATTTGGTTGAAAATATAACTATTTCGTTGAAAATTGGCCTTTCTGGTAGAAAATTAATTCATTTGTTTGAAAATTAACTTTTTGGTGAAATATTCATCTTTTTTGGATAAGTTCAACTTTTTCTGATTTAAACATTAAAATCTTTTTTGGCAGAAATATCAATTACATATTACATTTTTTTCAGAATTCCTCTTTTTTAGTTGAAAATCAAATTTTGCTTGTAATATAAAAAAGTTGTATTCTTATTAAAAATTATTTTTCTGACCAAATTATGATTTCATTGAATTTTTTATTTATTTATTTATTTTTTTTATTTCAAAAACTTTTTTGGTTGAAAATGTGTTTTTAGATGAACTCAATAATTCTTGTTGATGTAATTTAGAATATTTTTAAGATGAAATATCATTTATTATATTTTTCATTGAGAAATTACGTTTTTAATTAAAAAATTTTCTGGTATTATCAGCTATCTGAGTTGTTAAATTTAAAATTTAAACTTAGTTAAAAGCTAAAATATTTGGTTAAAAAATTCATTTTTCCCGTTGAAGGTTCATAATTTTAGTAAAAAATTCATCTCATTCGTTTAAAATTCCAGTTTCTTGTGGAAAATTCGTCTTTTTTGGGAGAAAAATAATCTTCTTAGTCGAAGAATCCTCTTTTTAAGTTAAAAATTCTGTTGTTTTTTTGAAGCTTCGTAATTTTAGTTAAAAATTCATCAATTTGGTTGAAAATGAACTTTCTGTTGAAATTTTTATTTGACATCTGAAATCTTCAAAAATCTTTTTGAAATTTTCTCAAGAATTTCAGAAAAATTATATTTAAAGAACCTTAGAAAAAATAAATAAATAATTCTACAATATGAAGGGACATTCAAAATATTTACTTTGTATTAAGGCCATGTGACGACTGGGTCACGTGACCGGATTCCTACCCTACCGGCACTTTTTTTATT
This sequence comes from Andricus quercusramuli, assembly GCA_932178445.1. Classification (NCBI taxonomy): domain Eukaryota; kingdom Metazoa; phylum Arthropoda; class Insecta; order Hymenoptera; family Cynipidae; genus Andricus; species Andricus quercusramuli. The sequence goes on along the minus strand of CAKNXH010001544.1, from coordinate 62,624 downwards.
TGTCAACTTATTTTCACAAAGCGGCACATCGAGATGAACATTTGGGATACTAAATAAGAAGCACTGAGAATGGTGGCTCTGGTCCTAAATGTTAATAATCATCAAAAAAGTTTTTTTGTAAATAATTTTTTTTTTCATGATTATTACAATTTAGGACCAGACCCACCTTTCTTAGTGCTTCTTATTTATTATCCTAAATTTTCAACTCGATGTGGCTATTCGTGTGAAAATACGTTGACAAATAAAAAAGTGCCGGTAAGGTAGAAATTCGGTCACGTGACTCACACATCACATGGCCTTAAAAGCAATTTTTCCCCTCAAGTAACAAAACAACTATTGCTACTTAGTGCACTTAAAAATGCACCCTCTCCTGATAAGGTAAAGGTCTCTTAATATCTAGACGGAGAAATCAGAACGTATCTAAAATAAATCGAATTGCTAATTAAACAAATCGAAATTGCTCTACTCCTCGTTTTCATAAAAGTCTGAAGAGTAGCCTAGGGGCTCCATTAAGCATCACTAATCGAGGTGGAGGGTGCTGACGAAGTCCCGATCGTCTGGGTGGTGTAGAACAACTCAGATAGCTGATATTACCAGAGAATCCAGGATAGAAAATTTCCTCCTCTGAGAACATGGAATGTAGAAAAAGGGGTGGGGGAGGGCGCCACTTGCTAAGTGCTGCAATTTATTTCATTACTTTGCGTCTCCATTCGACTTACGACCCCTGTCGCGTGGACGGTTTAAGCGCAAGCGCCAAGGGACATAATTTACGCCTTTTCCGGAATCACCCAACCACCAAAATACGGAGGACGAGTGTTTTGCGAAACTTCGCCGAGTTTCTCCACTTCTTCCCCGTTGCTGTCGCCAGGTTCCTTTTCGCAAAAGTCTGCCGCATGCCGTACGACGTCATGCTGTGAAAGTAGATTTAAGCGGAATTTCACGGAAGGCCAACCGTGTAAACGTTTCCTGGAAGGGAAATGGAAAATGTACTTAACGTTCGGGAAGTGAGTGGAAAAGAATTTTCATTATTCTTAACGAACGGAAGAGGAGAGAAGAAAACAAGATTATGGGAAAGTTGCTAATCGTGAGCCCGAATCAAAGCAAGGGTTATAACCTGTAAGTGTGGACGTGCGGTCGCAGAGACCGCACCGTGCGTCCCAGGGCAGATAACAATTTCCGCCCTGGGACATGATCCAAGAAGCATGGTCTCGCCACGCGCATCTAAAAAAAAGTGAACCAATTAAATGGCCCGTAGGAATTCGTACAGCGGAAGACATTTTTAAAGGGACGTCAAGCGGGAAGTTTAAAGCAGGTTCAACGCTGCAAGTGTTAATTGCAGAAAAAACTCGAAAACAGTCTTATAACTAATCGTATAAAGCTCAAATGAAAATTAGAAAAATATGTCTTATATTGATAACGAGTATGAAATGTGAAAGAGCGTGCTATTTAAAAATTTAAGTGCTTCTTTGCAGCATATTTGGAGAATTATAAGCCCATACTATTTACACTATCGATTCTGAAAAGAACGATGACAGTTGAACAATTTTCTTGTATTGTGATTTTTACTACAGAAATCATTATAAATAATTTGTACTAGTTGCCCTGGCGGACCAGCCGAACGCAAGTAATGGTAAAGTAGTATGGCATTATAATTATTAAAAGAAGCAAAATAAATATGTAAACTTTTGCAATTATAATGATACGTTAAAATTTACGTTAAATGGTCGTGCTGTAATTGCAAAAAGTTTGTTTTTCAGCGTAAAAAAATGCAAAAATAATGTGCTTATCATTGCAGTCTGCTAATGACGGCTTCAAGCGGGTTGCCAACATGCAGGGGCCCGCATTAAATGACTGGCTCTTTATTTTTTTATTTTTTAATGCTGAAAAAGCAAGTTGTTGCAATTACGACATTACCATTTAACGCACCTCCAAATATAAATAGAAAAAAATAGCTCCAAAACCTCTATGACAATCCAACTATCCGATGAAAATACTTGAAAAAGAAAGGAGACAATCTGAAAACAATCTGAAAGTCCATGGTTTCTCAGTGATCCCGAGTGTCCTTTAGGGATAAAATAGTTTCAAATTTACAATTTCTATTACATGTAAAACTATGTATCTTCAAGAATTAAAACAGGTATTAACTACATTCTTATTATCTACATTTAAGTATATAAGTTTGAGAAACGCTGTGCTACATCATGACGCGAAAACATTTCAATTGTAGTTAGGAAAGCGTCTCTGCGTTGTCATGGTAACCAAGATGTCTTCCGCTGTACGAGACGCGGCTTGAACGTATTTCGTACCCCCAAGTGGCGAGACCATGCTTCTTGGATCATGGCCCTGGGACCTGCGAACGGTTCCCCCACTTCAAGGTTCCCCCACTTCAAGGCTTACCCTCACTCAGCCGAAATGCTGCCGTCGAGCCTGGTCAGCGCAGAGTGGGGTAAAATCGGAAATCGAGGTTCAAAATGACATTTAGAACGCAATTTTGCACAGATTTTAGTTTTCTTTTTTTCGAATAACTCAGAACTAAATTCTTTAAAAAATGGTGGGAGTAGATTTTTAATTTTTTTGTTTATTTCATTTTTATGTTAATGCAAACAACGGAAAAAATGTCGATTTTTTAAATTTTATTTGTTATCTTCTAGATAAAATTTTTCTTATACGTGTCGTCCCTTGGTTTTAATGCACAAGGGTATGAGCAAGATAAAAAATTGTTAACTTGCATAGTTAAACGTTATAAACAAATTGTGTTAACAAATAATCAACATTAGAGGTTATTCGTCTTTAAAGTATATTTCCGCACTGAAATCGCTATCTTTTATCGTTAGAATGATGCGTGGACATGAAAATTTAAGATCGCTTGTTATTTGCTTATTTTATAAACAAATTATACAAACAAATGCATATTTTGGGAGATTTTGAGCGGAAAGAAATCATTTTTTTTCCTGACCTTGCTGAAATTACATTAACAATGATTTTTTCTAAAAAAAGTTTATAGCCCATCAATAATTGTTTATTTTATAAACAAATTATATAAACAAATGCACATTTTAGGCTATTTTAGGTGAAAATAAACCGTTTTTACTCCTGACCTAGCTAAAATTAAATTGCCAATGCCAATAATGTTTTCTGAAAAACTTGGTGCCGCCCATCAATATTTGTTTATTTTATGAACAAATTATATTACAAAATTCCAGCGATATTGTGTGATGAAGTTTGATTACAAAATGAAATCTATTAAATTTGTGACAAATGATGTAAGTGTATACAAGTTTTAGTAATTTGAAAACAAACAGAAATCATTCAAATCACATAGTACATTTGTTTATATAAATTGTTTATAAAATAAACCAATATTGACAGATGGGGAGAAAGTTTCCAGAAAACGTTATTGCCAATATAATTTCAGCAAAGACACTAAAAAAACGGTTTATTTTCACCTAAAATACCCTAAAATGTGCATTTGTTCAATTAAGTTGTTTATAAAATAAACAAATATTGATGAGTTATAAAATTTTTTTCAGAAAAAATCATTGGCAATGTAATTCCAGCCAGATAAAAAGAAAAAATTATTTCTTTTCGCTTAAGAAGACCAAAAATTTACATTTTTTTATATAAATTGTTTATAAAATGAACCAATATTGATAGGTGAGGAGAAAGTTTCCAGAAAACGTTATTGCCAATATAATTTTAGCAAAGACAGAAGAAAAAAAGGTTTATTTTCACCCAAAATACCCTAAAATGTGCATTTGTTTATTTAATTTGTTTACAAAATAAACAAATATTGATGAGTGGGAAAAAAGTTTTCAGAAAACGTTACTGCCAATATAATTTCAGCAAAAACAGAAGAAAAAACGGTTTATTTTCACCTAAAATACCCTGAAATGTACAATTGTTTACATAATTTGTTTATAAAATAAACAAATATGTATAGGTTTTTAAGCAAATATTAAAAATGATTTTAGAACAAATTTTGAAGAGTAAATTAAGGTTTCTAGCTTGAAATTGCCTAAAATAATATAATTTTAAAAATTCATACATTTTTTGATTGATTCTTCAATGTTGAATGATTAAACATTTTGGCCCAGACTTTTTTTCTTCGTCGACTGAAAAATCTTTTTGGTTAAAAATTAAATTTTTCTAATAAAAATGCCTTTTTTTGGTTTGAAAATGAGTCTGTTTTGTTTGAGGCTTAAGTTAAGAAAAATAAAACAGATGTGCCAGTAGTAAAACGTCTGGAGACAGTAATATCGAACATATTATTTTTGAAAGAAAAAATAATTATTCTCAAAATTTGCCTAATTGAGTAGGTTTTTAATAGAGAATTTTGATGAACGGAATAAAACATTTTCAGAATAAAATTTAAAAATTTCAAATTTATTTATTTAGTTCATCCGAGGAAGATGACTGTTCTACGATGAAAGATGAATTTTCAATCCAAAAGGACGATTTTTAAGCAAAACATTTGAGTTTTCTACCAAAAAGATGACTTTTCACAAAATAGTTAAATTTTTAAACAAATCGTTAAATTTTAAATCTAGAAAGATGAATCTTCAACAAAATGGTAGAATTTTCAAACAAAAAAAAATTAACATCAATAACAAGTTACATTTTTGACCAAATAAGTTGCATTCACAACCAAATAATTGAACTTTGAAACAAAAAAAAACGAATTTGCAACGAAATAGTTGACATTTTAACTAAACAATTTAATTCTCGACAAAAAGATTAATTCAGAACGAAAAATGTGATAGCTGATATTTTAACAACAAAAATTCAATAAAATTATTAAATTTTGAACCAAGACTTAAATATTAAACAAAATAATTGAATTTCCACAAAACTGTTGAATTTTCAACCAAATAGTGAAATTTTCAAATTATAAAGATAAATTCTGAACGAAAAATTCAATAGTTGATATTTCAACCCAAAAAGATAAATTTTAAAACCAAGAAGATGAATTTTCATATTTAACCAAGAAGATTGAATTCCTACCACAGAAGACAAATTTTCAAACAAATAATTGAATTTTTAACTGAAGAAGATAAATTTTCAGCCAAGAATTCAAAAGTCAAATTTTCAATGAAAAATCGAATTTTCAACAAATAAAGATTTTTTAGTCAAGAAAGAAACCAAATTTCTTCCAAATTTTTCAACTTTCAACTCAAATCACGAACTGTTGGTAAAACAGTTGAATTTTTAACCCAAAGGTACGAATTTTCATCAAAAAAGGTAATTTTCAACCATGTAGTTGCACTTCTAACCATTAGGAAGAAATTCCAAATCAGGAAGATTAGATTTCTTACCAAAAAGGACAAATTTCCAAGTCAAAAATAAGACAAATTTTGTAACAAAAAATGGGAAAGTAACATTTCCAGTTAAAAAGTTACTTTGAACCAAAAAAGACGAATTTTCAACGAAATAGTTGAAATTTCAATCAAAAAAATTAATTTTTAATATAAAAAAAAAAACAAATTCTCAACCAAAGAGATAAACTGTTAATTAAAATTATGAATTTGGGACAAAACAAATACATTCCAATAAAGTTGTTCAACTTCAATGAAGGAGACGAATTCTCAACGGAATGGTTTGATCTTCTCAAAACGAAGATTAATTTTTAACTTAGAAGTGGCATTTTTATTCGAAAGAAATAAAATTTCTACTTAAAAATATCACATTTTTGAAAAAAATCCATTTTGCTGAAAATTTTTTTTCTGAAACTTAATTTGTTGACTAAAAATCCATATATTCTCTTTTTGGTGCAGAACTGATCTTTCTGCTGAAAGTTGAACTGTGTATAGGTAAAAATGTATCCCTTTGTGTCAAAAATTTAATTACTACTTTGGAAATTAATTTATTGTGTTACAAAATTCGTATTTTTTGGTGAAAAATAATCTTTTTCTTTAAAAATTTTAATATTTGATTAAAAATCAATGGTATTAGTTAAAAATTAATTTTTTTGACTGAAAATTGAACAATTCCATTTTGTCGTAAATTTATCTCTTCTAGTTAAAAATTCAACTATTTGGTTGAAAATTCATTTATTTGGTTCAAAATGTGTTTTTTGTATAAAAAAATAATATTCTTGAACGAAAATTCGACTACTCGATTGAAAGTTGAACTACTTTGTTAAGAATTGATTCTTTGGCTGAAAAAGCATAATTTTAGTTGAAAAATCATCGCTTTGGTTGAAAATTTAAATATTTTGTTAAAAATGAGTGTTCTTCTAAAAAGATTAATTTTTGTAATTGAAAATATTATTTTTGGAAATGTATCATCTTAAATTGAAAATTCAACTATATGGTTGAGGATTCGAATATTTTACAGAAAATTCGTTTCTCTTTTTTTTAGCTGAAATTTAAGTTTTTGACTGGAAATTTAACTATTCCATTTTTTATGGAAAATCGATCTGTATGGTTGAAAATTTACCTTTTTTAGTCGAAAATTTAACTACTTGGTTCAAATTTGATCTATTTGTTTGAAAGTTTAACGATTTTGTTGGAAAGCAATCCTTTTTTATTGAAAATTGGCGCGAATCTAGTCGAGTAGAACAAGCTTTTCTGGCTTAAAAGGATCCTTTTTACGAGTTCTTGTAGGAAATGTTCGTCGAAGATCGGTTGTACGTCTTGTAAAATTCATTCTTTTGTCGATTGTGTGTGTGTATTCCAAACAGGAATGAATAAGAAAATAGAGGCAAACAGAAGGGAGAATCCAGTACAACACTCGAGTCTTGATGAAGATCTACCTGATGCTCTACCTGATGCTCTCACCTTTAGATTTCACGAACTGTTTGAATAGGAACGGTTCATCAATTTTCTGAAAGGTTCTCCTCCTTACTTTTTCATCCTCATAAAAAATGAGATTAACCCTTTTGATATTAAATTCTCTCTAGTGAACTAAAATTCTATCGGATTTTAAGACCATTTTACCCTGGTATCTAAATCCAGGCTGGCCACAAAACTTCATTTTCAAAATTCTCTGATTTTTTCCTGACTAATTTTCCGTTTTCTCTGACTATTAATATTTATATACCAAAATTCTAATCCTGTAACATTTTTAATACAGAATCCTTGAAAAATGGAACAAAACAATTTTAATTTAAACCGTGAACGTTGCAATTTAAAACAAATTCCTTCCTCTCCTTCCCACTCACCATTTCCACACGCTTCCCCTACTTCCAATTCTCACCCTTCCCTCCCTCAACTCCCCAGCTCAACTATACATCACTTTCTCTACCTCTCAACTGACATTCACAACTTACTTAGTCTTATTTCACTTCCCTCACACTTCTCTAACACATCATTTACTTTCTTTACGCTTCCCTTCACTCCCTCCCAAATACTACTATACCTCCCGCAATTCCTTACCCTTGCTGTTCTTCCCTCTCACCATTTTACGCTTCCTCTACTTCCAATCCTCACCCTTCCTTTCCTCACTTCCCCAGCTCAACTAAACATCACTTTATGTACCTCTCACCTGACTTTCACAACTTGCTTAGCCTTTTTTTACCTCCCTCACACTTCTCTAACATATCATTTAGTTTCTATACGCTTCCCCTCACTCCCATCCAACCACTACTATACCACCCCGCAATTCATTTCTCTTCCTCTTCTTCGCTCTCACCATTTCCACACGCTTCCCCTACTTCCAATCCTCACCCTTCCCTTCCTCACTTCCCCAGCTCAACTAAACATCACTTTCACTACCTCTCACCTTACTTTCACGACTTGCCTAGTCTTATTTCACCTCCCTTACACTTCTCTAACATATCATTTACTTTCTATACCCCTCACTTCGCCTACTTCATCACCATCGCTCTCCCTCCCTTTGCTTCCCTTACTTCATAGCCATCGCTTTCCATCCCTTTTCTTCCCCTACCATCTCATACCCTCTCTTTGCTTCCACTACTTCATTAACATCGCTTTCCCTCCCTTTGCTCCCCCTACACCCCATCCCTTAAGTTGCCCATCAGGAATTTACTATTAAAAATCACCTACAGCCTACAATTCTCAACCGATTTCAAATTTTTCATTTCAGAAGTGATCAGCGATAGTTGCACAAGAGCGTCTATGGATTAGATTTCTTAATTTTTGTTATTTTCTATTTTTTATATAAATAAACAACAAACGAAAATGAGACTTTTTTTAGTTATTATTTTTTATCTTCAAATCAATAACTCAATTAATCCCATTCTCGACGAAAATAAATGACGAAGTATCCGAAGAATATAATTAATTTCCAGGATATCACATCTAATTGTTATAAACAAATTATATAAATAAAATGTCAACATATTGGACATTTTTCTTACAAAGTATATATGTAAATTGAAATTGCTTGATTTCATCAACAGGATCACGTATGATCATGAAAATTTGTTGCATGGTATAATTTGTTCATTTTATAAACAAATTATGTAAACAAATGCATAGTTTAGGCGTTTATTGGCAGAAAGTAAACGTTTTCATTTCTTAGTAACCTTAAATTATACGAGTGATAATGTTGAGTAATTGAGATTAATCATTATATATTATTTGATTATTTAATAAACAAATTTTATTTAAAAAAAACATAGTTTGGTCATTTATAGACAGAAAGTAGTAGTTTTTTTCTAATCGTCTTCAAATTACGCAAGTGGTGATGTTTAGTGACGAAGAATTGTCAATCAATATTATTTGTTTATGTTATGAACGAATTTCATAAACCGATGCATTCCGTGAAATTCTATGAAATCTTATCAGATTTCCTGATCTTTCAAAAAATTTATTGAAATACATTGAGCTTTTAAAATGACTTGAAATCATTGAAATCCTCGGAAATCTGATAAAATCACTTGGAATTTTTAAAAATATCGCGACAACTTATAAGTCAAACCCTTGGAAATCCTTTGAAGTTTTTTTAATCTTTCGAAAATGTCTTGGAATCTTTGAAAGCACCCTAAAATATCCAAAGTCCTTTGAAATCTTTTGAAATCTCCAAAACTGTTTAAGGCTATTGAAAATTCATTGGGATCCTCATTAAATACCCATAAATCTTTAAAATCCTCTGGAATCACTTAAAATTATTGAAATTTATCAAAGTTACCCCAAGTTTTTTTTTTCAAATTCCTTGAAATATCTTGAAATCAATTCAAATTTTATAAAGCTTTTAAAAATTCCCTGGAATTTTTTTAAATACCTTGAAATCATTAAAAGTTTTCGAAATCTCTTCAAATGATTCAGATGTTTTGAAATTTTTTAAAAATCTTCTAAACTAGCCTAAAATATTGCTTAGAAAACTTTAAATCTTTTGTCATACCTTAAAATATTATAAATTCCGTGAAATCACACGAAATCCTGAAAATTTGTTTAAAATACCTTGAGGGCTTTTAAAATTCTTTAAATTCTCTGAAATTCTCGGAAATCTTATCAAGTCTCTTTTTTTTCTACCATTAAACCATTTCCCTTTCGGGGTGGCGTGACACTACCCGATTCGGCTAGTGTTTCTAGGTGGATTATTTATTACTCGTAATACTAGTGTGGGCTCACCACACCCACGACAGGCCAACAGCACGCAGTATTCCCGAACAGTCACCCATCCAAGTACTAACCGCGCCCAACACTGCTTAACTTCAGTGATCTTAATATAACCTAAAATCTTATAGGTTTCAGAAGATCGATCAGTATCTTCAAAAATTTCTAGGAAATACTTTAAAACCCCATGAAAATGCTTTCAAATTACTCAGAATCATTTAAATCCTTAGAAATCCTTCGCAAATTTGTGATTCACTTGGATACTAAAATATTTTAAACCTTTTGAAATCTTATTAAATTAGTACAATTGATTGAAAACTTCCTGCTATCTTTTAAAATACCATAAAATATTTCAAAACCTTTGAAACCTTTCGAAATTCCTTCAAACATTTAAAATCCTTTGAAATCCCATTCATTTGATGAAATTGATAATACATTTCTTGGAATCTTCTCAAATTATCTAGAATATTTAAAATCTTTCGAAATCTTTCAAAATCACTTAAAACTTTTCAAAGATTTTTAAGATTCCTTGTAGCATTCAAAAATATTCTCAAATATTTCATATGCTTCTAAATCCCATGAAATTAATGAAAGCAATGGAAATTTCCTTGGAATCTTTTGAAATTTTCTAAAATATGTTAAATCTTTTTTTAACTTAAAACTTTTAAAATCTTTTGAAAATTCCTTGAAATCTTTTGAAATACCCTACAATATTTTAAGTCCTTTACAATCTCATTGAATTAATTAAATCAACGGAGAAACCCCTGGGATTTTTTTAAATGCCCTCAAATAGTTCAAATACCTTGAATCGTTTGAAATCCCTTGAAACCTTATAAAGATTTTGAAAATTCCTTGAACACTTTTAAAATCATATAAAATATTTCAAATCTCTTAAAATCACTTGAAAATTTTGAAATCAATTAAAAATTCCATGGAATCTTTTAAAATTCCCTAAATGTTTTAAATCCCATTAAACTTTGTAAAGCCCTTGAAAATGTCTTGTAATATTCAAGAATATTGTCAAATTTTCAAAATCCTTTGGGATCCCTTTGAATTATTGAAATCTATTAAAATTTTCTTGGAATCCTTTTGTAATACCCCATAATATTTCAAATCCTTTAAAAAATTTGAAAATTCTTTGCAACATTTTTAAGTTCTTCAAATTCCTTGAAATTTTAAAAATACACTAAAATATTCAAAGTCCTTTCAAATCCTCTCAAAATTTTGAATTTTATTGAAAATTCATTGGAATCTTTTAAAATACAATAAAATATTGCATATGCTTCGAAATCCCGTTAAATTAATGCAGCCAACTGAAAATTTCTTGGAATCTATTAAATTACCCTAAAATACTCCAAGTCTCTCGAAATGCCTTGCATATTTTTGAAGCTTTTGAAAATTTCTTGGAATATTTTTAAATAACCTAAAATATTTCAATTTCTGTGAAAACCCTTGAAGTTATTACTGACCAATTAAACACTTTTTGGAATCTTTAATAATTACCTACAAGTATTAGAAATCCTTTCGCATCCTTTTAAATTATTGAAATCTAATATAAATTCCTTGAAATCTTTTAAAATAACGAAAAATATTTCAAATGCCTTGAAATCTCATTAAATTAATTAAGTCAATTGAAAATTGAAAATGAATCGAAATATCCTCCGGAGTTTTGAAATACCCGAAAATATTTCAAGAAGTTTGAAATCTTTTGGAACCCCTTCAAACTTTGAAAAGCTTTCGAAAATGCCTTGGAATCATTTAAAATACTTTCAAATCTTCACAATCTTTTGGGCTCCCTTTAAGCTATTGGAATCTATGAAAAATTCTTTGGAATCTTTTGAAATACCCGAATATATTTCGAAACCTTTGCAAACTTTTAAGAACCTTTGAAAAATGGTAAGATCCTTCGAAACATTTTAAAGTTCTTGAAAGTTCCTTGAAATTTGACAAATATCTTAAGATATTTGAAATCCTTTAAAACCCTTAAAAATTATTATAGCCTATTGAAAAGTTCTTTAAATCTTTTAAATTATCATAAAATATATATCGTTTAGTTTGAGAAAATTCAGAAATAGATATAGACCCGAATTCAGTAAGGGTTAAACCAGGCGTTAACTTATAGCAAGAAACAAGACCAACGTAATTTTTTCATTTAAAAAAAAGTGACTATAGTGACTATATACTAAAAAAGTGACTATAAGTTGTTTTTACAAAAGAAGTGACTGTGTAGCAGGTCCGATTATTTTTCAAGGTTAAAGTGCTTCTTACATAAATCCCCCGACTTTAGCAATTTTGTTTACAAAATCCCTGACATTTCCCGATTTCCAGGTTCTCACTGACCCGTATCCACCCTCTGAATCCCTGAAAGTAGCACAAAATAAAAAAAAAAACAGTTTTTTTTCTATAAGAGTTGATGTGGTCCGACAGAAGATGTGTTCCGAGGAAACTTCGGATCCGGTCACGAAACGCTGAGAAATAACAGTCTTGGTTGCAGCGAAGTTTGAGACGAAATGGCGTGGTTGATGGGGGGTGGGGTTTTAGGGATAAGATTGGGGTGGGGAAAGGGGTCGGCAATGGGTGTCGTTGCAGAGGGAGAAGAGAAAAAGAAGGATGAAGGAAGGAAGGAGGTCGAGGGTTGCCCCGGGACGTCATATAAACCCGCCAGGCAGGTCTCGCAATGGACACTAGCTGCAGGAAGCTGTACGGAGACGCAGGGAGCTGTACGGAGACGCAGGGAGCTGTACGGAGATGCAGGAAGCTGTACAAAGATGCAGGGCGCTGTAGGTAGTGTCCAACAGCGTCCAATAGTCCATGGACTGTTGGACGCTCGCGAGCTTAGCTGAACTCGTCTGGGCAAAGTATTGCCGCTACCAGACGTATCATTATTGCAAGCAGTGATGCTGCCTGCGGCACCACCCCAGAAACGACCGTCGCCTCTTCTCCAGTCTTTACTTTTACCATGTGTACTCTGTACTGCTTCGAAATACAGACCTTACTCCACCCAGCAAATAAAGCAAGCAGTGGTTCAACTACTAGAAGCTAAATCCACCTCGTATAAGTGAGCAAATGACATGGAATGGAATTTATCAGACCGAATGAAGGAGCAATTCAATCTAAAATTCAGGTGTTTTTCCTTTCTGTTTCTGCAATAAGGAATTCAACGTTACTCTGAAATATTATTTAATATTCCGAAACATTCATGACAGAATCCATTTTAAATCATGTAGACAGAAAATTTTGTTCTCGAGAAATTACCGAACTTGTTTTTGAGAAATTACCGAACTTGTTCCGAGAGAATATGTAGAAATATGAGGGAATATTTGGGAATATGAGACAATATTTCGGAATATATTTGAATTATGTATATTAAATTATATTCTCACCCTCTCCCTCAAAACACCATAATTTTTGTTTTGTTCACCTTAATTTTGAGGCCCGTGTTCATCATGCTCATATTCAGTTTGCTCAACATTCTTCTTCCCTCTTCAAATCTTGCTGAGATTTTATGAACTTAGGGAATGAAATTACATATAAAATATGAATTCAGTTAATTAAATAGGCTTAGAAGCTCAATGAAATTAGTTTGATGAAATTGAGTGGGTTAATAATAATAAGTAACTAGTTACAATTTTAGTACAATTTAGCACTTTGTGTATTCTATTACTATTATTCTTCAGTCTATAAATTATCGAAATTCCTATTTATTTATCGCAGACTTCACAGATGTTACCCTTTTTCGGTTTTTATTTAAATGCGCACTGAATTATTAGAACCCAATAAGAAAACCCAACTTGTTTTCGCTAAAAGTTCATTCAGTCTTTTTGATTGAAAATTCAACCATTTGATTGAAATTTTTTTTCTTCTTGACTAAAAAATGTCTCTTTGGTTGAAAATTCAAGTATTTTGTTGAACATTTACCTTTTTGGTCTTAAAATTCTTCTTTTTTTGTAGAAATTTGATCTATTTTGGTTACAAATATAACTGTTTGGTTAAAAATTAATCTGTTTAAGTTAAAAATTAATTTCGTCGTTGAAAATTCACATTTTCGGGTTACAAATTCAACTGTTATGTAGGAAATCCTTATTTTGAGATTGAAGATTTAAAAATATGGTAGACAATTCAGTAACTTGGTAGCAAGATCCACAAGTAGTTGAAGATATTAGTTGATAGTAGATGAAGATTCATAATTTTAGTCAAAAATTAATTTCTTTGGTTCACGACTTAACTAAAATTTATTTTCCTACCCAAGAATTTTTTGTTACTAAAAATTTTACTATAACATTTTTTGCTAAAATATTTTTCTTGTTAGTTGAAAATTCAACTATTTCTTAGAAAATCCATATTTTTGGTGAGAAAAATAATCCTCTAATTTGAAAATTTAACTATTTCGTTGGAAATTAATTGACGTATCTTGTTGAAAAGTTCCTCTTCTTGTTAGAAAATCCATTTTTCTATGAATACAACTTTTTGGTTGAAAATTAATCTGTTTTAGTTGAGAATTTACATATTTTGTTGAAAATTCGTATTTTTTGGTTAAATTGAACTCTTTTTGATTTAAAATTAAAATATTTTCTGGTTAAAATAACTACTCTTACATTTTTCGTTTAAAATTGATCTTCTTAGGATGAAAAATCAAATCCTTCGTTAAAAGTTGAAGATGCATAAGTTTAGTTGAAAATTCATTTATTTGGTGAAAATTTATAGAAAATTAAAAATCTTTCTGGCTTGAAAATTGAACATTTTGGATGACGGTTTTTTCTTTTTTGACTGGATCTTCTTGGAAAATCTTTCTTGGATTTGAAAGTTTATCTCTTTTGGTAGAAAATTAATCTCTTTTTTCAATTCAGCCGATTTGCAAAAATTTTAAGTATTTTTTTTTTTTGCTGCGTATCGAAAATCTATTTTTCAATCATTTTTTTAAATTTCGAAAAATACGTTACTTAGAAATTGAAAGATACTCAAATTAATGCGACTCAATTAATTTTCAAATTTTGTTTGAAAATATAATAAGTAACGCCTATTTAGGCTGTTAAAGTTACTTTATATTCTATTATAAACATGATATAATAATTCGTTTTATTTCTTTTATTAGTTCAAATCTTTGAAATCTTCGAAATCCAGTAAAAATTACTTATATTCTTTTAAAACCCGTTGAAATCCCCTAAAATCTCTAAAAATCGGCTAAAATATTTGAAATTCTGTAATAAATTTTGAAATCTTACTAGATCCCTAGATTTCAAACGCTTCAAAATTTATTAAAATGTTCAAATTCCCTGAAAATTCTTTAAATTCTTTGCAAATCTTTTGAAATTCTCTGAAATCTCATAGAATGTCTTCAAATCCCTTAAAGTTCCCTTAAACCTTCGAAACTCGTTAGAATACTTCGGTATCACATGAAATCCTCCAAATCACTCTGAAGTCCCGTGACTCTTTGAAACATTAAAAATCCCTTAATATCCCTTAAAATCTTCTAAGGCTCTTCAAAATCTACAAAAATCCTTAAATCACATGAAGTCATTAAAATCTCATAAAAATCCCTTCTAATCTTCTAAAATCCGTGGAAATCGTTCAAGTTTCATGGAAATCTCTTAAATATTCTAAAACTAGGTTAAAATTATTGAAATTACGATAAATATTTGAAAATCTTACGAGATCTATTGAAATCTTCGAAATCCCTTTAAAATTTATTGAAATCTTTCAAATCCGTGAAAATGTTTCCGAATCTCTTGAAATTTCTTACAATATATTAAAAACTATCAAAATCTTTTCAAACATATGACAAAAATTCGAACATTTGATAGAGAACCAATTTTTTTCGCTGAAAATTAATCTATTCCACTTTTGGTTGAAAATTTATCTTTTTTGGGTGAAAATTTGGTTGAAAATTCATTTTTTTTTGTTGAAATATCCAGCAATTAGTTAAAAATACTTGGTTGAATGTTGAGCTCTTTTCATGCAAATTCATTTTTTTGCAAGATTGAATATTTGATTAAAAATTCATATCATTGGCTGAAAATATAATTTTTTGGTGAAAAATCCTTGTTTTTTGGTTGAGAATTAGTTTTCTTAACTGTAAATGTAACTTGTCCTTCTTGGTATAAAATTGATCTCTTCTGGTCGAAAATTCATGTATTTTGATAAAAATTTGCTAAAAAAGTAATCTTCTTCATTGGAAGTTCATCTGTTTTGGTTAACGAAGCAACTGATTGGTTGAAAATGAATCTGTTTTGATTGAGGATTAAACTGTTTTTTTTTTTTTAATTAAAATCTTTTTTGGTTGAAATATTAACTATTAAATGTCCCATGAGGAACCATTTTTTTTTTGAAAAATCAACTACTTGGTTTCAAATTGAACTACTTTATAAAAAACTCAATTTTGTATCCAGATGTATTGCTTTAGTTCAAAATTCTTCTGTTTAGTCGTGAATTAAATTTCTTTGTCAAAATTCCTCTTTATGGTAGAAAAATCGTTTTCCGGTTTAATAATTTAACAATTTGGTGAACAAAAGTTATTTAAAAATATAACTATTATTTTCCAAATTCTTCTTAACTAGCTGAAACTTAATTTTTTTATCTGTAAATGTAGCTATTCCATTTTTGGTAAAAAAATTTCCGTTATAAGTTGAATAATTCAACAATTCAATATGAAATTCATGTATCTTGTAAGAAATTTATCTATTTGGGTGTAAATTAGTCTTGTTTCATGAAAATTCATCATTTTGGTTGACGATTCAAGTATTGAGTTAAAAATTCGTCTTTTTTAGTTAAATTCAACTGTTGAAAAATTCTCTTCTTTTTAGGTTGAAAATTAGTTCTTTAAACAAGAAATTTAACGGTTCCAACTTTGGCTGAAAATTAATTTTTTTAGTACATAATTCGATTATTTTGTTGAAAATTCATTTTAGTTGACTGAAAATTAACTTTCGTGTTGAAAATTCTTCTTTGCCCGTTCAAAAGTCAACTGATTTCTGAAAACTTCAACTTTTCAGTTTGATAACGTAACTCTTTTGTTGAAAATTCGTCTACTAACTATTTTGATAAAGATTTGTTTTATGTAGTCGAATTCAAGTGGCTATTAATTCGTTTTGTTTCTTCCTAATAAGTAATTTTTTGAACTACAAACTTATTTACACTTTTTTATTGTAAACTTATCTTCTTTAGTTGAAAATTAAAATTTTTAGTTGAAAATTCATGTATTTTGTTGAAAATTCGTCTTTTAGACTAAAATCAATCCTCTGGTTTAAAAAAATCAGCTATTTTGTTGAAGTCATTTTTTTCAAAAACTGAACTGTTTTGTTGAAAATTCATCCTTTTGGATCGGAAATTCATCATTCATGGTAGAAAAGTCATCTTTTAAGGTGGAAATTTCATTTCTCTTGGCTGCAAATGGACTTTTTTGTCGAAAAATCAATTTTTTTAGTGAAAAATTCAACTGTCTCCAGAAAAATTGATCTTTGTCTCAAGAAAATTCAACTATTTGTTCACAAATGCAACTACTACATTTTTAGGGTCTCTTAGCCCCGGACAGAAGCCCTGATAGTTTATGTAGGGTATCAGCCGTCCGTCCATCGTAATTGTTTCCAAGGAGAGGGAATGAGGGGAAATAAGTGTATGGAAAGTAGGGAAGTTAAGATGAAACGAGGGGAGGAAAGTCAGAGGAAGTGAGGGGAAAATAAGGTAGGGAAGTTATGGGAATTGAGAAGAGGGAAAGTAGGGGATGTGATGGGAAACGAGGAGAGGGGAAGTGATGGGAAATGAGGATAAGGGAAGTAGGTCAAGTATCGTAAATAATGAGAAATCGGGGAGGTGAAGTATCAAAAGAGAGGAAAGGGTAAATCGGAGAAGCGAAGGGTAATGGTGGAAGGGAAATAGGTGAAGGAGGGTAAAATATGGTACAATGAAATGAGGATAAGGGAAGTAGGTGAAGTATGGTAAATGGAGAGAAAACGGGGGAGGTGAAGTAGCAAAAGTGAGGGAAGGGTAAATCAGAGAAGCAAAGTGTAAGGGGGGAAGGGAAATATGTGAAGGAGGGGAAAATAGGGTAGGGAAGTTATGGGAATTGAGAGAAGGGAAAGTAAGGGATGTGATGGGAAATGAGGAGAGGGGAAGTGATAAGAAATGAGGATAAGGGAAGTAGGTGAAGTATGGTAAATGAGGAGAAATCTCGGGAGGTGAAGTAGCGAAAGTGGGGAGAGGGTAACTAGGAGAAATGAAGGGTGATGGGTGAGTGGGGAGGAAAATAGGTGAAGAAGGGAGAGTAAGGAGTAGAAGTGAGTGTGTGTGAGCGGATGTAGGGAAAATGATTCGAAATGAGGTTGAGTAACGGATAAAGGTGAGAAGGAAGGAAAGGAGAAGAAAAGTTTTGGCTGGGGAAGCAATAAGAGGGGCAAGTAGAGAAGGGAGAAGTTGTAGAAGAGGGCAAAGGGTAAGTGAGCGGAAAGGAAGTAGGGGGATGTAGGGGGAGTAGGGGAATGTACCGGGAGTAGGGGACAGAGAGTATGAGAGGGGTATTCACACCAACGCAATGATCTTCAATTTCACTCATACGCCCACTAACTCAATACGAATATTCAGAGAAGCCTCGGCGACGAATGAACGTTTCACCAGGAGGACGTAAATTTTATGGGAAATTAAATTTTCAGGCGTCAAAGACTACACTTTCCGGAGAGCGAAAATAGGGGATGTGTCCGTCTTGCAGTAAACTGGTGTTCTAGTTTCAAAGCTCTATTCTACTAATAATTGATTAGATTGATACCTTGTTTGTGGAAAATTGCTTTGAATTTAAAAAGCTCGTATATATAAAGTAGTAATAGCTAGACAGTCCCTAAACTAATAGACTGAAAATGATTACTTTGCTACCGAAGGATATGAATTTTTGACTACAGGCTGAATTTTCAAATTAAATAGTCACACGTTTTTGAAAAAACTTGACTTTTAAGTCCAAAAAGATCAATTCTTCACAAAAAATTTAATTTCCAAGTGAGAAAGATGACTTTTCAATCAAATAATTGAATTTAAACAAAATACGAGAATTAACTCAAGACCAAACCGTTTAATTTATAACCAAGTAGTTGAACTTTCAAAAAGTAGAGACGGATTTTTCACAAAATAGAGGAAATTTTAACCAATTTTTTGAATCATCAGGACAACAAAATAGTTGATCTGTTGATAGTTACATTTCCGGGTCAAAAAATTAATTTAGAAAAAAGGAAAACGAATTTTTAACAAAATAGTTAAATTCTCAACCAAAGTGACGAATTTTTAACTAAAATGATGAATCTTCAACAAAAAATTGAATGTTCAACAAACGACTCAACCTTTCAACCCAGTAGTTGAATTTAAAAAAAAAAGATAAACTCTCTACTAAAAATTTAATGATTTATGTTTCAATGAAAAAATTTCAATTTTATATGTAAAAAACAGTTCAATTGATTTTCAACCAAATAATTGATTTTTCTACCAAAATAACAGACTTTTTGATATAAAAAGAAGAATTTTCAACATAGTAGTTCAATTTTCAATCAGAGGAATAAGTCTACATTTATTAAAATCAATTTTTAATAAAATGGTTCTACTTTTAACCAAGTAGTTTATTTTTTAAACAAGAAAATCAATTTTCTAATAAAAAAGACGAATCATTAACAAAATACATTAATTCAAACCAAATGTTTAAATTTTCAAATAATAACTACCAATTTTCAAACAAGGATGAAGAAGTTACATTAAAAGAAAATTAAAAAAAAAAGAATTATGAACAAAAAAAGCTAAATCTCCGAACACTAAAATCAATTTTTAATTAAGTTACTTAACTTTCAAATAGGTATTTAAATTTTCAGACGAAAAATGTGCATTTTAAATAAAAATTTAAGAGTTAAATGTTCAACTCAAAACGATAAATTTTCAACCAAAAACGGAAGAGTTAAATTTTCAGTTAAGAAAATCATTTTTCAACCAAAAAAACGAATTTTCAGACAAATAGTTGAATCTTCAACTAAAAATATGGATCTTCAAAAAAAAAAAGTTAATTTTCAACCAAATAGTTAAATTTTTTACTAAAAGTTATCAATTACACTCAAAAATACAGCAGTTAAATTTTCAGTTAAAGAAATTGATTTTTAACGAAAAAAGAAACGACTTTTCAACGGATAATTTTTTTTTAAATTAGTACAACTTTCAATCGAGTAGTTGAATTTTCAAACAAAAGAAATTAATCCTTAATGAAAAATTCAACAGTTCAATTTTCAACTGAAAACTAGAAATTGTTAACCATCAACGGAATAGGTCAATTTTCATTTGAACAATTAATTTTAAGCTAAAAAAAGTGAATTGTCCTTAAAATAGTTCAGTTTTCAAATGAAAAAATAAATTTTGAACAAAGTGGTTCAATTTTCAACCAAAATAAATGAATTCTCGATAAAAAATCCAATATTTGAATTTTCAACTAAGAGCGATTAATTTTAAACCAAAATACATCAATAAAAAAAAACGAATTTTCAACCAAGAAAGATTCTTCAGTCAGTAGACAACAAAAATTTAGACCAAATTGTTCAAATTTTAAGCCAAGTTGAATTTTCAAGCCAAAATAATTAATCAAAACAAAGTTTATTTCCAACGAAATAATTGAATTTTAAACTGAAAATGGTGAATCTTTGAGCAAAAATCGAATTGTTAAAAATTTTACTTATGAAAATTAATTCAAAAAAGGGGATTTTTGAAAAAATAATAACAAATTCAAGAAATGAAACTAATTTTCACAAAGTAGTTCAATTTTCAATCAAAAGAGACGAATTCTCGGTGAAAAATTTAATAGTTGAAATTTAAACTAAAAACGATTAATTTTCAACCAAAAACGAAATAGTTATATTTTGAGTTGAAAAAATTAATTTTGAAAAAAAGTAATTTTCAACATAATAGTAAAAACTTCAACTAATTAAATGAATTTTTAACAAAGAAGTTCCAAATTTAACCAAAAGAGATGAATTCTCGACGAAAAATTTAATTGTTGAATTTCTAACTAAATACGACCAATTTTTTAGTCAGCAGTAAATAGTTGATATTTCAGTTGGAAAATTAATTTTTAATAAAAAAAACTAATTTTCAATAAAATAGTTAGATTTGCAACCCAAAATAATTAATCAAACCAAAGTTTATTTCCTACGAAATAATTGAATTTCAAACTGAAAATGGTGAATCTTTGAGCAAAAATCGAATTGTTAAAAATTTTAGTTATGAAAATTAATTAAAAAAAGGAAAATCATAACAAAATAATGAAAAATTCAACAAATAAAACTAATTTCAACAAAGTAGTTCAATTTTCAATCAAAAGAGACGAATTCTCAGTGAAAAATTTAATAGTTGAAATTTCAACTAAAAGCGATTAATTTTCAACCAAAAACGAAATATTTATATTTTGAGTTGAAAAAATTAATTTTGAAAAAAAAATAATTTTCAACATAATAGTAAAAACTTCAACTAATTAAATGATTTTTTAACAATCTAGTTCCAAATTTAACCAAAAGAGATGAATTCGCGACGAAAAATTGAATTGTTGAATTTCTAACTAAATACGACCAATTTTTTACTCAGAAGTGAATAGTTGATATTTCAGTTGGAAAATTAATTTTTAATAAAAAAAAACTAATCTTCAACAAAATAGTTGGATTTGCAACCCAAAACAATTAATCAAACCAAAGTTTATTTCCTACGAAATAATTGAATTTATAGCTGAAAATGGTAAATCTTTAAGCAAAAATGGAAAAGTTGAAAATTTTAGTTATGAAAATTAATTTAAAAAAGGGAAATCTGAACAAAATAAAGAAAAAATGAAAAAATAAAAATAATTTCGAAAAAAAAATAATTTTCAACATAATAGTAAAAACTTCAATTAATTAAATGAATTTTTAACAAAGTAGTTCCAAATTTAACCAAAAGAGTTGCATTCTCGACGAAAAATTTAATTGTTGGATTTCTAACTAAATACGATTAATATTTTACACAGAAGTAAATAGTTGATATTTCAATTGGAAAATTAATTTTTAATAAAAAAACTAATTTTTAACAAAATAGTTGGATTTGCAACCCAAAATAATGAATGAAAACAAAGTTTATTTCCAACGAAATAATTGAATTTAAAATTGAAAATGGTAAATCTTTAAGCAAAAATGGAATAGTTGAAAATTTTAGTTATGAAAATTAATTTTAAAAAAGGGAATTTTTAACAAAATAATGAAAAACTCAACACATAAAACTATTTTTACAAAGTAGTTCAATTTTTAACCAAAAGAAACGAATTCTCAGTGAAAAATTTAATAGTTGAAATTTCAACTAAAAACGATTAATTTTCAACCAAAAACGGAATAGTTACATTTTCAAATGAAAAAATTAATTTTGAACAAAAAAAATAATTTCCAACGAAATAGTTGAAACTTCAACTAATAAAATGAATTTTCAACCAAGTAGTTTAAATTTTAACCAAACGAAATGAATTCTCGGCGAAAAATGTAATATTTCAATTTTCAACTAAATACGATAAAATTTCCTACTAAGAAGTGAATGGTTATAATTTCCGTTAGAAAAATTAATTTTTAATAGAAAAAATAAATGTGAAGAAAATAGTTGAATTTGCAACCAATAAAATGAGTTTTTTATCTAACAAAATGACTTTAAAAAAATAGTTGAATTTTCAACAAAATGATAAAATTTTCAACCAAATAGAACTTTTAACCAAAGAGATGAATTCTGAACCAAAAATATAATACTAGACTTTCCCATTAAAAATAATTACCTTTAAGCAAAAAATAGTAGATAGGATTTTATTGATCGGTTCTATCAGTCAGTTCGTATTTTAGCAAAAGAAGAGAAAAAAATGAAAAAAGTAGAGAAACAAAGAAAAAAGAGGAATTCTTTAAAAAGGGGAAAAAAGGGGAACGGCGGAAAGAGTGTAAACTCCGTTACTTTTTTTTTAAAAACGTGAAAAAATTTCGAAGTAATTGTTATGAAGCAATAGTCTGAAAATAATGTATAATCTGTCAAAAAAAAAAGATGTTATCTTCGAATGATGCACTCCACTAAATGGACTTGAATGTACTTTCCCGGCGAGTTTCTCAACACAGGACAGTTGAAACATATCTTTGCAGCTGTGACCGAGCGCAAGTCGTGCGAAGCATATCACGTGTCACATTCGTGTCGAGTCAGACATTTAAAAGTGTCACAAAAGCGTTTTTTTCCCTCAGATAGTTGGCAACAAATTCTTATACAATTCTACTTCCGTTATTGCAGAAAACAGACTAGGGACCGTACTTAAATTACGTAACAGCTGAAGGGGGGGTGGGGGGTCGAGACATTTTGTGACGATTTGTTACGGCAGGGGGGTGGGGTTCCTTCAATCATGTACGTAATTTTTGTAAATTCACAAAAGCTTTCTCCTGGAGATTATATTTTTAGTTATAAATTTTATTATTTGGTTGAAAATTTAACAATCTTCTTGAGAAGACATCACTTGCTCATCTTGCTCATATTTTTTTAGTAGAAATATTGCATCTTTCTTGGACAAAAATGCATCTGTTTTTTCGAGAAAATTCAACTATTTCTTAGAAAATTTACTTTTTGCTTAAAATTTGTATTTTTATGTCTATTGCAATC
Source organism: Andricus quercusramuli (assembly GCA_932178445.1). Taxonomy (NCBI): domain Eukaryota; kingdom Metazoa; phylum Arthropoda; class Insecta; order Hymenoptera; family Cynipidae; genus Andricus; species Andricus quercusramuli. The sequence continues at coordinate 39,465 of CAKNXH010001544.1, read as the reverse complement.
CTTTTGGATGCAAATTCAACTCTTTTTTTGAAAATTTGTCTTTTTCATTTAAAAATTCACCAGTTTCAGTGGAATTTTCATTTTTCTCGAACAAAAATGCAACTGTTTGGTTGAAAATTCAACAATCTTATTAAAAAGTCATAATTTTTGGTTAAAAATTCGACTATTTCGTTGAAAATTAACTTATAGTTTAAAATCCTTATTTTGGTGTTGGAAAGCAACCTGGAATCTTCTTTGGATGAAAATTTAACTATTTTTTGAAGATTTTTTTTTAATTCATCTGTTTTAAAAGAAATATTTCATCTTTCTTAAATAAAAATGCAACTGTACGGTTGAAAATTCGAAACATTTTTTGAAAATTTGTCTTTCTGATTTCCAAATTCACCTGCTTGAGCAGAAATTACAATTTTCTTGAATAAAAATGCAACTTTTTGGTTTACAATTCCACAATTTTCTTGATGTCATATTTTTTGGTTGAAAAATTCACTGTTTTGTTCGAAATTTAACTACTTTATAGAAAAAAATTTTTCTGGGTTAAATTTAATATTTTGGTGTTTCAAAGAGAACTGAAATCTTTCCTGGATGAAAATTCAACCATTTTTTTTGTAAGTTGTTTTTTTCTTTTGAATTCAAAATTTATCAGTTTTAAGAGAAATTTTATCATTCTTGGATAAAAATGCAACTGTTTGGTTGAAAATTTAACTATTTCCTTGAAAATCTACTTTTTATTAAAAATTCATATTTTGGTGTTAAAAAATGAACTGAAAGCTTTTCTGGATTAAAGTTCAACTTTTTAAAAAAATGTGTCCATTTTTTATAAAAAGTTCCTCTGTTTTAGTACAATTATCATCTTTCTTGAATAAAAATTCAACTATTCGGTAGAAAATTAAACTATTTCGTTAAAAATTGATCCCTTTTGGTTGAAAAAATTCGTCTTTTCGGAAAAATTCATATTCTGATCGTGAAAAGTCAACTAAAATCTAATTTAACAAAAAATTCAACTTTTTTTTTTAATTTATCTTTTTGATTTATAAAATCATCCGCTTTGGTAGAAATTTCCTTTTTTTATGAAAATGCAACTTTTTGGTTAAAAATGTATTCTTCTTTGCTTGAGTATTTAACTATTTTATTTGAAAGATTTGGTTGAATCACTTTGTTAAGAAATAATTTTTTTAGGAGTTATATTGTTGGTTGAAAGTTTAACTATTTTGTTGAAAATTAATCTTCTTAAATTAAAAATTTAACTACTTGGGTCAAAAATAAACTACATTGTTAACGTTTTTTTCTATGGATTATGTCTTTGATTACAAATTTAACTGCATAGTGGAAAAGTCTTTTTTTTATAATTAATTTTTAAACTGAAAATGTAACTTCGCCATTTTTTTAAGATTTATCTTTTTTAGTTGAAAATTCTCCTTTTTTGGTGGAACAAATAATTTTGTTGGCTTAAAACTTTATATTTGTTGAGAAAAAATGCATCTGGTTCGTGGAAAAATAATTTTTTGCTGAAATCATATTTTTGGTTTGTAAATTTAATTTTCATAGGGAAAATACGTCTTTTGGGTTAAGGGTTCAACAATTTAGGTAAAACTTTCTTTCTTCAGTAAAAAATCTTTATTTGCTGCAAATTCGTTTTTTTGGATTTGAAAAACTTTTTTTTTATACAATTTTTATGTTTTTTGACTGAAATATAACCTATGACCCTTTTTGTCAGGAATTTATACTTTGAAATTGAAAATTCAACTATTACGTTAAAAATTTAATTATTTTGTTTAAAATTCAAGTATTTTATTAAAAAGCCATCTTTTATAGTAGAAAATACATTTTTTTTTTAATAAATTGATGAACTCGAAAGCTTTAAATCTGTATCTGAAATAATCAATCTTGTTTTGGTTAAAAATACAACTACATAGTTGTAAGTTGAACTACTTGGTTGAAAATTTCTTTCATTTTTTGAAACTTCAACTTTTTTGATTAAAATTCTTTTTTTTGTTTGTTTGAAAATCAATTTTTGAAATTAAAATTTCCAACTATTCCATTCTTGATAGAAAATTGTTCGTTTTTTCGTTTACACTTTAACAACTTGGTTTAAAATTAACTTTTTCATTGAAAATTCATATTTTCAGGTATAAGATTCAACAGTTTACTGAAAAATCTTTTTTGGTTGAAAAAGCATTCTTTTTTAAATTCATCTTTTTTTTTGTTTGGAAATTCATCTCTTTTGTATAGAAGTTTAATCGATTCTAGATTTAACTATTTTGTCAAAATTAATTTTTTTTTTCAATTCAACAATCAGGTTAATAATGGACTTTTGTCGAAAATTCATATTTTCAGGTTAAAAATTTAATTTTTTTAAAATTAATTTTATTTTTTAACATAAAAAACAATTAATTTGGAAATTAATTTCTTTTTTTTTTTTCTTTTATTTTGAAAATCTTTTTTTTTTTGTAAAAGTTTTATAGATATTAGCTAAAAGTTTAAACTGTTACATTTTTCATTGAGAATTCATCTCTGCTACTTGCAAGTTCAACTTTTTTGTTGAGAGTAGAACTTCTTTCTTTAAAATTAATTCTGTTGGTTGAATATTTAAATATTTTGTTGATAATTATTTTTTCTTGTTTTGAAATTTGATTTTTTTAAACTGGAAATCATTAGTTGTTCCGTTCTTGTTCGGAAACTGATTGTTTTCAGTTTATAAATTAACTATTTGTTTGAAAATTAACTTTTTTATTGAAAATTCATATTTACGAGTTGAAAATTTAATTATTTGGGTAGAAAATTCAACGGTTTTGTAGAAAAATCAGTTTTTTGTCTTAAAAATTCAGCAATTTGATTTACATTTTTTTCCTCTTTTAAATGAAGAATCTTCTTCGGATGAAAATTCATCTTTTTTGCTAACATTTTTTTTTATATAAAAGTGCAACTTTTTGGTATAAGATTACATTGTTTTGAGTGAGGTTTCAAATATTTTGTTCAAAATTTGTCTTTATCCGTTGAGTTTCCCTTTGTTTGAATTTAAATTTCAAAATTCAACTATTTTATTGAAAATTTAATCATTTTGTTAAAAATTCAACTATTTTGTTACAAACTCTTTTTTTTTTGTGAAAAATTTACCGATTTGGTTTTAAATGCAACTCTTTGGTTGATAATCATTTTTTTTTTGTTGAAAATTCAACAATTTTATTGGAAGCTCAACTTTAAAGGTTGAAAATTCAACGATTAAGTTAGAAACTTATCTTTTTCAAAAATTTAACTGTTTTGTTTCAAATTCGTCTTTTTGCATAGAAAATTCGTCCATATTGATAAAAAATTCATTTTTTGGTAGAAAAGTTCTTATTTTAAAATTTAGCTGATTGAAAATTTTCTTTGTTGAAAATTCGTCTTTTTTGGCAAAAAATTAATCTTGCTTTGGTTGAAAATACAACTAAATGGTTGTGAGTTCAACTAGTTGGTTGAAAATTTCTTTCGTTTTTTGAATATTTAACTGTTTTGTTAAAAAAGATTTTTTTTTGTTTGAAAATTAATTTTTGAAATTAAAATTTTCAACTATTCTATTTTTGATTGTAAATTGTTCGTTTTTTCGTTTACAATTTAATAGCTTATTGTAAAATTAACTTTTTCATTAAAAATTCATATTTTCAGGTATAATAATAAACAATTTTGTAAAAAAGTCGTCTTTTTGGGTTGAAAATTCATATATTGGTTTTGAAAGTTGAACTGAAATCTTCTTTTCTCTATTCCTTTTTCTTTGAAAATCCATTTTTTTTATAGAAGTTTTATAAATTTTAACTGAAAATTGAAATTATTACATTTTTCATTGAGAATTCATCTCTGTCGCCTGAAAGTTCAACTACTTTGTTGAAAGTGGAACTTCTTTGTTTAAAATTCATTTTGTTGGTTGAATATTTAACTATTTTATTGATAATAACTTTTTTTAAATGCATTTTTTTTTAAACTGAAAATTATTAGTTATTCCATTCCTGTTTGAAAACTGATCGATTTTAGTTGAGAATTCAACTATTTGGTTGAAAATTAACTTTTTTGTTGAAAATTCATATTTAGGAATTTGAAATTTAGTAGTTTGGTTAAAAATTATCCTTTTTGGGTTGAAAATTTTATTTTTTTTATAAAAAATAAAACTACTTTGTTGAAAATGAACTTTTTTGTTGAAAATTAATATTTTTGAGTAGAAAATTAAAGTTGGAAATTTAAAAATTTGATTGAAATATTTTTACTTTTTTAAATGAAGAATCTTCTTTGGTGGAAATTTCATCTTTTTGATAAAAACTAGAATTTTTTATAAAAATTCAACTTTTTGGCATATGATTATTCTGTTTTCAGTGAGGATTCAAATATTCTGTTAAAAATTTGACTTTTTTTGTTGAATTTACCTTTGTTTGAAATAAAATTAACATCTTTTCTGGTTAAACCATCAACTTTTCTGTTGAAAGTTGAACTTGTTTGTTAAAACTTAATTTTTTTTAAGATTCATAATTTTCTTCAGAAATTCAAATATATTATTAAAAATTAAATTATTTTAAAAAAAATTCCACTATTTTGTTGAAAAGTCATATTTTCTTGTGAAAAATTTACCTATTTGGTTTTAAATGCAACTCTTTGGTTGATCATCAATTTTTCTTATCAATATTCAGCGATTCCGTTAGAAACTCATCTTTTTCAAAAATTGAACTGTTTTTTTTTTAAATTCGTCTTTTTGGATAAAAAATTCGTTCGTCTTGATTGAAAATTCATCTTTTTGGTAGAAAGCAACTGTCCTCTAAAAAATTCATCATCTTGGCTTCAAGATTCAAATATTTTTTCAACAATGCATCCGTTTTTGACTAGAGCTTCATCTTTTTTGTTTGAAAATTCGACCATTTGGGTGAAAATTCTACTATGCCGTTAAAAATTCAATTATTTTGTTGGAAATTTTTCTCTTTTGCTTGAAAGTTCAACTATTTTTTTGTAAATGCAACTGTTTGGTCTAAAATTAATTTTGTTCTGTTTTCAAAAACTTCAATTTTTGGTTGAAAAATTATCTTCCTTGGTAATTGTTTAGAAATTCCCTATATATATTGACTCGACATCTGAGGACTTTAAATTTTATTTAAAAGAATTTATTCACCTATTTTCGTAAAAAATCAAACTATTCCCCCTTCTGTGGCGAAGAACGGAAGGGATGAAAAAATTCTCGAAAAAGCATGCCGCAGTTTTTGAATAGCCCTAAAAGCAAATTTAAAAAATATATTTAAAAAAATTAAAAATACACCTGAAAAGGCAGTTTTTTAGCATCAAATAGAAATTAAATTATTTTCAGCTTACTGAAATGCAATATCGGATACAGTAAACTGATTTTCAGTATCTTCATCTGATTTATCGATAATGTAGTAAACATTTGCAAACCAACTCTGATGAAGCGAACGGAAACTCAATATTAGTTCTATCGATCACTGAACTGACGAACAAGTTATATCAAAGGTCCCTTTCCCTTATGAATTCTAAAGTTATATCTGCTTTTCAAATATGATATCTCGTGAGTCTATTCAAATTTTATCATATTAAACTGAAAGCTTTCCAGCACGTTAAAGTTTTTAAAAAAATTCTTTTCATTACAATTTTCCAAAGCCTGCAACAGAGGATGTGCTTCTATTTAAAGGTAATATATACCTGAGAAAATCACTTTTCTCTGGGTTGTAAAATTTGCTCTGTTTAATATAGTTCTATGAATGAAAATAAATTTTTGCAACTTAAAAATTGTTTCTACAAGTCCAAAAGTCCATTAATGAATATTGATTTTTTGTAAGTGCAAGAATTTACATGAGTATTGGAAAATTGAAAAATACCCTAAATCTATTTCTTCAGGGTGGCTTGAAAACTTCATTTTGAAAATTCCCCGACTTGCCTGATTTTCCACTACTTTTTTTATTTTTCTTGAACAATAGTATTTAAAGGCGAAATTATAATCTTGTAACATTTTTATTATAGAATCTTTTATAAATAAACTAAAGCAATTTTAAATTCAAACGAATTCGATTACTAAAACTTCAAAACAATTCAAATTAAATTCAAAAAAATTTCAAATTATTTGAAAAAGATTCTTTAAATAAACAAATATCCATTGATTAAAGATTAAATCAATTCAGAGGAATTTGAAAAAAATGTGAAGTATTTCATGAAGTTCCTGAAAATTCAAAAAGAATTTATAAAAAATCCACGCGAATTTAGAACAAATCGAAAATATGAAAAAAAAAATCCACACATTCAGTAAGTTTAAAATGAGTTTGGAAAATTTCTAGGAAATTCAAAAGAATTTGTTGAAATGACTAACAATTCTAGGTGATTTTAAAAGATTTCAAAATGAATTACGAAAAAAACTAAAAAAAATCCCTCGAATTTAAAAGAACTCAAAAGAAATGAAAAAATCTAGAGGATTCCTAAGAATTTTAAAGAATTTTAAAGAAATTAGGATAAAATAATAATAATTCAGGGAAATTTGAGAAAAATTTGAAGTATTTGAGGAAGTTCATAAAAATTCAAAGCGAATTTGTAAACAAACCACGCGAATTGTAAACAAATAAAAAATATGGAAAAATCCTTCAATTCAGTAAGTTTAAAAAGACTTTAGAAAATTCAAGGGAGTTCAAAAAGATTTGATAAAATGCCTAAGAATTCTAGGTGAGTTTAAAAGATATCAAAATAAATTTTAAAAAACTGTGAAAAATCCCTCGAATTTAAAAGAATTCAAGGGAAATACAAAAATTTGAGAGAATTTCTGAGAATTTAAAAGAATTTTGAAGAAATCAGGATAAAATAATAATAATTCAGAGTGAATTTCAAATGAATTCAAACTGAATGCAAAAAATACTATGAAATCTGATATTTTCTGAAATCCTCAAAAATTTATTAGAATACCTTGCGAGTTTTTGAAATTTCATAAAAACCTTAAACCTGTGGAATCTAATAAAATTTCTCCACATCTTCCAAAAGTGTAGACGATTCTGTAGCAGCGCTTGAAAAAATTTTCAAATTATTGAAATAAAGTGAAAATTCCTTCGAATCTTTTGAAATTTCCTGAAATATTAAAAATCTTTCGAAATCTTTTGAAACCTTTTGAATGTTTGAAAGCTCTTGAGAATTCTTTCGAATTTTCAAAAACCCCTAAAATATTTCAAATCCTTTGAAATCTTTTTAAATCCCTTGAAAGTTTTTAAAGCTCTTAAAAATTCACTGGAATATTTTTAAATACCCTAAAATATTTCAAATCCTTTGAAAACCTTTCAAGTTATTGAAATAAGGTGGAAACACCCGGAATCTTTCAAGATCCCCTAAAATAATAAATATCTTTTGAAATCCTTGAGATTCCTTAAAAATGTTGTAATCTCTTGAAAATTCTTTAAATTTCTCAAAATAAAAAATATTTTAAATCGATTTGAAAATCTCAAATATTTTCATTCCTTTGAAATTTTCTAAAATCTCTTGATATTTTTCACAAGTCTTAAAAAAAAACCTTGAAATTTGAAGGAATGCCCTAAAACTTTTTGAAATCCCTTCGAATAATTTGAGAAAAAAAGTGAATAGAGTGAATACTTGATAGTACTTATTTTCCTAGGAGGTGAAGTAGGGGAAGTGAGAGGAGGAAAATTCAGTGAAGGGAGAGGAAGTAAATGAGAGGAAGGGAGGGAAAGGAAAGAAGGAGAAGTGAGGGAAAGGAAACTAGGGAAAGAGAAGAGTGCAAAAGTAGAGGAAGTGATATGACGGAAAGTAGCAGAAGTGTGTGAATAGGAGAAGAGGTGAGGGGAAGAAGGGTATGGGAAGTGAGGGGAAGAATGGTAGGGGAAGTGAGGAAAAGGAAAGTAAGAGAAGTGAAGAGTGGAAAAGTAGAGGAAGTGATATGACGGAAAGTAGCATAACTGTGTGGGTGGGAGAAGAAGTGAGGGGAAGGAAGGTATGGGAAGTGAGGAAAGGAAAGTAGGGGAAGTGAAGAGTAGAAAAATAGAGGAAGTGATATGACGGAAAGTAGCAGAAGTATAGAGAGGAGAAGAAGTAATGAGAGCATAAATATAGGAAGGACGAGTAACTAAGGGAGGGGATGATAAGGGAATTGATGGGGATGGGCTTATGCATGGTAAGTTGTGTGAGAGGGGAAATAGGTATAGATGAAGATGAGTAAGTTGCGAGTGGAACAGGGTGCAGTGGACGATCAGATATGATCGGATAGGACAGGATAGGATAGGACAGTCGAAAGAGGGATGGAGTGATGGAGGGAGAAACGAGATGAGAAAGACTCAGTTGACCTTTCAAAAGGCTACAAAACACTTTTTTGTTTTGACTAATTTTTGCAAAAAAATATGGATTACCACGAACTTTCAAAATATTTCAATTGGTCGGGCTGCTTCCCAAAAAAGGCAGCAAATTATCATTCACATTTAAATTCCAGATCGTAATTTCTGAAATTTTCCTTCTCCTGATTGCAATCCAAGATTCGATGGATATAAATAGACAGGCTTTCTCTTACCGTGCGATACGTATACCGATAGTACTTATTTTCCAGGAAGGAGAAGTAGGGGAAGTGAGGGGAGAAAAAGTCGGTGAAGGGAGGGGAAGTAAATTAGAGGAAGTAAGGAGAAACGAAGAAGGAGAAGTGAGGGAAAGAAAGGTAGGGGAAGTGAGGGAAAGGAAAGTAGGGGGAGTGAGGGAAAGGAAAGCAGAAGAAGTGAAGAGTGGAAGAGTAGAGGAAGTCATATGACGGAAAGTAGCAAGAGTATGGGGGGGGGGGAGAAGAAGTGATGAGAGAATAGATACGGGAGGGATGAGTAACTAAAGGAGATAAGGAAATTGATGGGGATGGGATGCTGGTGAGTGGCGTGAGAAAGGGGAAATATGTACAGATGGAGATGAGTAAGGTGCGAGTGGATTGGATGATCAGATCTGATCGGATGGGACAGGACAGGATAGAACAGTGGAGAGAGGGATGGAGTGATAGGGAGAGAAGGGAGATGAGAAAGACTCAATTAACCTCTTAAAAGGCTACAAAACCCTGTTTTGTTTTGACTAATTTTTTCAATAAAGATATGAATGACCAGGAACTTTGAAAATATTTTAATTGGTTGGGCTTCTTCCCAATAAAGGCAGTAATTTATCATTCTGATCTAAATTCCAGAGCGAAATTTCGGAAATTTTCCTCTTCCTTCTCCTGATTGCAATTCAAGACTCGATGGATACAAATAGACAGGCTCTCTCTTACCGTACGATAGGATGCTTTCTCAAGTGAAACGCAATAAGTCACTTGTAAGTACATATATCTCGGTATCTTGTTCAACAATGCAGGAGGTAAGAACAAGCCAGATACAATATCTCAAAGTACATGGAGAGTGCACTACCCTTCAGTCCATGGATACCTGTTACGATTCTTGCCACCACTGACAAAGAAATCCATAGAACTCACCTGCAACAAAAAGAAAAAAATCGATTTATAAACTTCGTTTGGCTATTTGATGTCCCCGAAGGGTAAAAGTCGAGGCGGAAGAATGTTCCACATACAAAGTGGAAAACGTAAGTCTTCACGAGTATAATAGGGAGATCTGACTGAAAAATATCCTTTCTTCAGCTTCAACAGTATCAAAATCGTACTTGGAAAGTATTAGAAGAAGAATCTGAAGTTTCACAAAGCAAATTGGCTTTTCAAGATTTTCTTCTGTACTTTGTTGTGAAGTATTATATAATATTTGAAAAATAAAAAACAGAACTACAGTGCGTTGGAAAATTATAAATAATTTTGAAGTCAGCGATAAATTATTTTATCTATAATATTCCTAGATGGCAAAATTTAGCTAAAACAACTAGATTCCTTTTTTTCTTTTTCTACAATATTTTTAACTGTTTATCGCATTTTTTAAATATTTTTTCCCATGTTTTCTTTTTAATTGATAGTAACTTCGCAATGTGTAACATTACACATGGGAAATATAAAATTAAATAAAAATTTTTAATTAGCTTGAAGTTCTGAATTAAATTTTTTGCAACACCCACCTCTAAAGTTGACGTTTGCATGCTTCTAAATGGTGCCTAAAGGACCTTATTTGAGCAGACTGTGCGTGAAAGAAATTTCGCGCATGCGCAGTTTAAAGATGGCTTACTTTAGACACTGGTGAAAAAGCTGCGCATGCGCACATTCGAGATGAGGTACTTTAGACACTGGCATAGGTAACTTTAGACACTGGTGTTGGTATCTTCTTGAAATAATTTTACATTCAACTTGAACAAATGTTTTAATGATTTAATTTTTTTTTTTTGGTTTTACACCCCCCCCCCCCCGGGGGGGGGGGGCAAAAAAACATAAGAGCCAACATTTTTTTTCAATAATTTTTTTCACAAAAATTTTTTTCAACAAATTTTTTTTCACCAAATTTTTTTTGTTCGAAAATTTTTTTTTCACAATTTTTTTTTCAAAAATTTTTTTACAAAATTTTTTTGTTTGAAAATTTTATTGCACAACATTTTTTTCAGAACATTTTTTTCAAAATAATTTTTTTTCAACATTTTTTTCAAACCTTAAAAAAAATTTTTCTTTCTTTGCTCAACTCTATGCAATATAAAATTAGTATTTTTCGTTACCACCTCCTTACAACATTTTCGGACACACAATCACCTATTTTACGCACTTGTATCACAAATAACTATTTACTGAAGTCTTTTTAAACTGGAAAAAGTGCTAACAATTTTATTCATTTATATTTGAAATAATACATTATTAGAAGAAAATGATAATGTATATTTTAAATTGTAGCTAGAAGAATATTTCTTTACGAAATAGAATTGGGAGAAATTATTTCGTTTATTTAAACGGTCAGAACTTCAGGTACATCAATTTTTGAAAATGCTTGAAAAAATGAAAATATAAAGTAATTTTACAAGAAAACATATAAATAAAAAACTCACGCTCTTTCTGCTATTCATTTCTATTGGTTGGAAAGTTTACTATTTGGTTGAAGATTGAACTATTTTGTAGAAAACTTTTTTTTTATTTAAAAACTAGTTTTCTTCACTGAAAATTTCAGTTTCATTTTTTGCTGAAAATTGATAGTTTTAAGTAGAAAATTAAACTATTAAATACTTAATTGAGAATTCATCTTTTTTGGTTGAAAATTCAACTACTTGGAAGTTCAATTACTTTCTCAAAAATCAGTTTATTGGGTTTTTTTTGTGTTAAAAATGAAGTCTTTGAACTGAAAATTTAACTATTATATTTTTTGTTCGAAATTGGTAGTTCTTAGTTGAAAATCAAACTAATAAATTTTTCATTGAGAATTCACCTTTTTTGGTTGAAAACTGAACTAATTGTTTGAAAGTTGAACTACTATATTGAAAATTCATTTAATTGGTTTTAGATTTAGAATTTTCTTTAGTGAGAAATTTATTTTTTACTGAAAATTGAACTATTCTCTTTCTGTTTCAAAATTTATCGTTTTTAGTTGAGAATTACACTATTAAATTTGTAATGAAGTATTGATATTTTTTGTTGTAAATTGAACTACCGGATATAAAGTTAAACTACTTCGGTAAGCATTCATCTTATTGGTTATAGATTTAACAATTTTGTTCAAAATTCATCTTTTTTGATTCAATTCAACTGCTTTTCTATTTAAAATAGAAATATTTTTGTTTGAAATATCCAGTATTACATTTTTGCAGAAAATCATCTTTTTGGTTAAATTTGACTGTTTTTTATTTAAAACAATGTAATAATTATCAAGTTTAAAATTTGGAAAATTAAGTAAATAGGCTAAGCGGCGACTTACAAAACTATCGACCTAATTGAGATATTTCAGATTTCTCTTCTGATTCTGGTAGAGTTTATCGCCGGCTAAATAACTCTTGTGGACAGAAGAATTTTTTTCAAGAAATTCAATTTCCGCATTTTCTTGCAAACAACAACAGATGCGAAAGAATGTGAAGAAAATAATAGAAACAGTTAAAAAAGTTCTACAAAAAAATCCTTCACTTATTTATGATATCTTGTACCATTTCCGAGAAAAATAAATAAAATAAAATTTTCATAAAGAAAAAAATTCTCTTGACCACAAAACTGTTTCAGCCCGCATAAAACTTATATATTTTTTATATAAATAAAAATTTGTAAAATTCTCCTGGCCCGAAAAGTTATTTAGCCTGCATAAAGCTCACAAGGTCTCTCCTTATGATGATACAAATTAAAAAAAACATTGGCAAAAAATATAAGTGTGGGTTTTTTTTTTAAATCGACTTTTAATATTTTCAGAAAAACCGCCGTCATTTTTTCAATTTTCAACATTTTCTCAGAGATTTCGGAAGTGGGCGATAAACTCTACCAGAAGCTGAAAAGAAATCTGACATATCTTAATTAGGTCAACAATTATATAAGATGAAAGACAAAATTGAGCTTTCTTTAAAACAAAGCAAAAAATTCAAGCACGCATAACTTCGTAGATTTTCTTTTTTTCAAATCGCAAAAATACGCATTACCTAATTTTCTCTAAAAAAACAATATATTTTTTCCCCGAAAGATTCTGCGAATTCAAGTGTAGAACCTGCCTGATGGGTATAGTGATGCCTCAAAAATCGTACCTGTATAAAAAGTAGAAATTAACGTTTAGTAAAACTCTGGAAATTACTGTTTTAATGAAATGTTGCAACTTTGAGTTAATAGAATTGTTCCGTTTAATAGCGTCATTTATGTTAATTTATATACTAGAGTGATGTAACATCCTGTAATAATACATAGCAATTAAATTATAACACGATAGTGAATTTATAATTGACCAATACTGTACACCCATTCATTTAATAAGTGCTTGTTAAACAAATTTCAACTTTGAAACGTTTTTTTATCAGTTATCTCTATAATTTATAACATATAAATATATATTACATATTTATAATTATAAATACGGCTGCAAAGTACTATGGACTTATTCACTATGAGAGTATTTATTTATGCTCATTTTATGAGCATTTTGGTTCCTCATAAGTGATTAATCAATAATGGTCTTCGAAACTTCGTCAAATGATCAATCCATGCTTCTCGAAGACGCGAACAATACTACATCAAATGCAGTAATGCTATATTCCCAATACAAACAAAATCTTCTTATAAAAAGGAAACTAATTTTGTTGAAAAATTTAGAAACGATATCGGAAGGTTATTGTAGATCATGAAAACTTCTTAATTTTGGCAATCGATGCGTCTCGAAGACGCGAACAAATATATTATATACATTATAATTGTTTTCCCAATATTAAAAAAGTTTTCCTTATATCAACAAAATAAACAACATTTTTTCGAATTTATAAATCTTTATTGATACATCATAAGATGTTATAGAAGGTTTGTCAAAACGTCATTCGACATCTCTCGAAGACGCAAATAAATATGTCGAATACAGTACTCTAGTACTCGAAACATGAAAAAAGTTTTCCTCGTATAAACAGAATACACAAATTTTGTTTAAACTTCATAAATCGGTACAGGTTGGTTATAAAAGGTTCATCAATAGGTCAATCGAGGCTTCTTAAGGACGCGAACAAATACTCTACATGTAATATTGTCGTGTTTTGAATATAAAATTTTTTTCCATATAAACAAAATGAACCATTTTTTTGAAACTTCATAAATCAGTACAAGTTGGTCATAAAAGGTTCACCAATTGGTCAATCGATGCGTCTTAAAGACGCGAACAAAAACTCTAAATGTAAAATTGTCGTGTTTTGAATACAAATTTTTTTCCCCTATCAACAAAAGAAACCATTTTTTTTAAACTTCATAAATCAGTACAGGCTGGTCATAAAAGGTTCATCAACAGGTCAATCGATGCGTCTTAAGAACGCGAACAAATACTCTGCATGAAATATTGTTGTATTCTACTTATAAAATAGATTGTCTTATATAAACACAATTAGCTGTTTTGTTTTATTTCATAAATAGGTACTGGTGGGTCATAAGAGGCTTATCAATAGGTCAATCGATGCGTCTCAAGGAGGCGAACGAATAAACTGAATATAATGTGGTCGTATTTTGAACATCAAAAAAGTGTTTTTCGTATAAACAGAATAAACCATTTATTGAAACTTGATAATCGGTACTGGTGGGTCATGAAACGTTCATCGATAGGTCAATCGATCGGTCTCAAGGACGCGAACAAATACTCTGCATGTAATATTGTCCTTTTTCGAATATCAAAGACGTTTTTTTTCATATAAACGAAATAAACCTTTTTTCTGAAACTTCATAAGTCGGTACTGGTTGGTCATAAAAGGTTCATCAATAGGTCAATCGATGCGTCTTAAGGACGCGAACAAATACTCTACATGTAATATTGTCGTGTTTTGAATATAATTTTGTTTTAATTTCAAAAAAATAAACCAATTTTTTAAAACTTCATAAATCGGTACAAGTTGGTCATAAAAGGTTCACCAATTGGTCAATTGATGCGTCTTAAAGACGCGAACAAATACTCTAAATGTAATATTGTCGTGTTTTGAATACACATTTTTTTTCCTATCAACAGAATAAACCATTTTTTTAAAACTTCATAAATCAGTATAGGCTGGCCATAAAAGGTTCAAGAATAGGTCAATCGATGCGTCTTAAGAACGCAAACAAATACTCTGCATGAACTATTGTTGTATTTTACTTAGAAAAAAAATTGTCTTATATAAACAAAATGAGCTATTCTGTTTTAATTCATAAATAGGTACTGGTGGGTCATAAAAAGCTTATCGATAGGTCAATCGATGCGTCTCAAGAAGGCGAACAAATACACTGAATATATTGTGGTCATATTTTAAACATCAAAAAAGTTTTTCCATATAAACAACAGGAAGCATTTTTTTGAAACTTCATAAATCGGTATAGGTTGGTCATAAAAGGTTCACCAGTTGGTCAATTGATGCGTCTTAAAGACGCGAAAAAATACTCTACATGTAATATTGTCGTGTTTTGAATACACATTTTTTTTCCTATCAACAAAATAAACCATTTTTTTAAAACTTCATAAATCAGTACAGGCTGGTCATAAAAGGTTCATCAATAAGTCAATCGATGCGTCTTAAGAACGCGAACAAATAATCTACATGAAATATTGTTGTATTTTACTTATAAAAAAATTGCCTTGTATCAACACTATGAGCTATTCTGTTTTAATTCATAAATAGGTACCGGTGGGTCATAAGAGGCTTATCAATAGGTCAATCGATGCGTCTCAAGAAGGCGAACAAATACACTGAATATATTGTGGTTGTATTTTGAACATCAAAAAAGTTTTTCTGATATAAACAGAATTAACCATTTTTTGAAACTTGATAAATCGGTACTGGTGGGTCATGAAAGGTTCATCGATAGGTCAATCGATAGGTCAATCGATAGGTCTCAAGGACGCAAACAAATACTCTGCATGTAATATTGTCCTTTTTCGAATATCAAAGACGTTTTTTTTCATATAAACGAAATAAACCTTTTTTCTGAAACTTCATAAGTCGGTACTGGTTGGTCATAAAAGGTTCATCAATAGGTCAATCGATGCGTCTTAAGGACGCGAACAAATACTCTACATGTAATATTGTCGTGTTTTGAATATAACATTTTTTTCCCATATAAACAAAATGAACCATTTTTTTGAAACTTCATAAAACGGTACAGGTTGGTCATAAAAGGTTCACCATTAGGTCAATTGATTCATCTTGAAGACGCGAACAAATACTCTACATGTAATATTGTCGTGTTTTGAACATACAATTTTTTTTTGCATATAAACAAAATAAACCATTTTTTTTGTCACTTCATAAATCGGTACAGGTTGGTCATGAAAGGTTCATCAATAGGTCAATCGATGCGTCTTAAGAACGCAAACAAATACTCTACATAAAAATATTGTATTTTGAATATAAAAAAAAATTCTTATACAAACACAATGAGCCATTTTGTTTTAATTCATAAATAGGTACTGGTGGGTCATAAAAGGCTTATCAATAGGTCAATCGATGCGTCTCAAGAAGGCGAACAAATACACTGAATATAATGTTGTCGTATTTTGAAGATTAAAGAAGTTTTTCTTATATAAACAGAATAAACCATTTTTTGACACCTCATTAATCGTTACTGGTAGGTTATAAAAGTTTCAACAATAGGTCGATCTGTGCGTCTCAGAGACGCGAACAAATACGCTAGTCTTCATATTGTTGTATTTTGAATATCAAAAAAGTTTTTCTTCTATAAACAAGGTAAAATATTTCTTTTTAAATTTCTAAACGCAAAAAAAAATACTTTTCCCTCCGCAGACTAATTTATTCGGGAACAGCAAAAAAGTGACCTATTTGAAGCCAAAAAGTGACTAAAAGTGACTTATGTGCATTAATGATGTAACTAATGCTGCTTTGAATGTAAAAGAATTTGATTCGTAAGACTTCGATATAATTCAAGGTAATTTCAAATTAATAAGAAAAAAATTCTGATTTTTTCAGTAAAATTGATGTGAGTTTACGGAAATTTAAGGGAAATTATAATAGTTTGATTAAATCTATAAAAACTTAAGGTGAATTGAACAAAAAAGTCAAGTGCACTTGAAACAATGCACAAAGATACAAACTTTATTGAACTCAATGATTTTTAAACGAGTTGATAAAAATTCAAGAAAATTTAAAAGAATTTGATGGAATGCCCAAGAATTTAGGTGATTTAAAAAGAATTCAAGAAAAATTAAATAAAAAATTCAAAATATTTTAATGCGCTGAGTAGACTTTAGCGCCTTTAGAAAAATGTAAGTCAATACAAAAAATCAGGAGATTTTCAAAGAATTCAGAACAAGTTAATGAAAATTTCGAAATAATTAATAAAAATGCGGCTTAACTTCGAAATAAATTCGAATGAATCTATTCAAATTTTTTAAAGCTCTTGAAAATCCCTTGGAAACTTTTAAAATACCCTAGAGTATTTAAAATCCTTTGAAATTCCATTAAATTACTGACATGTATAAACAATTTCCTGAAAACTATTAAAATATCCTGAAATATTTCACAACCTTTGAAATTTCTTTAAATTTTTAAAATCAATTAAAAATGCCATGGAATATTTTTGAATACCCTAAAATAATGTATTTGATTTAAATATTTTAAATCCTTTTTAATCCCATTCAATTACTAAAATCGATTGGAAATTCCTTGTAATCTTTCAAAATACCCTAAGATATTTAAAGATCTTTTGAATTCCTTGAAATTATTAAAATCAATTCAAAATACATTAAAATATGTTGAAAAGTACTATAATATTTTAAATTCATTAAAATACTATTAAATTACTGGAACAAACTGAAAATTCTCTAAAATATTCAAATTTCTGGAAAATCTTTTAAAATCCCATTAAACATTTTAGAGGTCTTGAAAATTACTTGAAATAATCTAAAAATACCCAAAAAATAGGTTGAATCCTCTAAAATCTCATTAAATTACTGAAATCAATTGAAAATTCGTTGGACTCATTTCAAATTTCCTACAATATTTAAAACCCTTTGAAATACCCTAAAATATTTTTAATCCTTTGAGACCCCACCGAAATACTGAAATCAAATGAAAATTACTTGAAATGTTTTAAATACCCTAAAATATTTTAAAATCTTTGAAATCCCTTCGAATGACGTAAATCAATTAAAAATGCCTTGTAATATTTGGAAAACACCATGAAATAATTCAAATAATGTAAACAACCTTCAAATTATTGAAATGAATTAAAAATTTATTGGAAGAAGATTTTTAAATTTCCTAAAATATTTAAAATCATGGAAACTTTTCATAGCTTGGAAAATGCCTTGGAATCTTTCAAAATAACGTAAAATAATTTGAGTCCTTTAAAATCCCATTCAGTTGGTGAAATGAACAGAAAACTACATGGAATCATTTAAACTACCCTGAAATATTTCAAAACCTTCGAAATCCCTTAAATTATTGAAATCAATTAAAATGCCTTACAATCTTTTGAAATATCCTGAAATATTTCAAATGCTTTCAAATCTCTTCAAATTATTGAGATCAATTTGAAATTCCTTTGAATATTTTTAAATTCCCTAAAACAGTGAAAATTGTTTAAATTCTTCTTAAATCCCATTAAATTTTTTATAGCTTTCGAAAATTCCTTGGAATAATTAAAAATAACCTAAAATACATAAAAACCATGGAAATCACTTTCAATTATGGAAATCAATCAGAAAAGCCTTGGAATCTTTCAAAATACCATAAAATATTTCAAATATTTTAAATACCTTCATATTATTGAAATCAGTTAAAAATTTCTTGCAAACCCTTTGAAACCATTTCAAATTATTGAAATCGATTTGGAATTCCTTGGAATCTTTTAAAATACCATAAAATATTTCAAATCTTTTGAAATCTTTTTCATTTTTTTTAAAGTTCCTGACTTTTCCCCGAAATCCAGGTTTTTCCTGCCCTCCGACCACCCTGATTAAGCCTTTCCTAAATTTCCTTAGTCTGAAAAAATAGGTGCATAAGTATCTATTTAGGAATTGAACTAACAATAAGTCTGCATTGATGATTTGAAGTTTATGTGTAAGTCTTTAAGTTTAAAAAACTTATGAACTTCTTTCGAAATAAATTTATAAATCTCGTAGAAATTAGCATATAGGTCCTTCTAAAAAATGCCTAAGTCCTTCATATTGTTTGAAATTCTCTCAAAACTTTATGAATCAGCTTCCATTTCCTAAGGGTTTTCGAATATACTAATATAATAAAATTTACATTTGAAGGTACAATTATTAATTATTTAACAATTTCAATTTTAATATAAAATTCTTCTCAAATCTATCAAATTGTTATTCTAGGCTACACTTCAATTAGAGTAAACTGAATACCAATCAAACTTTCTCTTCTGACCTTAGCCTCTCGAGTGAAAAGCACACTTTTTCAATTGTTTCTATCCCATGAAAGTTTCCGATTTCAAGAAATTTTCTCAGCTCCTGGGGTGTGAGGATTATTTTTATTTCTATTCTTATTTTTCTATTTTTCTTTCTAGCTTGAAAAATGCACAGTGCTGGGATGCAGCACAAATTAAAGTTTCCGGAAAGTCCGACCTGGAAGCCAAGAGCGTTAAAACGAGTTCATTCAGCTTCATTTGTAAGAATGAGAGTTGTTGCGTAGCTTTATCTACACGAAGGATGCAGCTATTTTACAAGGAGAGTGGCCCATAAAGAGCACGCCTTGGGTCTGGATTCTAGACATAGTAAAGCGCGAGAGAGAAGTGGCTACATTGTAACAAGGAGTCTCATCTAACGTGGCAAATTGAGTGCTGAGCGTTAAACGATCCCTATCCTTCCGACTGAATTTTGCTACCTCATGAAAACCGTCATTCTGAAGAGGACCTTATTTTTATGAAAACTTGTCGAAAGAAAGCTAATGAGGGTTCTGTCTCCCGACAAAGCTTAGTTTTTGAAATACAGTAAAAAAAATTCAACGCTAAGAGAAATTCACTGAGAATTGCTTACAAGGGAAACCTCACCCTTCGGAAGTTTATTTGCATTCATACTCCTTCTAGTAATAGGTCATCACAAAAGTTGTAATATGCTGGAGTGATGAGATTCGCTTTTCAGACATCTCGGAGAAAAATGGCTTTAAAGAAATCTATCCGCCTCACATGGAGTACATTCCTACCGACCAAGCTTCGGCGGCGTGGCGTAGCTTATACGTGAGTGGCGTGGCGTATTCAGTTGCTTAGAGGTGGAGGGGATGCGTAGGTTGGAAAGAGGAGGCGGATGCCACTCTCGGACTCCTCGCTTACTCCTGTATATCCCCTCCACCTCGAAGGCGTAGGATACGCCACGCCACTCAACGTATAAGCGACGCCACGCCGCTGGTAGAAACACAGTAAAAACTAGGCATTTATTTTTATCTGGGATCCTTTTTTGGGCGTTCTGATATGATCTCACAAATAGTCTTATTTTAGTACCAGTTTCTGTCTTGTTTAGTTTACTAACTTCAGATTGATAAATGATCCGAGATAGCGAGCTAAATTGATTCAGAGGGTGCATTGTTTCAATTGTTCCAAACTTCACTCTTACAAAAAACAAAAAATAGAAGAAATTAAAAATTCTTATTTTATTAGATTGGTGGATCAAACTGAAGTGGGATTGCATTGTTGCGTGAACTGTTTTAATACCGAATTAAGTTCTAAATCGAATCCTAGTTTTTACAGTGAAGCTTCGGCGGTGTGGCATCACTTATACGTGAGTGGCGCGGCCTATCTTGCGCCTTGGAGGTGGAGGGGATACACAGGAGTAAGCGAGGAGTCCGAGAGTGGTATTCACTATCTCTTTCCAAGCTATGTATCCCCACCACCACTAAGCCACTGAATACGCCACGCCACTCACGTATAAGCGACGCCACGCCGCCGAAGCTTGGTCGGAGGAACTATAATCATGGAACGCGATGCGAGTTACATAGACCACGATGCAAGTTAGGGACCGTACTTAAATTACGTAACAGCTCAAGGGTGGGAATGGGGGGGGGTCCGATATATTTTGTTACTTTTCAGTTGTAAATTTTATTGTTTGGTTGAAAATTTAACAATTTTCATAAAAAGACGTTTTTTTGTAAATACAAAAATTCAACTCTTTTCGTATGATATTAACCTCTTGTTTAAAATTTATTTTTTGTTGCTGATAAGTCAACAGAAATCTTTTTTGGATGGACATTTTATTCTGAAAATTTGTCATTTTCATTTAAGAGTTCATATTTTTTTAGTAGAAATATTGCGTCTTTCTTGGGCAAAAATGCAACTATTTTGTTGAAAATTCGACTATTTCCTAGAAAATTCACCTTTTGTTTGAAATTTGTATCTTTCTGTAGAAAAGTCTATTGAAATCCTTTTAGATGAAAATTCAACTTTTTTTTTGAAAATTTGTCTTTTTTATTTCAAAAATTACCTGTTTTAGTAGAATTTTCATTTTTCTTGAACAATGCAACTGTTTGGTTGAAAATTCAACAATCTCGTTAAAAAGTCTTGTTAAAAGTAAATACTTTGCATGCTTCCATGTTGTGATTTGATAATAATTAAAAAAACGAAAGAAATAAAAAAGAGAAGGAAGGGGATTTAGTTGATTGCCTTCTCATTTTTCTTTCCTCTTTTTTATTTTTGTCCGAAGAAACAAATTTTTTTGTTTCTAGAAATTGCAATAGGATCATTTTGTGGTGGTCGTCCAAATTTGATCATTGAATTCTTGTTTTATTTTTAGGAATTCTATATATTAACTTGATCATTGGACGTTAAATGGGATTTTGAATTTAATTTTAGTCTGATTTAAGATTCTTGAAATTGAAAATTTAACTATTTTTTTCAAGTTTTTTTTTATTCATCCTTTTTAAAAGAAATATTCCATCTTTCTTGGATAAGATGCTACTATTTGGTTTAAAATTCAACAATTTTGTAGAAGAGTCATACATTTTGTTTCAAAATTATGCTGTTTTGTTGAAAATTTAATTATTTTGCAGAAAATTTACTTTTTTGGTAAAATTTATTATTTTGGTATTGAAAAGAAAACTGAAATATGTTCTGAATAACAATTCAAATATTTAATTGAATTTTTTTAAAATTAAAAATTCATCTGTTTTAAGAGAAATGTCATCTTTCTTGGATAAAAATGCAACTGTTTGGTGGAAAACAAAACTATTTCACTAAAAAGTCATACTTTTATTTGAAAGTTCTACTGATTTGATGAAAAATTATGTGTTTCGTAGAAAATTTACTTCTTGTTCAAAATTCATATTTTGGTGTTAAAAAATGAACTGCAAGCTTTTCTGGATGAAAGTTCAACTTAAAAAAAATTGTCCTCTTTTTATTAAAAATTCATCTGTTTTAGTACAAATTTCATCTTTCATGAATAAAAACTCAAATATTGGGTAGAGAATTCAACAATTTTGTTGAAAAGTCATCCTTTTTGGGTAAAAATTAGTCTTTTTCAACTGAAAATTCAATTTTTCTCGTGAAAACTTATTTCTCGGTTAAAAATTCATATTTTGATCGTGAAAAGTCAACAAGAATCTTTTTTAACAGAAAATTCGACTATTTTTTTTATTAATTTATCTTTTTGATTTATAAATTCATCCGCTTTGGTAGAAATTTTTTTTATGAAAATGCAAGTTGTTGCTTAAAAATTATTCTTCTGTGCTTGAGTATTCAACTCTTTCATTTGAAAGATTTGGTTGAATCATTTCGTTAAGAAATTACTTTTTGTTTGAAGAGTTATATTTTGAGTTGAAAATTCATCTCTTTGGTTGAAAATTTAACTATTTTCTTGAAAATTCATCTTCATGAATTGAAAATTCATCTTCATGAATTGAAAATTCAACTACTTGGGTGAAAGTTAAGCAACATTGTTAAAAAAATATATTTTTTTTTATTCTAGGCTTATGTCTTTGGTTAAACATTTAACGGTTTAGTGGAAAAGTTTTTCTCTGTTTAAAATAAATTTTTCAACTAAGGATGTAACTTTTCCATTCTTTTTAAGATTGATCTTCTTTAGTTGAAAATTCTCCTTTTTTCTGAAAAAAAAAATAATTTTCTTAGTTCAAAATTCCATTATTGTTGGGTAAAAATGCATCAGTTTCGTGGAAGAATAAATTTTTGCTGAAGTCATATTTTTTGTTTGTATATTCAATCTTTGTAGAAAAAATTACTTTTTTCGCTTAAAGGATCAACAATTCAGGCAACATTTTATTTCTTCAGTGAAAAATATTTATGTGTTGAAAATTCGTCTTTTAAGTTTTAGAAAACTTTTTTTTGCATAAATTTCATGTTTTTTCAGTAACATATGAACTATGCCACTTTTTGTTGGAAATTTATATTTTTAGGTTGAAAATTCAACTACTTCGTTAAAAATTAAATTATTTTGTAAAAAATTTAAGAATTTTGTTAAAAAGCCATCCTTTACAGTAGAAAAGACATTTGTTTGCTTAGAATAAATTACTAAATTTGAAAATTTTTAATTTGTTTCAGAAATACAGTTTTGATCAGTTTATAAAAGATTCTATGTTAAAAGCATTTCATCATTGAAATACTAAACGTGATAAATTGAGTGCTAAGCAGAAAGTCATGAACAAATAACTTAAAGTTCTTTTCCAAGAACAAAAATAGAATTTTTAGTTTCTGAAAGCATAAGGGGAGAGAAATTTGCTTACGGGATTGTGCATAACAATAAGAATTATATATGATTGTTTGTAAGTAACAAAATAGATAAACAGTGAATTTGTTAATTAGGCTCGTTTAAGAAAAATTTAATTGTAATGTGATAAAGAAATAAGATAAATAAGGTTCATTGCCTGCTGATATGGGTGGATCTCGTAAAAAATAGCCTTATTCTCATTATACGAGTAAATTACAACAGGGAGTAATCGTTTATGAAATTTGTTTATAACATAAAAAATTATTAATCAATTTCCATCTGTTCGATCAAAAAACTTGTTCTGCTTATTAATGTATTAAATTTGGTAAGGACTGAATAAACATATACTGATAATCACGGAAGTATTTTCAAGTACTTATTTGTTTATAAAAATGCTATTAATTTTTGAACTTCTAAAATACCACTGCGGAATGTTCTTATATAGTTTGCTCACTCATTCAAAGCATTTTGGATTAAACATGAATATCTTATAAGAAAGGGTGGTTGTCTGAAGCACAAAAATTTGGTTCTGGTTTTGTTTAACAAATGCAAAAATAGCAAATTAATTTCTAAGAAAATGAACGTTAGACGAGCAATTTCATTTTCTTTTTTTTTTTAATTTCTAATGTTTTAACTTCAGCACATGAGAAAGTTGGCAATGACCAAATACTGGGTGAAGTATTAATTCAATTAGTATAAAAGTCGATTTTTTATTTCTGAAACAATTCTATCCCAAAGAAAATGGTTTTTTAAGTTTGTTGATTATTTTGACCGTTTTTAAAATTTCTTATCGTAGTAAGAAAATATCAAGAGAGAAGTATGTATCTCTATTTTGTCATAAATGTAGAAAGCTCTGCAATAATTTCTCTTAGTCTTTTGTTAAGCGATGATAAAGCACTCTTGTTACTAATGACTCTCATAACTTTCCATTTACGGAAACGGCAACGTTTTCAGTACTATCTGCTATGATATTAATTGTGAAACATTTAGAACTAAGCTATACTCGTTTAGCTAAGTAGCCCTGGTCCTTTGTACTGCTATACGTATTTATTATTCTAGGTATATTTCGATTTTAAAATAATCATGAAGAGCTCATCTTACCTCAATAAAAAAATAACTAAACATTGCTTTCACGATGATTCATAATGATGAATTAAAATAAAAAACGTTTAAGCATGTTCGGGGTTTAATTGTGTGCGAAACTATGAATGTTGCCGACGTTCGTGAACAAGTCTATTTTAAAAAATCCGGGAGGACGGAAAGCCAAATCGGATTGGTATTATATCCATTGTCCCTATTGATGTTATTAGGGTATTTTCAGATTTCGGTTGCTTCTCTATGTTTTCTTGGAAAAATATTGTACGTTTTTGCGATGATGGTTGTTTTGTCAAATAAGATGCTATATCCTGTTTCGATATGATGCTCAGCTAGTTCTGATTGCGTGAAATGTTCCAGCCTCATGTTCCTTCACACGTTGGCTCACAGCCCTCCCGGTTTCTCCAATACAGACTTTGATGCAATAACAAGGGATTTTATATACTCCCGGATCACTGAAAGGTGTCTTTTCATCTTTAGGATTATTTAGAAGTTGTCCTATTTTCCCAGGTGGTTTATATATGGTTTAGATGTTGTGTTTGTTGAGAATTCTTAATATTTATTCTGTGATACCTTCAATGTAGGGTAGGATGGTGGTAGTTTTTCTCTCTCTTCCTTTAGTAGGTTGTGTTGACTTGTTTTTTTAGTGTATTTTCTTATAGCTTTATTAATTTGTTTGTTTAATCGTTTTGTATTAGGATTTGTTTGAAATTTTGTACTTCCTTTTGTAAGTTATCTTTATCTGTTATGGAACCATCTCTGTATACAAGGGAGTTGATGACCGATTGCTTTTGAGAAGGGTGGTGGTGGGAGGAGGCATGTAGGTATCTGTTGCATGGGTGGGTTTTCTGTAAACTCCATGTCCTAATCTGTTATCAGACCTTTTATAAACTAGTAGCTCAAAGAGAGGTGATTTTCCGTTTTGTTCAATTTAAATGGTGAAATGGATATAAGGGTGTATTTGATTGATGGAATCGAAGAACTTGTGTTTCATCTAGTCCATGTCTCCAGATGACAAAAGGGTCGTGAACGTAACGGCACAAAAATTCCGGTTTAAGCTTGGAATTGTTCAAGAGTTTAGTCTCTAGATTTTCCAAAAAGATGTTGGCTGTTACAGGTGAGATCGGAGATCCCATTGCTGCTCCTGAGGTTTTTTTGTAGAATTGGTTATTGAAAGAGAAGTAGGTATTAGTGAGACAGTTTCTATCGAAGGTGTGAGATTGGAGGGGAAGTTTGCAAAGGATTTAATGATATTGATTGTATCAGAGATTGGTACTTTTGTAAAGAGAGGTACTACATCGAAACCTACTAGGATGTCCTGAGTTTGAATGTGAATCTGTTGTATCTTTCTGATGAAGTCAAAAAAATTTTGGACGTGTGTGACAGAGTTTTCTGTAAAAGGATTTAGTTTTTCAGCAAAAAAGTGTGCTAGGTTGAAAGTTGTTAAGTTTATTGCGCTGACGATCGTTCTGAGCAGGATGTTGTTTTTGTGGATTTTTGGGAGTCCGTAAAGTTTTGGAGAGAGGGGATTAGTTGGTTTTGATTTAGATATTGTTTTGCTGTCAAGTTTTGAGTCTTTCAGTAGGGTTTTTGTTTTGCCGACTATTGTTTTAATGCT
Source organism: Andricus quercusramuli (assembly GCA_932178445.1). Taxonomy (NCBI): domain Eukaryota; kingdom Metazoa; phylum Arthropoda; class Insecta; order Hymenoptera; family Cynipidae; genus Andricus; species Andricus quercusramuli. The sequence continues at coordinate 13,560 of CAKNXH010001544.1, read as the reverse complement.
GTTTATTGTTTCTTTGTCTGCAAGTAATATCGTGAGGAATTTATTCTGATTAAGTTCTTTAATTGCTGCTTTTTCTTGTTTTGTTAAGTTTGAAGATGGAAGTTGAGCTTGGCTGCTGCAAACTTATGTCCTTCAGATAAGGCTGAACTCATTTTATTGCTGAGAGGATGGTTAGAGATACTTTTCACTGTTTTAGTTAATGGTGCGTGCCTCGCTGGAAGTAATTGGTCGAATTTTGATTTTTGTTCTTCAGTGTGAAAATCTTTAATCCTTTGGGATTGGTCAAATGATATGCGGTCCAATGCAGATCAAATATCAAACATGAGAGTGTTTGATAGGAAAAAGTGAAGTTTTAATAGTTTTTTGGAGGTAGTGTGCACTGTGCAAGGCAAATTTGGAATGTTGTATTCTTTCTTTCAAGAGGAGCAAACTAGTTTTATGTAGAACTGATTCGGATTTAGATGTTCAGAAATGGTTTTTCAACTGTAAGAATTTTGGAAAGATGTTATTGTCCCTACACCGTTTTAAGAAAGCTAAAGATGTTAGTAGCTCAGCTTGAGAAGATCTGAGCTTACTAAAAGTGTTAGGTTTAGTAAAAAAAACTCTCCTCGTAGGGTTCTTTAATAATATATTAAATGCTCTCACGATGATTCATTATAATAAATTTAAAATTTGAAATTTGAAGCTTTTTTGGGTTTCAATCGTGTGCGAAACCATGAATCTTGCCGATGTTTCGAGAAAATTGAAATTCACATCTTCAGGGCTGACCTGAAACTGAAGTTTCAATTTATGTTATTCTTATACATGTATTCTCTTCGATGCCTGTGATTGGCCAGAGCGCCCCATAGTGGTGACTTGTTTCACTTGATTGGCAAACTTTCTTCATTGTTAATGCAAGTATAAGTGAAGGTTGGCAGTATTGAACTAGATAAGAGGAAGCAACAAATTAATAAATATTGCACAATTCATTGCATGCGGTGTATATTCAATTGCAATTACTTTAAAAAACTGGGTTTCCTTTTGGACATTTGTTTAATATTTGTTGTGAGTGTAAGCATAAGTTAAGGAAGGCAGTGCAGAACCAGACAGGAGAGAAAACATTAATCAACCTTTCACAATCCATTGTATATGGTCTATCTTTAATTGCAATCTTTTCACGAACATTGAGCTTCCTCAAAGAGGAGTTTTTTGTATTTGTTGTTATATGCTCAGGGAGACAGTGCAAAACTGGATAACAGGAAGCAAAAAATTAATGAACATTACGCAATCCATTGTATATGGTCTACCTTCAATTGCCATCATTTCACGAACATTGGGCTTCCTCAAAGAGGATTGTTTTGTATTTTTTGGTCATTGTAAGTATAACCTGAAGAAGACAGTACAAAAGTAGGTGGGAGAAAGCAAACATTAATAAACATTGCACAAATCATTGCAAGTGGTGTATCTTTAATTGTGGAAACTTCATGAAACTGGGCTTCCTTACATAGGATTGTTTTGTGTTTGTTCTTATGTGCTAATGGAGGCAGTACAGAATTAGATAGGCAAAGCAGAAACTAATGAACATTGCACAATCCATTGCAAGCGGTGTGTCTTTAATTGTGATCAATTTGTGAAACTCGTCTTCCATATGTAGGATTGTTTTGTATTGGTTTTTATACGCTGAAGGAGGCAGTAGAGAACTAGATAGGAGGAAGCCAGGAATTAATGAACATTACATCATCCATTGGATATGGTCTATCTTTAATTGCGATCTTTCCACTAACATTGAGCTTCCTCAAAGAGGATTGTTGTGTATTCATTGGTAATGTTAATATAAGTTAAGGGTAGCAATACAGATTGACATAGGGAAAGCAAACATTATTAAACATTGCACAACCCATTGCAAGCGGCGTATCTTTAATTGAAAGACTTTATGAAACTGGGCTTCCTCACGTAGGATTGTTTTGTAATTTTTGTTAATGTAACCATAAGATAAGGGAGGCAGTACAGAAATAGATAGGAGGGAGCAAACAATTAATAAAAATCACATAATCCATTGTACATGGACTATCTTTAATTGCGATCTTTTCATAAGCATGAGGCTTCCCAAAGAGGATTGTTTTGTATTTTTTGGTGATTGTAAGTATAACCTGAGAAAGATAGTATATAAGTAGGTGGGAAAAAGCAAAATTCAATAAACATTGCACAATTCATTGCCAGCGGTGTATCTTCAATTGTTAAGACTTTATGAAACTGGGCTTCCTCACGAAGGATTGTTTTGTATTTGTTGTGAATGTAACTATAAGATAAGGGAAGCAGTACAGAACTTGATAAGTAGAAGTAAAGAATTAATAAACATTACACAATCCATTGTATATACTATATCGCTAATTGCTATCATTTTACGGGGATTTCCTCAAAGGAGATTTTTTTTTATTAAATGAAGGCTTAAAGTCGCATCAGCTGCAGTGGTAATTAGCGACTACAATAGGTTTTATACAATAAGTGGTTGAAGAAGAAACATTAAGTCAACATTATATAAAATACTACCTGATAGGTAGCATTTGATATGGATCACTAATATAAATATTAAACACGGTTAGTATATGTAAAAATTCACAAAACAAAAAGATAATACATAAACACTGTACGAGATTTCCTCTAGAGGAGATGCCGAATATCGATCGCTTGAAGATACTTGTGTACATTATTGAATGTGTTTGGGTCAGATAACATTTTCTTGAAGTCGTTCCCGATTTTGAGATGAATCCGTTTATCGTTGTGTTTGTTGCAGTCAACCAATATATGACGTATGGAGACAGGAACTTCACAGAGATCACATTGTTCTGGCCCAGTTTTGGTGATTAAGTGGGAATGGGTTAAGTTAGAGTGCCCAATTCGCAACCTAGTTAGCGTAACTTAGTCTCTACGGTTTTCTAAGATAATTTGATTTTTTTTCGAAAAAATCGTCTCTAGCCAAGTGCAGCTTGGTGTTTTTGGAGGATTTCCAATTGTCATTCCAGCAGGTTTTGACAGTTTGACATATATATTTCTTCAAGTCTTTGTGATGTACAGGAACCGGCACGTTAGGCACAGGGAGTGAACATGCTGATTTGGCTAGAACTTCTGCAGTCTCGTTTCCTTCGATTCCTAGATGAGACGGTATCCAGATTAAGATGATTTCCTTTCCTTGATTTCTTAGGGTCCAATATGTTTCTTGAATTTCTTGCACTATGTGATCAAATTTGTTGGTGTTGTTGATGGCCTCAATTTTCGACAGTGAATCCGTAAGAATAGCAAAGGAAGAATCATTTGAGATTTCTGTATAATGCATTGCTTGCAAAATAGCGTAAGACTCGCACCTGAATATACTGAAGCAATCCGGTAATTTATACTGGAATTGGTTTTCAGGTGTAACCATGGCGCATCCACATCCAGTGTTTTATTTTGAACCATCAATATGAATCGTGATGTGGTTTGGAAATCTGTTTAGTATTTCTGCGAACGCAGCTCTGTATTCAGTCGGATCAGTTTCATTTCTGGGCAGTTCCTTCAAATCAGTGATTACAGTGGGACCTGCAAATTCCCAGTAGGGAAAATTGTGAAATCTTCTGGGAGCAATTGTTGGCATTTCGATGTTTAATTCTTGTAGATTAGTGTTCATTCTGACGTAGAAAGGCATATGTGAGTTTGGATGTTTCTTGTACTCGTCGTGGTATTTCCCCAAGAAGATGTTCTCATATGCAGGATTAGTTGGTGTGGAGGCTATTGCAATAGCTTAACTCAGGCTAAGCTGCTTTCTTCTGATAGCTAGTGGTGGTTCTTGAGTTTCTGCGAGAATGCTGCTTGTAGGGCTGGAAAAAAATGCGCGCAAAGCAATTTTCAGGCCTGTATTATGTATGGGGGAAGTCGTTTCTAGGTCACTAGGTTTGGCAGAGTTATAAATTGAGGATCCATAATCCAGTTTAGATCTGATCACAGCCTTGTGGGTGTTAGCTAGTACTTTTTGGTCTGCTCCCCAATTTCTTTTGGCAAGGGTTTTTATGATATTGAGTCTGCGTTTACAATCATCTTTCAGGTATCTGAAGTGGGGGCGCCATGTAAGTTTTTTGTCAAAGATGAGACCAAGAATCCTGATTGTTTCTACAACTTCCAATGTAGAATTACCTAAGAACAGTCTCGGATTTTGATTATCAGATCTATTCCTAGAGAATAAGATACAGGAGGTTTTTGTTTTGGAAAATATAAAGCCGGTCCTGACCGCCCAATCCTGCAGTTTATTTAGACAATCTTGAATGAGTTGCTGTGTTGTTTGTAGATCTCTTCCACTACAGAAGATTGTCATATTGTCGGCAAAAAGACTTTTTCTTACAGTTCGAGGAATACAGAGCGTTACATCATTGAATGTAATTAGAAATAACGTAACACTCAAAACAAATCCTTGGGGAATTCCATTGTCGAGTTCAGTTCCTTTTTAAAGGTAGCCATTTACTCTGAATTGTATGAGTCTTTTAAGAAGGAAATTTTTTATAAAACGTATCATTGAACCATCTACACCCTGGTCAAGTAAGATTTTTAAGATGCGATGTTTCCAGACCATTTCATAGCACTTTTCAACATCTAGAGAAACAATTGCGATCATTTCACGAACATTGAGCTTCGAGGATTGCTTCGAGCAATGAACTACAGCTTCGATCAACGAGCATTATTTTGTGTTTAATGTTAATTTAAGTGTAGGTTAAGGGTAGCAGTACAGATTTAGATAGGGAAAGCAGAAACTAATGAACATTGCACAATTCATTGCAAGCGGTGTGTCTTTAACTGTGATCACTTTGTGAAACTGGACTTCCACATATAGGATTGTTTTGTATTTGCTATTATATGCTAAGGGAGGTAGTACAGAACTAAATAAGAGAAAGCAAAGAATAATTCGACATTACATCATCCATTGGATATGGTCTATCTTTAATTGCGATCTTTTCACGAACATTGTGCTTCGTCAAACAGGATTGTTCTGTGTTTAATGTTAATGTAAGTAATAAGTTAAGGGCAGTAGTATAGATTTAGATAGAGGAAGCAGAAATTCATGAACATTCCACAATCCATTGCAAACAGAGTGTCTTTGATTGTGATCACTTTGTCAAACTGGCCTATCACATGTAGGATTGTTTTGTATTTGCTGCTATGTGCTAAGGGAGGCAGTAGAGAACTAGATGAGAGGAAGCCAAGAATTAATAAACATTACATCATCTATTAGATATGG
>CAKNXH010001543.1:96170-124774 GCA_932178445.1 Andricus quercusramuli | reverse complement strand
GGGAGAGGGAGAGGGAGAGGGAGAGGGAGAGGGAGAGGGAGAGGGAGAGGGAGAGGGAGAGGGAGAGGGAGAGGGAGAGGGAGAGGGATCTTTATATTTAAAATCATACAATTAATGTAAAACTGTTTTTTTACCAGATGACACGAATGCTTGGAGTCGTTTGAAAAGTTTATAATACTTTATAATTGTAGTTAGAAACAAAAAATAAATTTCATTTTTGAATTTTCAATTCATTCTGTATTTACACATGTATTGATGATATTATCTTGAGCTTCCTTTTAAAAGATATATCGCTATGAATTTCTTTTTAAACCGAGTTTTTTGGATTTTCACTCATTTACGAAGTTGCCTTTTGAAGGTATCACTACATGTTGTTTGTTTCTTGTAATTTTTATATCATAATGCAAAATATTATAGTGAATAAATGAAATAGTTACCCGAGGTTATTCGGCGTGTCTGAGATCCGTTGAGATGAGACGGCCTTCTTAGTTCCGATGCTCGAATGGACCATTGTACGGAAATTGTTTTTTTTAGCGCTAGTCTTACCTGAAATGTTTTTTTCTATTATATTTTCGAAATACTACTCAGTTAATTGATATTATACAAGGATTTACTCAGAAAAAAAGTAAGGACATTAAAAACATAAATAAATTATTTATTTCTTGATTTTCTTGCATGAAGATATTTCAGAAAAACTATTAAACAAAAATGGTTTAATACCGTATGCTTCATTCCTTTAGCAAAAAATAAATAAAAACAATGCGACAATGTCGCAGTAATGAACTTGGTTCTATTTTTTATTAATCTTCTGAAATTAGAATTTGAAAGTTGACATCTTTTATGAAAATCAATTCAAAATAAGGATCAAAATATCTAAATTGAAATAAAAAATCTTACATTTTGATGCAGTGTGCAACTTGAAGCCATATATCAAAGTTTCCTTCTACCAGCATCATGAATTTACATACAAAAGAGATCGATACCGAATACTTGACTTGAAATTTTCAATAGCAGAAGAAAATGTATTGATTTCAGGGTTGATTTCAGGATAAAGAATAATTTTATTTGCAAGTACTGATTTCAGAGTATTCTCGCATGCATTCAAATGAGGCAACAAAAAACTTCACGGAATAACCAGTGGAAATAATTTTTGAAATTGTATTAGATTGTGATAACACAAATTTAATTACCTCTCCGTTGAAGAAACAATAAAAGCTGGCTATGAGGAGACCTTGGAAAGAAGTTAAAAAGTGTGTGGTGAAGGACCAAAGTCCAAATTCCCAAACACTTCTGGCCAAGGGGGCTTTTATCATTGACAGAAAATTCGTTATACCTAATAGGGGCAGCAATACAACTGCTGCCTTAACAGCTTTTCTGCAACAAGAATAATACATTAATTAAAAAAAAATCATTTGATAAGTCATTTATTGAGGAAAAAATATTTTACTTTCTTTTTTCCTATTCTATAGAAAAATCCTGCAGAGCTGTAAGGATTTAACATAGTTTGGGATTTACTAAATTTGAGAAACGAATTGAGAATTTCAATGTTAAAAGAATATACACTTATAGAACTTTCAATTGGGCATCTTTTCTTTTACAGGTAAAAAAGTGATAGCTTTCACAGTTTTCAAAGTAAACCTGAAAATCCGGTTTGTGAGATATTCTACGACTGCTGGAGCAGATAAAATATCAAAATTTTTGTTTGAACAAAAGTTATTAATTTTTACGGGGGCAAGTTTCCTGATGATAAATTTGATCGAAGTTTGCTAATTCTGCGACATTATTATGAATTACAAAAATGTTGTAATAATATTAATTTTGTGTTTTAATTCAAAATTCGCCTGAGAAATTTTCATTTATTTTTCATTTTTTGAGTATATAGTCGCGTATTATTATAAGCCAGCTCAGAAAATAATTTGATTGAATTAAAGAACGAATTAGTATTTAATGAAATAAACTTTCTTTACCTGACTTTTTCAGTCTCACTAGAATGGCTCTGGTGAAGTTTCACTACTAAGACGCGAATGATGTTTACGAGGAAGAGGAAATTGACCTGAAATATAAAAAAATGATGAGTCAATTCTTCTTATTAAATCTTCCACGGAAAATATGAAATTTGGAAAAAGTTTAATTTTTATCATTACCACTATTACTGCCATTCTAGGCGCTTCGAGGATCCAGAAATAAGAGGTCAGATTATAGCCCCACCAACATCTGAAGAATAAAATTGTTCCTCTATATCGATACAGAAATTGTATGTCCTATTTCTCAATTCTCTTAGCTGAAATAGATTCTGTTTGCTCAAAAACTCTTCTATATTTCGAAAAATTCGTAGTTTTCGAAAAAATATTTCAAACATTGTAAACTTTGCTCCATAATTATTACCTAAGGAACAATTAATTTCAGTGACAAAGAAGGACATTTTTTTCTACAACTGAAATGTTTTCTTAAAAAAATATTTCTTGGGGAAAAAATCTTTATCCTCAAAACTTCTTCGAATTGTATCTAAAATTTTTTAATCATGAAAAGTTGCAAAATTTTGCTTTAAAATCTTCTACTTTCTGTTTCGAATTTAGAGGGAACTTTATATAAATCTTCAAAATTAAAACCCCAATCAATATAAATTTCCACAGAAATCTTCAATAACTTTAATCTACTCAAATCTTTCAAAATTATTTAAAAACAAAGTTATTTCCGAGGTTATTTCCCATTATTAGGTTAGGTTTAAAAGCAGCTTTAAGCTGTACCTCGCCCTTTGGTTTCTTATGTTAACTCTGTCTGCCATGTACATATCCTTGTTGTTACAAACTTAATAAAGATTTATTATTATTATTATTTAATTTTTCTTACGTATCTGTTTGAAAATGTGAAAAAGTTGAAATATTATAGCGTGGTAGCAAAACCTTTTGAACAGAACTATTTCCTGATATGAAAAAATCATTTACAATTAAAATTTTCTCTTTTATCAATAATTTTTAGAAATATTGAGAAATAAATTGTATGATGAAATAAAGCTATTATTATTTTTTTAATTCTGATTGACAAAATTGACGGTGCAGAAAATGTGCAATCTTCAATAATAAACGACAACAATTTTCGACAACAATGTACGCACATGGAGTTTTTTTCAATTCGAGGCGAAAAATAATTATCAATAAAAAATATACATTTCAAATAAATCTTTGTTTGTTTAATGTTTTTCAACACTTGAATTCGAACTAAAGATTTCAAATGTGTTGAAAAAGAATCTAGAAAATTTCAAAGGATTTTTTTTTCATGGGATTTTACAAAATATTAGGGAAATTTCAAGTGAGTTTAAAGTATATTTAGGACAAAAATGTATTTATTTATTTTCATATATTCACAAGGTTTGAAGAAATTGACAAATATTTGATAAATTGTATTCTTTTTTATTAATAGATGGTAAAAGTAAGCTTGCGATGTTATGCGTCTGAGTAAATAAATATATACTTAAATAACGTAGAAGGTATCAGATGACATACTTCAGGCCAAATAAAAAGACCTTGATAATGTTGAGAAGATCCTTTAATCCACGACGTTTCGAGAGTCAAATGCTCTCCTATTCAGGAAAACAGCAATCCAAGTCATAAAAGTCCCTTATTTTGAAAAACAATTTTGGCATAAGCCAAAATGTCGTAGTCAACAAATATTCATGCTCTTACTTGATTCACTTCTCAATTTATTTCTGAGCTTTTAATATTTTAACTTTAAGATGTTGAAAAGTAATGAGTACACTTTTATCACATCACCAACAATATTTTAAACATTTTCTTTTTAAATTTGAAATGGAACACAGCACCAATGTACCGCTCCATGGTAAGGTTTAACATCATTTATGATGTGATAAAAGTGGACTTATTACTTTTCAAAATCTTAAAATTAAAATATTAAAAGCTCAGAAATAAATTGAGAAGTGAATCAAGTAAGAGCATGAATATTTTTTGACTACGACATTTTGGCTTATGCAAAAAAATGTATTTTTAAATAAGGGACTTTTATGACTTGGATTGCTGTTTTCCTGAAGAGGATAGCATTTGACTCTCGAAACGTCGTGGATTAAAGGATCTTCTCAACATTATCAAGGTCTTTTTATCCGGTCTGAAGTATATCATCTGATTCCCTCTATGTTATTTAAGTATATGATAAATTTTAAAAATCTTTTGAAATGTTTAAATCCCCCCTCCCCTAATCTTCTCTGAAAATTAATTTTTGTAAACAAAAAAACATTTTGAACATTCCCACGATCCTGATGAATATTTTCTTAATCTCTGGAAATCTTCCAAAATTCGTGAAAAATTCTATAAATTTGTCTCTAAAACATTACATTTTGTTTTACATTTTTTGAAATCTTAAAAAATGATTAGAATTCTTGCTCTAATTTGAAAAGAATTCTTTTTTATAATTTTTGAAACATTTCGAAACGGTTCAAAATCTTTTTAAGTAATCTCTTGGAATGAAATTCAGGAATTTTAAATTACATTAAAATCAAATTAGAATAACATTTTCGCAACGCCGTGGACAAAATGCGATTTTACCTACTCCTCGATACGTCAAAACTCACTTCTCTCTACGTTGTTGGAAAAAATATAGTCCTCAGCTGCTGCAGAAGAGCTTTCTAACTCATGTAATTGAAAACTGATCGAAATCAATGTTTAAATTAATAAATTATTTCTTTTGTTTTTTAATATGAAGCATTTCCATAAATTCAACATAAGGAAACCCTTTTGTATGTCCTAAAAAAACGTCACATTTGTGTTTTAGTCTTTCCCACGTAAGTTATATTACAAATCTTGCAAGTGATCTTGTAAACAACACCACCTTTTTCAAATTTATCTAGACAATCTTCTAAAAAAGTTATTATTGAATCCATTTTGAATGGTGTACGGAAAAAAGTATAAATCCTACTTTTGTTTCATATAAATTCAATAGTTTTCGAAATTTGAGCAAAAAATGGGAGAACAAAAGTATTACAGAACTATATTCTTTCGATCCCTTCTGATTATCCGTAGATAAAATTTTATTTAATTTGTTTTTGATTTGTTGAATTCTAATTGTAATATGTTTTTTCAATTGACTTTTGTGGGTAATGATTTGGATGAAGAATATTCCTAACAACATACAAATTCTTTTTTGTGAAATGAAACATCAATTTACCCATGAAATAGAGAAAAATAATGAAATAAGTTTTTTGGACATAGAAGTATAATTAAAGGTCAGGATGGTAATATTATTACCAATTGGTACAGGAAAAGTATATATTCAGGTAGAATTTTAAATTTCTTTTCGGCTCATCATTTCAAAACAAAATTGCAGTAATAAAAAACTTAGTTGACAGCGCTCTAGGTATGTCCCATGTTTCATTTCAAAAAAAGAATTTGATAGAGGGTTGCGCCCGAGCCGACAGGCTTTTGACCGGCGGCGGTGGGGCGGTGCACACTGAGAAAAAAATTACTTTTTTGGTTCAAAATAACGTACAGCCCACAAATATTGACCGAGTTGTCTAGCCTGATTTTCAAATTAGGCTTTAATTTTTTTTATAAATAAACAAATATGATGGAAGAATGTCCATTTTTTCTATTTAAATAATAAACAAGCCAATTTTTGATAATAACATTATTTGTTGAAAGAATTTTTTTTACGATTATCGATAATTTTACGTTTTTTCTAAGTTCTATTTCAGGAAATTTGGATAAAAACAGTATAATGATAAAGAAATTTCTTCTTGAGATTATTATTGTTAATTTTATAAACAAATGCATTATCCAGGCATTTGTCGGCAGAAAAATTCGTTGTTTTCAACGTCAGTCCTTTCAGTTGGAAACTTCATGACAATTTCAGCAACACTCATGATGAGTTTATAAATTTTATGTTTTTTTTTTTCAAACAAATTTGATAAAAAACTGCAATAACCAGGCATTTTTCGACAAGAAAATTGGTTTTCTTCGATGCCAACTTTTTTAATCAGGAACTTTATGATAATTCCAGCAAAATTCATAATTTTTTTGATCAATTTGATGATTTTTTTACACAAATTTATTAAAAACAAATGCAGCATTGGGGCATCTGTCGACGGAAAAATTCTTTTTTTTTCATGTCAGCCTTTTTAACTGGGATACTCATAATGAATTCAGCAACATTCATGATTAGTTGATGTATTCTATGATTTTTTAAAACAAGTTTAACAAACAAATGCATTATTCGGGCATCTCTCGATAGAAATTTTTTTTTTATGATAGTCTTTTTAATTGAGAACTTAATGATAATTTCATTAACACTCATACTTAGTTGATAAATTCTATGATTTTTCAAGCAAATTTAATGAACATGTGCATTATTTTTTTATTTGTCAACGAAAAAGTTTTTTTTTCAATCTCAGTCCTTTCAGTTTAAGTTTCTCAAAATTTGTCCATCAAACAGATGCCCCAATAATGCATTTTTTAATTTTTGTTTAAAAAAATCTTGAGATAATAATTAATGCACTTTATATTAAATTTTTTTATATTGTTAACAATAATAATCTTAAGAAGAAATTTCTTTATCATTATAATGTTTTTATCCACATTTTTCTGCAATGGAACTTGAAAAAAACGTAAAATTATGGATAATCGCACAAAACATTCTTTTAAGAAATAATTTGTTTACAAGAAATTTTTTTGTTCATCATATAACATTGGAACATCGTTAACTAATGTTACTATATGAAACTTAGGCGATTTCAACAATTTCTCTGTTATTGACGAGCACCGGGAACGTCAAATAGAAGAAACGGCCCTTTTTTCGTAATATTTGTTTATTTATACAAAAACTAGTAGTCTTGCGCGCGCCAGGGCGCGCGCCTACTAATTTTTGTATGAGAAAGAATAAACCAAATATTTCTTTTTTCCATACCATTCATATTTGATTAATGTTGAAAAATATTTGTACAAAATAATTATTAGAAGGCACGAAACTCACTGCAGGATGATGTACGTAGCCTCCAATAAGGAGCTCCTTTTCATTTTTGTTCTTTGTTAAAGCTAAAGGAGTAACAGTTTTCTCATCATTTATTTTTTGGTAAATTCTGCCATCGTTATCATCTTGAAAGAATTGTGAATATAATTATAATTCAATTTATTATAATTGGCTCTTAAATTTGTCTAACACTTAACATATTTGTAGATTATACCACCGCAATACATTTTTTATTTTATAAATTAAAAGAAATGTTATTTCTAAAATAAATTGTGAATAATTCGTTATAACATGTACATGAGCATATAAATTTCAAATTGATAAATACTACGAAAAATATTAATTTTCATGATTATATAAGTTTTACAAAGTTTAAAAAAATAAATGATACATAGAATAATGGCAGTAACTACCAATCTTTCAGTTTTTAAGGAATATGATAACAAATTTTTAAGTTGTCTATTTGCTCGGCAATTATTGCTTTCATACTCTATAGTAATCCATTCACCACTAATATTTTATTATGCATTGAGAGATGTAGTGAACTTTTTCTATGAAAAATTAATTTTCTAAATTTTATTGTAAATGATGCACGTTATTACGAAAAAGTAAAATGTATTTCAGTATAACTTTTTTATACATGAACATTTTTATCGTATCTGTTGTTCACGTAAAAATGATAAAATTCTTCTATTATAAGAAGAAAATTATCCTGTCGAAAGAACTTTCCAGGCCTTTATAAAAGTTACAGTATTTTTCTTATTAAAAGCTAAATTAAACAAAAGCTTTTCAAAAATATATATTTTGTTTCCTTTTGCGAAAATCTGTTTTCAATTTTGTTTAGAATAATTTTTTGTAACGTTTCGCATAATTTACTTTAAAAAAATATTTCTCCTTGATATATTCTGCGACTGTACTTGTAGAACATGTATAATTTTACACGTATTCTTTCTATAAAAAAAATGTATGCAAAATATTTCTCATAAAATGATTGAATGTATAAAGTATAAATTTTATTTTTTAAATCCACATATGTTAGATAAGTAATAATACAGAAACGTTGCTCAAAGCATTTGGTTTACGTCGCCGGACTTACGTCACTTTTCATATATATTTTTAGTAAGCATTGTTTTCATCTCACAGTTTAATTTCTTATAAAATTCTTCCTCGTTATCATTGTTCAATTCTCGTTTCAAAATATAGATAATATCTTCCATGTGTAAAAATATTAATGTGTAAAATTTAACTGCTCCATTTGTGGTTAAAAATTGATCTTTCTGGTTCTAAATTCAAACATTTATGCAAAAAAAATATAAACAAAAAATTAATCGAATCAAATTTGAACTAACATCACATCCATTGTTCAAAGTACTCAGATGGAGATTTATGTCATTTGTCAAAAATTCTTATTTTTTGATAGAAAATTAATTTTTCTAGTTGAAAATTCAAATATTTGGTTTAAAATTTATGTACATATTTTACTCAAAATTCTTCCTCTCTGATAGATAATCAATCTTCTTAATTGAAAATTCACCTTTTTGAGTAAAAATTTAAATATTTTGTCAAACCTTCAACAGTTTTGTTGAAAGTTTATGTTTTTGGCTTGGAATTAAACATTTTTCATGACATTTTTTTTATTGTTAGAAAATCCATCTTGGTTGACGAATTCGTGTTTTTGATTTGAAAATAGTGTCTTTATCAAATTTTTTTTCAAAATAGTAGCAAAACAGCGTCATCGCTTAGAAAAATTCAAAACTGAGAATTGAAAGAATTGAAAATTTCAATTCATAAAACTTCAAACAATTGCAGTTGGAATTTAAAAAATGGAAATAAATTGGAAAAGTAATATTAAACTTCGAAATAATTTTGGAAAAATACAAAGGAATTCAAAAGAATTTGAATAAATGTTGAAAAATTAAAAATGAGTTCAAACACTTCAAGACGAGTTAAACACAAACTGAAAACTTAAAAAATATCTATCTAATAATAAATAAATAAATAAAAAATGAATAAATAAAATATAAATATCTATCTAATAATAACGACAAAAATATAATAAAATATCCATTAAACTGAATAGAATTATTGACCTAATTTAAAAGAGTTCAGGTAAATTAACAAAATTCGAAAGAGATGATAAAATAATTCTGAATGAATTAGTAATAATTCAGGATGAATTTAAATTAATTGCAAAACATATTTGAAAATCTCTACAAATCTATGAAAACCTACAAAATGCCTCACTTCTTGTGAATGAATTCCTTGAAGTACATTAAAATATTATAAAATCCCGTGAAATTGTATGAAACTTTATAATATTTTCTTGCATCCTGGATTGTGGAAATACCTTGAGAGCTTTTAAAATTCCATAAAATTATTGAAATCTTTGGAAAGTCATAAAATTAATTTGAATATTCTAAAACAATTGAAACCTTGCAAGTCCTATGGAATAGTTTCATATTTTCCGAAGTTTTAAAGAAAATCTCTAAACGAGCAGAAAAATTTGTTTATTTCTCCTAAAGACATTGAAATTATTTAAAATTCCTTAAAAAATCAATAATATCTTGAAAGTGTATTAAAGTCTTTAAAAATACTTTATAATATTTCAAATCCCATCAGGTTATCGAAATAAATGGAAAATTCCCTGGAATCTTTTGATATACCCTATAACTTGACATAGGTCCTATTAAATCGATCTATATTTTCGAAATTTTAGGAAACTCTTTGATACAACACCCCATGCACATTTTTTCAAACTTCTCGAGAAACCCTAGTAAAAATGACAGTTAGGTATCAATGGAAGCCGTTTAGAAAACAAATAGGATGCAGATGGAATCTTGTATGGTCCTAACTGGTTTCTAATAGAATTCTTATTTTAAAATGGTTTCTAACCGGTGTTATTCGGTACTTATGTTCTTTTGTTAAATTTTTCTAACAGGATCTACGTGGGTACAATGAGGTATTCTTTCACTTGACATATTATTAAGTGCAAAATTGTTTTCCTAACAGGTTCTATTAGGTATTTTATTGGACCTTGGGAATGAAATTATTGGGAAAAAAATTCAAAGTGATGTGTTCTAAGCGGCTCTTATAGGCACCTATTGGGATCAGCTTTATTCAAAGTGCTCGTAGTACGAAATTGCTGCCCTGGCAGGTTCTTTCAGGTATTTGAGTGGGATGTTGTAATCGAATTAATATGATTAAAATTCGAAGATATGTCTTTTAAGCGGATTTATTAGGTGCCTATTAGGACCTGCTTTGTTCCATGTGCTACAAGTACGATATTGCTTCCCTAACTGGTTCTATTAATTACTTTAGTGGCATGTTGAAATCAATAATTGGATTAAAATTCCAAGCGATGTGTTTTATGTGGCTCTATTAGGAAGTTATTGGGATCTGCTTCATTGGATCCACTTGAATTTCTATATGGTTCTAAATGGTTCGGAACAGTTTTTTATTTCAATTTGGTTTCTAACCTGTTGTATTCGGTCTTTAATCTACTATTGGGACGGAAATTGGAATTGAGAAAATCTTTCTATGTGGCTCTATTAGACTTTCGAAAACAAATATTCTTTGTGCTATATTTTTCTAATAGGTTCTAATCGGGACCAATGAGGTGTTCATTTACTCTAAATGTTACAAAATACAAACTTGCTTCTCTAATAGACTGTAATAGGATTATTACCGGCTAATCGGAATTATATTAATTGTATTAAAATTCAAAGTGCAGCCTTCGAGGTGGTTCTATGAGGTATCTATTAGTTTTTATTTTATGGGAAGTTGCAAAATTACAAAATTGCTTCTTGAATAGGCTTTATTAGGATTTTTAGTGGATAATCGGAATTAAATTAATTGGATTAAGATTTTAAGTTTCTGGATAGCAAATAATATATTTGCGATAAAGAAGGTTTTTTACAATGTGCATTGTGCAAAATAAAATGAAAATTGAAATAAGTTGTAACTTGTAGCCAATGTGCTTCCATAATTTATACATATTTGCAATTATTAATTAGGACTTGTTTAAACTAACTAATTAAACTAAAACCCAAGTTAAAAAGTATTATAAAAGAATTAGATTAATCGAAAGCTTTAAATTTTATGGAGGTTTTTATATAGCAGAAAATGGTTGTTTTCACTAAGGTTATTGAAATGTGTTTTAACTGTACTGTTCTTTTTTTTATCAGTTGTAGATGGTTTTCGAACGGCTTAAATCCATAAGGAAAAAAAAGTATTGAGCCCTTTGTGAAATAATTGAAATTCAATTATTTCTTTCACATATTTCAAATTGTTGTTTTGGAAAAGTTATTCCAAATTTAAAACTGATATGAGTATAAAAGTATAATGAAAGCATTGGATAAATTGAAAACTGTGCGTTTCATGGAAGTTTTTGTAAAGAATAAAATTATTCTTTTGTTATTGAGGTTGTTAAAGCATTTTTGTACTTGATTTTCTTCATTACTTTTGGATCGTTTTAAACGTTTTGAATATTTAAAGACTAAAGGTATTGAATCCTTGCTGAAATAAGTGAAATTCGGTTCTTTGTTTCACATATTTTAAATTACACAGGCCGAGAAAAATGACATCATTTTTGTACCTGGAGACCGAACTATGTGACCCCGAAGGATTTTGGTATGCTAAAACCGAATCCGTTATCCAAATTTTTCCTATACGTCAGGTTTCTGAGATATCCTAACCTGAAAGTGCAAAAATGGCTATTTTCAGCCATATTTGAGGCAATATAACACGATCAGCAATTTTTTCTTCATATTCTCTTCGCCTTGCATTATTCCGCAATGCAATGTGGAACTGAAATGGTTACTGTGTGATATATCGGAGAAAAAGATCGGTTCTGGATGATCAGAAATGGAAATGGAAGATAAAAAGGAGTACTAAACGTTAGCGTTAGCAGTTTTCAAGGACAAAAATTGCTTATCGTGTTATATTGCCTCAAATATGGCTAAAAATAGCCAGTTTTGCACATTCATGTTAGGATATCTTAAAAACCTGACGCATCCCCACTAAAAAAAAGTCACAAATTGTCAGAAATTCTGACGATTCCTGAACGCGCGCATCCTGAAAAATTCCTGAGGAGTCTGGCGATTTCTGAAAATATGCTAATTCACATTCCATCAGGTAGCTCATCGGCTAGGACCGCAGGTAGGCAACCCAAAAGGATTAAAAATTGAAAATAATTTTTTTTTCAATGTTGCATATACAGATTCAAAAGTTAGAAATTCAGTATCTACGGGTTCCGACGATTCCAGATACCTGAAATGTATTCTAAAAAATTTTAAATTAGATCAAATATGATGTACCTTGTAAAGAGAAAGAGATACGTCTCAAAACGGACAAAATTATCAGATTCACCTTCAGAGTCATTCAATATATAAATATTATTAATTAATTATAAGTAAAAAGAAAATATGCATAAATAAATATAAATAAATAATAATATAAATAACTTCAGAAATATAAAAGGGATTAGGTTTTATGTCATTCCATTCTTGGACCCCTAATAAAAGGATTATCCTTCGACTTTTTTCTGACGATTCCTGACTTTTTTTTAGTAGGGATAGAAAAAATTTGGATAACGGATTCGGTTTTAGGATACCGAAATCCTTCGGCCTGTGTTATTGTTTAAAAAGTGAGTAAGAAAGTATTATAAAATAATTGGATACATTGAAAACTGTCCATTTTATGGAGATTTTTGTATTATAGAAAATCGCTTTTTGTCTGCAAGGTTATTAGAGAATTTTTGCACTTGACTTTTCTTTATTGCTTATTACCTTTGGATAGTTTATAAGCTTTTTAAATATTTAAAGAAGAAAGACTATCGATCCGTAGTTGAAATAAATAAAATTTAATTTGAAATTCATTCTATATACATTTTTTTTTGTTAAAGTCTCTCGAAAATTTTCAATTTGCCTTAGAACTACCCATTGGTCATCAGAAATACGTTTTCTTAAAAAAAAAACATTGAGTTAAAAAATACTTGGCCGAGATTTTGTAACCAAGATCCAAGTGCGTCGATAGCGAAATGAGTTAGAGCACGCGGTAGAATACACAAGTTTAGGTAGAATAGGTAGGGTTCGAATCCTCAGCGAGTTAGATTTTTCAAAGCGTTGAAGCGTGCGACTATATGTGTAAGCGACCGTATTGGCGAATTGTGTACTTAACAACTATAAAAAAAGAAGATTATATAACAATAAGTTAGGATATAACTTTTTTTTTTCGTTCAGAAATCGTACCTAATGAGATCCAATTAGAAAGTTCACAATTACCTAATAGAACACCACATAGAACCAGAAACAAATCTCATTTTGAAAGCAATAGGACCTGATAGAAACCACATCCTCTTTGGTTTCTATTTGGCTGCTAGTAGACATTTTCTTAGGAAATACAAACGACATCAGATCCTAATAAAATCCCACTAGGAAGTTTAAAATTACTAAATATGAACCTCACAGAAACCGGATTCAAATCCGATTAGGTTCCACTTACGTTCCGCTTAGAAAACAATAGCTAATACGGTACGAGTGCCGAATACAGACAAATTAGATCCTAATAAGATCCAATTAGAAAGTTCACAATTACCTAATAGAACACCATATAGAACCAGGAACAAACCCCACTTTCGAAAGTAATAGGACCTGATAGAAGCCACATCCTATTAGGTTTCTATTTGGATTCTAATAGGCATTTTTACAAGGGAAGCTTTAGAATCTTTTTAAACACTCTAAAATATTCCAAATCTTCTGAAACCAACACAGAAAAAACAGAAGATAAACTTTACATCGATTTCCGACGAAAGTTTCGCTGCAACAAAAATTAACCTTGTCGAATAAACTTTACATGAAATTCAGATAATTTCGTGTTTTGAAACCATCACGGAATAATTTGGCAGTTGTTTGTCAGTACAGAAAAGCGTCTTCTGCACCATTCTATTTTAAAAATAATTGCACTTATCGCGGGCGAACGGTTATATATTTTTTATCACTGTCGACAAAGCACTCGACATAATTCGAAAAAGTCGCCATATTTACTATGATCTTAAGCATAATTCACAAGTTATGAGATATGAATTTCCGTTTTGAAAGTTTCGGGATCCGTCGGTATTGCAGTTCAATACAAAACCCTTTTTACGAAGTAAAATTTTAAAGCTGAAAGATGATTTCTGAACAACTATAACTCCTATCGACCTTATTTCATGCTTCAAATTATTATTATTTAACATTTCATTTTTTGAATAATTTTTTGAACTCAGAATTTTTTTTACGTATGAGGGCACCCTGAGTCGTACAATTTTATTTTGAAAATTTATTAAATGAATATTTATCAAGAATATTGAATGTAAATTGAAAATCTTAATTTTTTACTGTAGATAACATTTTATATTAAGATAATATTGATGGAAATTCAAGTATATTCTATCAGGTATTTCAGGTTAGGTAGGTGAAATCAGAGATGTCTGCAAGCTGCCGGATGAACAATAATACCAATGGCATTGGGACAAAACTTTATTTTTTTCAAAACTCAGAAAAAAATGGTTTTTCACGATGAGTGTATTTGGATATTATTCTTTATTTTCTTAAAACTGTTCAATTAAATTATAAAATCCATAAAAAATGTGTAATGATTTTATTATTTACTTAAATAGCTTTCTCGAAATGAAAAATAATATCCAAATACATTTATTTTGAAAAATCGGGAAGACTAAAAAATTCTCGAGACTGCAAAATTCCTGAATTAGAAAATCTCCAAATAATGAAATTCCCGAATAGGAAAATTCCATAATAATAAAATTCCCGGACAGTTTATAATATTACCGAAATGAAAAACTCCCGAATGATGAAATTCCCGACAGTTTATCATATTACTGAATTTGAAAATTCCCGAATAATAAAGTTCCCGATATGAAATTGCCGAATTCTAGAATATACAAATAACTAGAAAATTCCCCAATTATAAAATTCCCGAATTTTGACAAATGAAAAAATTTTTCACGAATATTATTTATTTATTAAAAATACAATGATCAAATATTGTTATAAAAAAATTATAATGTCTAAAGTTTCTGAAATCACTGCGTGAATCTTAAACAACAATTATTGCAAAAATATATTTTTGGATGAAAATTTTTGGATGACTGAAAAATTCTAGAAAATAAAATTCAGGACTCTTCCAAATTCCCGATCTGGGAATTTCCCGAATAATAAAATTTTTGAATATGTAATAAGTTTCCCTAACTTGAAAATTTCCGAATAAAGAATTTCCGAACAGCTTATGACATTACCAAAATAGGAAATTCCCAACAGTTCATAATATTACCGAATTTGAAAATTGCCGAATTATAAGATATCCGAACTGGAAAATTCCTGAATTAGAAAACTCCCGAAACAATGGTAAAATGGTTTTCAATCAATATTATTCATTAAAAATACAATCATAAAATATTTGTATAAAAAAAAATATTTTTTTCTGATAAAAGTTTCTAAAACTATTGTTTGAATTCAAGATAAAAATAAATGAAAAATATATTTTTGGATGAAAATTTTTGGACGATTGAAAAATCCTAAAAAATAAAATTTCCGAATAATATAATTGCCAAATAATGAAATTCGCGAATAAAAAATTCCCAAACAGTTTATGATCTTACCGAAATGGAAAATTCCCGACAGTTTATAATATTACCGAATTTTAAAATTCCCGCTAGAAAATTGCCAAATTGTAAAATATACGAACTGGAAAATTCTTGCATTATAAAACTCCCGAAACAATAAAAAAATTGTTTTTAAATCAATACTATTTATTTCCTAAAAATACAATAATCAAATATTTTTCTTCTTCAAAGTTTTTAAAATTATTGTAGGAATTTAAAATAACAATATTTAAAGACAATTTTCATCCAGAAATATATTTTTTTCAATTATCGTTATTTTAAAGTTAACCAATAGTTTTAGAAACATTTAACATTAAAAATAATTTTTTTCCTGATAAAAATATTTCATTATTATATTTGTTTAAATTCGGAAATTTTCTAGTTCGGATATTTTATGATTTGGCAATTTTCTGTCTGGAAGTTTTAAATTCGGTAATATTATAAACTATTGGGAATTATCCATTTCGGTGATATCATAAACTATTCAGGAATTTTATTAATCAGAAGTTTTATTACATATTCGAAAATTGTATTATTCGAGAATTTCCTAATTCGGGAATTTTATTTTTCGGGATTTTTCAGTCCTTCAAATTTTTTTTCAAATATTGTTACTTTGAATTCAAATACCTAGATCCGCCACTGAATGTTCCAACTTCAAGTATAATTCGATTCCTACTTTTTGGTTTTGTTCCTAACCTACAATACCGACTGTGGCAGGAAGTATATATAAAGTCTAATTATTTTTAAAAGAAAAATTAGGTAAGTAAAAAGTTGTTCTAAATCTAGTGTCCTGATTTATAGCTTTTCACGTATACTTTGCCATTTTTCCATTGCTGCGAAGGACGTAGCAGACGACAGATTTTATTCCATCGTAAGATAAACTTTCGCCAAATAGCATGTAATCTTTAACAGCTGAATATTTTACATGCAACAAAATTTCACTTCAGTTTTTTCTGTGAATTGAATATTCCTTAGAATCTTTTGAAATTCTCTTAAAGTTTTCAAATTCTTTAAAATCTTTGGAAATCAATTGAAACATTTTAAAGCTCTTGAAAATGCTTCAGACCTTTTAAAATACCATAAAATAATTCCAATCCTATGAGCAATATTAAATTACTGAAATCAATAAAAAAATTCCTAGGGTCTTTCAAACTACCCTAAGATATTCAAAATCATTCAGAATATTTTGGAATTCCTTGAATTTCTGTAAGCTCTTCAAAATCCCATGCAATTTTTAAAAGCACCCTAAAATATTTCCAATCCTTTGACATTCTTTTAAATTATTGACATCCTTTGATTCTTTAAACATCACTTGAAACTTTTTTGAAATTCCTAAAAATTATTGAACTCTCTTGGAAATACCTTGGAGTCTTTTAAAATTCCTTAAATATTCATTTTAAGATTAATTGAAAGTTGAAACTTTTTGAAGCTTTCGAAAATGCCTTGAAATCTTCCAAAATACTCCCAAATATTTCCAATTCTCTGAAATCAATTATTAATATTATAATTATACATTATAATTAATATATTTTTTATATAATCTATAATTTATCATTTAAAATCTTATAATTTTATACAATATTGAAAATATAATTTTTATATAATCAATTATGATTATTAATTAGAAATGCCCAACAATATTTCAAACCTTTTAAAACTTCGAAAATCACTTAAAACTTTTTAAAGCTCTCGAAACTGCTTTGGAATCTATTGAATTACTGCAGAATATTGCAAATCTTCTGAAATCGCTTAAAGTACTGAAATCAAATGAAAAATCCCTCGGATCTTTAAGAAACCTCCAAAAGTTTTCAAATCCTTTAAATCTTTTTGAAATCCCTCCAAAAGTTTTCAAATGCTTCAAATCTTTTTGAAATCCCTTCAAATTGTTCAAAACTTTTGAAAATATCTCGGATTCTTTTGAAATACCTTAAAATATTCATAATCTTGAAAAATTCCTCCAACAATCCTTTTGAATCAATTAAATGACTAAAATCAGTTGAAAATTCCTTGAAAACTATTAAAATATCCTAAAATATTTCAAACCCTTTAAAATCTTTTGGCATTCATTGAAATTATTGACATCTCTTTCAAATACTTTGGATTCTTTTCGAATGCCCTAAAATATTCTCAGTCTCTTGAAATTCCTTCAAATTATTAAAATAAATAACAAATTCCTTGGAATTTACTGAAATTCTTTCAAATATTTCCCTACAATATATCAATTTGGAATCTTTTAGACTCAATTGAAATTTTTTAAATCCTCTGAAATACTACTAAATTAGTGAAATCAATGACAGATTCCTCAAAATATATCAAATTCTTGAAAATCTTTTTAAATTTCTTGCAATTGTTCCAAGACCTTGAAAATTCCTTGGATTTAAAAAAAAATATACCTTATAGGCTTCAAACTTCTTTGAAATCCATTAAAATTATCAAAATAAATTCCTTGAAGTATGGGTGTTTTTTGTAATAGGAGTGCCCCTTAAGAACGTAAAATGCTCAATTTGAAAATCTTTTTATATTCTACAATTTTTGATCTGTAGATATACACAGATCTTTGACATACTTCTATTCCAACCGAAAAAAATAATTATTCCAATGTGGCGCTATAAGGAAATGGAGATTTTAATCGTATAGGGAAAGTAGAACCGAAACGTACACGATTATAATAGAAATCACAGTTACCGAGCGTAAAAATGATTAATTTGAAAAGTTCTTGTTTGCGTAAAAAGTTTTAAAACAGACTACCATCACAATTGAGGTTATGGTTCATTACTCGCCTCAAAATATATTTCACGTATTTCTCCTGTTCAGACTTTACCGTGCAACGGTTGGCAATACTGAGCGGCGCATTACACGTGTCGTATTATCGAACTCGAACTACGATTCGATCAGGCCTACCCGACTCTGTGTTAATATAATGACTGAATTCAGAGCCACCTACCGTCATCAACAGAACTACACTTGAATGTGTAGGTGCATATAGGATACATGGATGGTTTAAATGTGTTGAATAAAATTTCAAATCTCAAATTAATGTAAGAATTATTGTTAATTTACCGAAATATTACTCGAAAAATAGAAAAATAGTATTTTCTATCATTTTATTATATTTTCCGAATAATATTTTGTTAATTTAACCTTAACTCTTCAAATTATTTGTTAGTTAAAATTTTATTCAACCCACTTAAAACATTGATGTACGCATATTGAACTCGGAGTCATAAATACACGTTGAATTTTATTCGCAACGTCATTTCAATCCATGACGTTCCATGTTTTGGAAATTGATGACCTACGGTCTGTTTACCACGTACTTGCCTCGTGGCACACCCTGTCACTACACATTTCTGTCGATCCATACACGGAGAAAAATGGAAGGTCAGTTTAGCCATATAGATGTGCGGACCGACTATATTGCAGGGTTAACTATAGGACAGCCCTTGAATATGGCTAAAGCGACTATCTCTAGAAGGTTGAAACAAGAGGTTCAAATCGATCATCTCAGAGTGTCGACTTGGTTATCTCGTACGGTCGACTCAAGCGTCATATAGAGTCGAACCAATCATCACACAGGGCGGAAAAGATCATTATAAAGGGTCGAATCACTCATCATAGAGGGTAGATTTGGTCATATCAGATAGTCGTCTTGATCTCCTCGAACAGTCGACCTGGCCGTCTTAGGGTGTCGATTTGATTATCCTACATTTTCTATATATTTTTTCCTTTTCCTATTCATTCCAGTCTCTCTCTTATAAGAGGCTGGAAATTATAAAATTACGTAGAACCTATAAAACCTGAAAATTTATATGAAATACATGAATTCTGAAAGCATTCTTCATTGTTTATGGAGAGCGAGGTGTCTAAGACATAATTTGATATGCAAAAACAGTGCGCATTGAAAATATATTTTTCGGAGCACGAAAGGCGTCAATGTGACACGACACGGTGTCACACTGAATGGTAAGATTTGAAACACTCAAGTGAATTCATGAATCAATATCCCACATGTCGTTACTTTCTGCATCATTAATAAATGTTGAAATGTTTTGCACGTTTTCAGTTTGAAACGACACGGCGACAACAAATTGATAGCTGAACGTCCAATTACGCCTTTATCCTAAATCCCTTGGAAGCATCAAATTTGATGTCTAAAATTCAAAAACAATAAGCTTAATACACTTTGTATCATGTTCTCTCTTATGAACGTTTCACTCTCCACGAATTTTTGAAATATCGAAAAGCAGTTAAACTGATTAAAAACATGTTTAAGTTCACTAAACAGAAAATGTGACGCTGAAAGGCTCAATGACATTCACTCACTCCGAAAATGCCCTAGAGTCCAGACAACGGTGCTGCCAAGTGCGTCTACAACCGGATTGGTTAAGGTTGGCGGGCTTATTTAAAATGATTATGATTAAATGTGAAAAGCAATTGTATACAGCAAATATTTAGAGTAAAGTTATTAAAAATAATTCTAATTTGCTTACAAGGAAGACTTATGAAGTGAAATTTCAATTATTTATTAGATTTCCTTCTCAAAAATAAATGATTGATTTCACGTTCAAAGAAAGGAATATCTTTTTCATCGTAAATATGAATTTACAATTATTCCTAATATTCTTATACACTTTACATTTATTATTTGTTGTAAGCATGTGACTTACACATTCAATAATTTTAAATAAACACGCCAACGGTAACTATTCGGGTTGGCCCTCCGCGATGGGTCATTTGCCCTTCCGTGGATGGTCGAAATGAGTGAAAACAAGATGATCGTATTGACCTCCCCGAAAGGATACCTTGCCTATCCCTAATAGTGAGTCTGACCTTCTTACAACACTCAGCCTGGCCATAAAATAAGAGTCTCTCTGACTGTGTCGAAGAAATTCTGAAAAGCTAATTAGACCATCTAGAAGAACGGACTGGCTCTCTAAATTTTGACCCTCTAACTTTGACCATCCATTTTTCTCCGTGTAGCTGAATAAATTAAACTCATTGGGAATTAAAATACAGGCGCGTACAACAGCCAATAAACTATACTACAATCACAACATGCGCACATAAAGGCGACTCAATTAGTGTCACTAATTTCAAATGCAGTGCCATGCACAGACACACACTACTGTTGAATATGAGCAGCCTACAGAAAGCAAACGTTACGCCCGCCGTTACTCTCGAAAATCGTCATAATCGAAACCGACAATATCGTTTAGAGATTTTATATTAAGGATTGAAAGCCTAATTTAAAAATCAGGCCACTGTGCGGCGTGACGGTCTAGTTTAGTATTTTTTTTTATATACAGCTTGGAAAATATAAAAATAAGAAGGAACAAAAGATCAATTTTCAGCATAAGATATTTATTTGACTTCGGTACCATGTAAAGTTATGATTACGTCAGCGCGCCGATACGTCGCCACGCCGACGCGACGGCGCCGAATTCGAACCAGCGGCGACGCGGTTTTGAAGCAAGTTGGCCGGCGGCGGCGGCGCAACCGTCTAGAATTTTAATATTTTTTGGAATATCTTTTTTATGAATCATTACCCACAAAAGTTAATTGAGAAACATATTACAATTAGGATTCAACAAATAAAAAACAAACAAAATAACATTTTATCTACGGATAATCAGAAGAAAGTGGAAGAATATAGTTCTTTTAATACGTTTGTTCTCTCATTTTTTGGTCAAATTTTGAAAAAGGTTTACAAGAATTTTTTTGTTTGTTGTTTACAATATCAGGCACCGCGATTTTTCTACAGATTTTCGTGAAAATCTCAGCAGAAAAAAATTCTAAAAATATGAGACAACATGCATGTTGTAGGTGAAGGTTTTGCCAATACTGATACGGTGTTCCAAAATTTTCAGATGATTAGCGATTATTTTCGGGCGAGTGAAGGTGAGAGAGCATAATATTCATATGATCATTTCAGAATACTCAACTTTGAATGGCTGTAAGTCACTGCAAAAAATTATAAAAAAGCTGAAAAATATGTCTGGGTTTTGTTGACCCTTTCTGTGACCAGTGGTGATATTTAAAGTCAGAAATAATTATTTGTTAATAAGATATTGGCAAAAGAGTGGGGAGGTGTTATCTCCGGAACTGAGGAACGCACAATGCTGTTTCTTAAAGCCAATCACACATTTTTGGCTTCTGACAATGTTTTGCGTATTACGTTGTTATAAGGGTGTTCTTGCTAGACATACAGAAGGGTTCGTTGATGTTGACCATGAGTTTGACTGGGATAATGTTAAAATTTTAGGTAGTGAAAGTAATGAGAGAAAGAGAGAATTCATGAAAATGCTTTATATTAAAAAATGAAAGAAGTTATTTTTTAATTTGAAAACTGATTTTGATAAATTAAACAAAAATTATTCTAGTATGAATAATTATATTTATCAATAAGGTTTCATGACTCTTGACTTTTTCTTATTTCTGATGTGTTCATAACGGATTTTTCTTCTGATCCACACTTAGATCTCAGGTATCAAGGAGAGAGCGTCGTTGTTTCGTCGCTATTCCTACCTGTTCTAATTTTTCTTACATTGATAAGGGTCACCGAAACTTTATTTTTGTCCAAAGAAACAAATTTCTTTTTGTTTGTTAAAGATTACAATAGATGCATCTTGTGGTGTTTGTTCAAATTTGGTCGTTCGATTTTTGTTTTATTTTCAGGAATTCTATACATTATTGTCTTGAAAATACAGTTTCTTTATTCTTCGAAATTCTGACAATTCAAAATTTTTTTGAATCTTTTCGAAACTTCTTAAACTTCTAAACATCTTTTAAAATTATTCGCACTTTTCCAAAAAAATTTTCAAAGTAAAAAAATTGCCTTTAAATGTGCCAGATATTTTTTTAAATATTGGAAATCTTTCGAAATGTTTTAAAATCTTTTTATATATTCTCCTAAATTGAATGTTGCAAGGAAAAGAATAATTTCAAACTTTTCTACGAATCTACAGAAAATTTTTGCATTCTCTTGAAACCTTTCAAAACTCTTTAAAAGCATCGAATTCGAAATCTTTTCTCACTAAAACAAATTAATCTTGCAAGAATTGTCTTAAGAATTTTCTACCTTAGTTTTCGAAATCTTAGAAAACGTTTCAAAATCTTTTTCCATTTTCTCGTGAAATTCATTTTTTTAAATTAAAGAATCATCTGAAATTTACACATGAATATTAATAAAATTTCATTATTCTTTTGTAGCCTTTTACAATTTTTCAAAAGCTTCTAAATTTTTGCCGAAATCTTCAAAAATCTACATTTTGTTTGCACAATGCTTAATTTTTTTGGAAATATATCCAAAACTTCTAAATATCTTTTAAAACAATTCTTTAAACGAAATGTCTCGTCATCCCGAAATTGGGTATGATTACTCCAACATTTTTTATAAGCTTGGCTAGTCGTCTCGAATTTTTGGGACGACCAGTACCTCTTTGTCCAGCTTCCTCGATTCTACGAGACGTCCAGACACAGGATTCTTAGAAATCTTGCTGTTAAGAAATCTTCAAAAATCTACATTAAAAAAAACTTCAATTCTTTACATCTTTTAAATTATTTTTGAATCGTTTCAAATTTTCTAAATATCTCTTAAACTTACTCGAATTTCTTCTGAAATTTTGTAATCCTGCCAAATGGCAAAAATTTTTTCCAAAATCATCCCCCTGTTTATCAAAATTTCAGGAAGCATTTTGACATCTTTTTCAACTTTCTCTTCAGAACTAATGTTAAAAAAAATCATTGGAAATTTTCCCATAAATCTTCAAAAAATGTTGTTATTCTCTTCAAACCTTTTAGTTTTTCTTCTTCAAAAAGCGTCTAAATTTTCTTTTTGAACTTCAAAACGTTACATTTCTTGACTCTTTTTTGACAAATTTTCAAAACTTAAAATTAATCTTTTGAAATAAACCTAAATCATTAAAAATTGAAAATTACTTTTCAAGATTAAAAAATGATTTACAATCAAAATGTTCTGCATTGTAAATAATTTTGAGAAGCATTTAAAAACTAATTTTATGATAAAATAAAATAATTTATTTGGAAATTATGAATCACAAAGTTGATGTTGCGGAAAATTCGCTTTACTAATATATGTAGATAAACAAACTTGAAACAGCCAATAAAAGTCATATTCACATAGTGTCGAAACCAATCAGGTTTCCGACCACAATGTATCCGACATTTTCGAAATACTGATTAACATCACATTTCTTCAGATAGGATTAAGTGGAATAAATATGTCTTTGTTTCGTATGTAGGTGGATGAAATGTTGTCAGCAAAATCACACATCTTTCCGATTTTTAGAATTTCGTAGCCCCGAGCAGAAAACATTATAGTTTCGGCCGGGTCAGTGTCAGTCCGTCCATCCGTCGAACTTTTTCCCAGGAGGGGAAGTAGGGGAAATGAGGGGTGGGAGAAGTAAGGATAAGTGAGGGGAGGGTAACTAGAGTAACTGAGCAGAAATTAGGGAGAGGAAGTGAGTGGGAGTGAGGGGAAGTGGGCGACGTTATTGGAAGTGAGAAGAGGGTTATAAGGGTAGTGCAAGTGAATAGGGGAGGGATAGTGATGACTGGGGAAGGAAATAGGGAAAAATATTGTTAGCTGGGAAAGTGAGGAGAGGGGAAAGTATTGGAGGAAGAAGTTGGAGTAGGGAGGGGAGGTGATGGTAAGGGGAAGGGGATTAGGGGTGAAGAGCGGAAAGTAGGAGAAGTAGTGCGGGGAAAGTATGGGAAGGGGAGGTTTGAACGACATAATTAACGTCTCAATGGACTACGAAACTCTTTCTTGTAGGCGCACGGCTGAATAATTTTTAATTTTTAGGGTGACTTACTTTGATGGATGGTAGTAAATTGCGGTTACAGTAGCCCAAGCCAAGGTTAGAATGGCAGGAGGACCCCAGCCCACCAATCTATATACCCAGTAATACGAAGCTTCTTGGAAGACCGTAACTACTTTGAAAAAAGGAAAGAAATTAATTTTCAAAGTGCAATAATGTACTTTTAAATAGAAATTTTATTACATTTCTCAATATTTTCTTATGATATAGTGTATGATTTTATTTGTATAGTATAAAAACAAGTTAGTCTAGTCCTCTTGTGAAAGATAAGCCTTTTATATTTGCGAAACCGGGTTAAAACTTAACGAGGAAAGTCTTTCAACTAGCGGAGAAGTTGTTATTTAGATACAAGGAAAGGCCAAGCACTAGAAAATTAAACTGCAAGTACTTTCCAACTTTTTCATGTCGAGGAGAACGTGTGAACATTTCAAACTTTCCAAGTTTGAATCTCTTTCAAGTCTCGAAGCATGATATGAGTTTTTGTATCGCTTTCGAAAAATTTGTTTTCTACCTGATATTATACTGTGAAGAAAAAATCCCTCGATGAACATCCACATGAACATCGCGGTTCTCGCATATTCCAAAAGGACGTAAGTGGTTTCACAGAGTACAGGCTAAAAGTTTTAAACAGAATTACTTCGATAAATTAACAGAAATAGTCAATACTGATCCAAATTTGGACCTCAACCCTTATTGGGTTTTCATTAAGCAATTTTATAAAGATTCATCTCTTTGGTTGGAAATGTAACTATTCCATTTTTAAAATAATTATTTTTAATTGAAAAGTCATCTTTTGGGTAAAATGTTGCACTCTTCTGTTGAAAATTCATTTTTTGTTGAAGATTCGTCATTTTAGTTGAAAGTTATCTCTTTGGTTGAAAAGTTAACTATTATATTGAAAATTCGTCTCGCCCGTGTGGAGAAATTTCGTGGTAGTCTTAAGTAGAGAGATCGACTGGCTAGACCGAATCTAGACCGTCTAGTTAAGACGGTCTGACAGGGTCTTGGCCCTCTCAGACGGTCTCGATTGAAAATATCTAAGTGCTATCGTGACGGTCTGGTGTGATCCTCAGCAGACGGACATGATTAGGAAAACTTTGAAGTATTTCAAAGTGTGCAGGATCGTTTTCTGTTGACGTCATTGACACTTATCTGTCGCGAGTACAACTTTTTTCCTGTATTTGTTCCTGTGAATGTTCAAAAAAATTACATTTTATGTCAATCTTAACGTTGTAAAATGGTCTGAAACACCTAAAAACCAAACCTTACGCAGAAGTTTATCAAAATTTGTTATTAAAAAATTTTCAAAGTTCACGATCAAATTTCTAAGTTCCGTCGTTAAAAATTTTAAATGTTCATAAAAAATCACATTTCCTGTTATTGTAGGAAGTTGTAAAGTAGTCTAAAACACGAAAAAACGAAATATTACATGAAAAAAATTGTAATCGATATAAATTATTCATTTAAAAATTATATTATTTATATTCCTGTCAACAGTTCGTATATTTTACATTTGCATAACGTCACATAATAATAAATATTCAATCAGGATAAGAGAGTTTAAAATTTGGTGTTTTAACTTTTTTGAGCTGTAGCTTATGAGGATGGCTTTTTCATCGAGTTTCGACTCGCAGGTTTAGCGCAATGGTTAAGACTCCCGATTGCTAGGCGATAGATTTAGCTATATAGATGTAGGTTCGATACCCCGTAGTGTTAGAAATTTTATTTGTATTATTATTTGGAAATGTAATACATGTATTCACTCTACACCAGGACCATTAATATTCAAAGTCAAAATACTCGAAATCTCATTAAGTGGAGAGATCGGCTGGCTAGGCCAAATCTAGACCGTTTAGTTGAGACGGTCTGACAGGGTGTTGGTCTTGGCCCTCTCAGACGGTCTCGATTGAAAATATCTACCTTATGAGGATGGCTTTTTCATCGTGTTTCAACTCTTAGGTTTAGCGCAATGGTTAAGACTCCCGACTGCTAGGCGATAGATTCAGCTATAGATGTCGGTTCGATTCCCCGTAACGTTAGCAATTTTATTTGTAAGATAATATTTAAAAATGTAATATATGTATTCACTATACACCAGGACCATTAATATTCAAAGTCAAAATACTCGCAATCAATTAATATTTATTTTTTATTATTCTTCAAATTAACTCCGGTGAAGGCGGCCAGAGTCTGGACGAGCTGATCAGCTGCTGGTGAGCACCGTCTAATCTAGTCCATATCATGGTTAAGGCGTTACACTTCTGGCCAGCGGCGCTATCAGACCGTATGTCCAGCGTCTGAAGAGACACAAGAAGAAGGTCTGGCCAGCGCCCGGCGAGCGCCCTGAAATTTTTCCACACGGGCGTTTGTTAAAAATTGAACTATTTCATTCTGAGTTTAAAATTGATCTTTTCTAGTTAAAAATTCAACAATTTGTTCAAATTTCATTCATTCTACTGGAAATTCTTCTTTTTCGGTTGAAGATTAACTAAATGAGTTACAGTTGATCTACTTTTTAAAAAATGTATGTTCTCAATCAAAGATTCATCTCTGTGGTAGAAAATTAAACTATTTCAATTTTATAAAATTAATGTTTTTGGTCAAAAATTCGTCTTTTGGGTTGAATGTTAAACTCTTTTGTCGAAAATTCATTTTTTTAAAGATTAATCATTTTAGTTAAAAATGTATCCCTGTGGTTAAAAATTTACCTATTTTG
Source organism: Andricus quercusramuli (assembly GCA_932178445.1). Lineage (NCBI taxonomy): Eukaryota > Metazoa > Arthropoda > Insecta > Hymenoptera > Cynipidae > Andricus > Andricus quercusramuli. The sequence continues at coordinate 97,587 of CAKNXH010001543.1, read as the reverse complement.
TTGAAGATGCGTTTCTTCAGAATTATTTTTTTTAACTAACAATTTATCTATTTCATTCTGGGTTAAAAATTGATCATTTCTAGTTGAAAATTCATTCATTTTATTGAAAATTCTTCTTTTTTGGTTGAAAATCAACCTCATGAGTTACAGTTGAACTACTTATAAAAAATTTATGTTTTCAATTGAAGTTTCATCTCTCTCGTTGAAAATGGAACTATTCCATTTTCAAAAAATTAATCTTCTTGGTTAAAAATCATCCTTTGGGTTGGATTTTGAATTATTTTGTTGTAAAATCATTTTTTTTAAGATTCATATTAGTTGAAAATTGATTTCTTTGCTTGGAAGTTTATGTTTTTTTTATTCGTTTTTTGTTGTTGATAATTTTTTGAGTTAAAAATGTAACTATTCCATTTTGGTGTGAAAATTTATCTTTTCTACTTGAAAATTCAACTATTTGTTGACTCCTTATTTGACTCTTATTTGACTCCTGTACTTTGTTGAAAACTCGTCTCTACTGGTTAATTACAATTAAGAATTCATCTTTTCCAGTTGAAAAATCCTCTATTTGCTTCGAAGTTTAACTACTTCTTGAACAATTTATTTTTTTTATTTGGTTGATAATTCATCATTTTAGACGAAAATTGATATTTTTGTGTTAACAATTCAACTGTTTTGCAGAAAATGTTGTCTTATTGGCTTAAAAATTCAACAGTTTAGCGAAAAAAAAAACTATTCGGTTGAGAATTAACTTTTTCTTTGAAAAGTCATATATCTGGGTTAAAAATTCAACTGTTTTGTAGATAATTAATTTTTTTCGTTGACAATTTAACTATTCGATTAAAAATTCATATTTTTTGGAAATAAAAAAAATTACAATGAATGAAATTGAACTACTTGGTCGAACTATTGTGTCAAAGATTTATTTTTTCTTAAAATTATCTCTGTGGTTAAAAATTTACTTTTTTGGTTAAAAATTCTTTTGTTTCGTTCAAATTCAACTGGTTGAAAATTCGTATTTTGGTAGCAAATTGAGCTTCCATGGTAGACAAATAATCTTTCTCAGTTGAAAATGAACTTTTCGGGCTGAAAATTCAACTTTCTTTTAAAAAATTTGTCCTTAGGCTTGAGAATTCAGCTATTTTGGTTGAATGTTAATTTTTGTTTTGATTTTACTCTTTGGTTTAGAATTCATCTTAGAGGCTGAAAATTCAATTGTCTTCGGAAAAATTTGTTCTTCTAGGTTGGAAATTTAACTATTTGGTTGACTATTTCGTTGCTAATGCAAGTTTTTGGTTTGAAATTATTTTCTGTTGTTGAAAATTCAACTACTTTCTGGGGAATTAATTTTATTTAGATTTGAAATATTAGGAATTTGAAAAATTTCTGTATTTTAAGAAATTTTTTCTAGAAAATGGAT
>CAKNXH010001543.1:84999-96070 GCA_932178445.1 Andricus quercusramuli | reverse complement strand
AAAACTGCCGTCTTCAACGCAGGAAGTCGGGGGGTTAGCAGTAGTCAGAAATTGGTAACGCAGTTTATGGACGACCCGTAGTTAAAAAAAGCCTTTTAATTGGTTTTTGTTGATCAACATTGGACAAAGAAAAGTGATAAGAAATATATTTTTTCTTTAACATTTTTATGTATACTCTTTTGTGTTATCATCAACTGAATACTCACAATATTTTCTATCCCGACTTGAAAAATATGCAACTTTCTTTTCAACAAGGCTTGATCTATGTACACTGTTAATCTTATAACCACTTGAATCACCATGGCGACGAACAGGTTCTTATGTATCCTCGTTCTAGTATTTCTTAAAGACCTGAAAAAATAGTTACGAAGAATGTTAAAGATAATAAGGATAGTGCTTTGAGGAAAAAGAGCGATCTATTTTTCAATTTACCTGAATTGACAGAAAATTCCTAAGGAAATGAGTAACGCTACTAGAGAGACAGTCAGTCCGACGAATTCTAAAGTTCGCGTCCACTCAGCTATGTTGAACTTCATCTGAAATAATATTAACAATTAATAATATCAACAATTATTAATAATAACAATCAATAATAATAATCTTCAAATTCTTTCATTTACTTTATCCACTTTAAAACTCATATGTTTTCGCTCACTTAGTGCACTCAGAAAAAAAATTCCTTGACCCAAAATAACTTTTTTCTTGGATATACATGAAAATTTGGTTGAATCAAACAAATTTTGGTTGATTCTACAAAATATTTTGTTAAATCAATCAAATACTCCATCTATCAAAAGATTTGGTGAGAATAATCAAAAAATTTAGTTGAATCAATCAAATATTTTTTTGTCCATATAATAACCGTATTCTATGGTTGAAGCATGAAAACGTTCGTTGACTCAATCAAATCGTTTTCTTGGTGTGTTTTTGTCTCTTAATTTTTTTCCACCACGCGGTTTGACAGTTTATTAGTTGGTATACGTCAGTTTAAAAAATCTTATAAAATGCTATTTGGTAGCCTCATTAATTACGAAAGGCTTTTTCGGGGGGAGGTGATCCGCAAAATCTTACGACTCCTTACTTATGGGGTGGGGTTTCCTCTTACTAATTATTTAAAAAAATATTCCAATCATTATCTGTTTTGGCTGTTGAAATCTATTATCATACTATCAAGCATATTATATCATTATGTATTATTTTCTTCATTATCTAATATTTCATATTACGTGCCTGAGCAATTCCATGTCAAATCATCTGCAGCATTTTATTTATTGTTAGTGATTTTGATGAAACGTCTAGTATCCGTCCTCTTATAGGCATTGAAAGAAAAACCATGAAATATGCATTTCTTCAAAATTCAAAAGCCTTATGAAATATTTAAAATTGAAAATTTTGGTCTTCTCTTTGAAGTTTCATAACTTTGCTGATTTTAAGGATATTGTGACTTTTTAAAAAATATTCATTATAATACTCAGTTCTGAAGAAATATGTTTCGAAAGAAAAATTCAAATTTTTTTGGATTAAAAAAAAGGTTTTTAACTGAATTAAACAAAATTTCTATAGATAACTTACAATGTCCTCTGAAATTCATGTAAATATAAAAATGGGAATGGTTTTCGAGAAATAATTAAAAACGTAAGCCGAGACGGTACACAGGATATCAGGCAGCAAGGAGCCTCATTATCTTAATGCTTTCAGACTCTTTCATCCACGTTTGAAAAAATCTCTGCGAAAAATTCCGTCCTTGCAAATGGAATAAAGGCATGGCATTTTTGCGTTCCTGAAATGGTAATCGACCTATCAAATCGTTCTTGAAAAATACAGAACATCACTTTTTTTATAATTTCAGAAATTTTCGAGCACAAACACGGTAGCAGTGCATTTATTTAAAAAAAGCTAATGGCTTGCTTGACAGAAAACGAGTAACAAACAATAGAAAAAATGATTTTTCTGACGAATCCACAGCTCAATATAAAAATGGAAATAATTTCTTGAATTTAACAAATCATGTATTTGACTTCGGATGCAAAAAAAATCGGCATAATTTGCGTAATAATAATTATATTTGTTAAAGAATTTAGGCAAATTTATGAACTTTAAGATACACCCCACGGTTATATTCATTTAAACAATAATAATGAATATTGTTCAAGACATGGATATAGTCATTATTAAAAAAAAACAATTTCATAATAAAATGATTGAACTCAGATACTATTACTATAGAACTATTTGACCACTTAGAAAAATATGTGTTTTAATTTAAATAAACCGTTTCTATAATGCAATTTTTTTTATTTATTCAAAAATAACTTAAACATGAAGAATATCATTTACAATAACAGAAAATTTTCTATTAGAATAAAAAACAGCTTCTTTTTCTGTACATATCAAGAAAATTCAGAAGAAGAAGCCCTTTTTCGAGGTCTAGTCTATTACTATTCCGTAAACCCAAAAATGGCATTCTTTTTATTTAAGGGGCTAGTCAAGTTTCTGGCACCCAAAAAAAGGCAATTTTTACTATTTTTTTCAAAGACAGGTTTATTTACATTGAAACAAATGTTGTGGCATTCAAATACTATATATTTCGAGAAGTCAGAGTAATTTTTTCCTCATAGAATATCTGTAAATAAGCGAGTTATAGTCCATCTCCCAGAAGTCTAAAAAAAGGCGTTTTGCGGTGATCAAAATATCTAAAGAACGGCTTATCCGATCGCTACCAAATTGTGACCAGTTATTTATAGCGATAAATTGTTGTCCTTGATCGAAGGATTTTGGATTTTGTCAATTTTTTCTTTTTTTTTATAGCGAAAAAAAACGTTTTTTTTGTACAAAAAACAAAATCGTGTTTAAACGTGCGCCATTTTGTCAAAAATTGAAATATCGCTGAATGCTTTGCTCAAAGACAAGAGTAAGTGATCCTTAAGCTATTGACACTCGAATTTTTCGTTTCAGATGATCCTGTCATGATGAGTATTGTTCACCGCAAAACGCCTTTTTTTAGACTTCTGGAGATGGACTATAACTCGCTTATTTACAGATATTCTATACGGAAAAAATTACTGTGACTTCTCGAAATATATAGTATTCGAATGCCACAACATTTGTTTCAATGTAAATAAACCAGTCTTTGAAAAAAAATGTAAAAATTGCCTTTTTTCGGGTGCCAGAAACTTGACTAACCCCTTAATTCTCAAGAACGAAAATTATTGCAAAAATTGTTCTGAATGCGACTGAAAATACAAAACCAAGCGTCGTGCTATCTGGCTTCGTGTTTATCGTCTTGATGTATGTTTTTAATTATTTCTCGAAAACTGAAAGAGATCATTTTTTATATTTACAGGGATTTTAGAGGACATTGTAAGCTGCATACACAACAAATAAATATAAAAATATATTTTTTAAATAGAGATCAAATCTTGTGTTTGAAAAATCCAAAAAGTTATTGAAAATTTTTTGTTTACAAAATATTTCTTCGAAACTGCATCCTATTATGAATAATAAGGAAACAGTCTCAACATCATCAAAGTGAGTGGAGTTATAATACTTTGAAAAAAGGACTTAAATTTTCAATTTTGAATGTGTCCTGAGTTTTTGAATTAAAAAAAAAATATGTTATGGTATATGGTATTTATTTCAACACCTTAGAGAACGAATACTAGAAATGTCATTAAAATTATTAACAATAGATGAAATTCTTCAGATGATTTGACATGGAATTTCTTCCGTCTAACATAAAGTCGAGGAGTGGAATCATTCTTAAAATCTGGTGTGTACCTGTGATAAAATTTCGTGGAATCCCTGAAAATCTATGAATTTCTTTGAAATCCTTTGAATTTCATCAATATCGTACATAATCTCTTAAAATCCCTCTAAATCGATTGAGCTCCCCGAAAATCCCTTTAAAAACTGTGAAAATCCTTGAAACCAGTTGCAATCTTCAAAATCCCATAATAGTCCCTTATATTCCATGAAAATTCGTGGAAACCCTCAAGAAGCTTCAAAATTCAGTTAAAATCATTAAAATTCCGTAAAAATATTGCAACATCTTACGAAATCCCTTAAAATCTTTCAAATCCGCGGAAATCCTTCTGAATCTCTTGAATTCCCTTACAATATATTAAAAGTCATTAGGTATTTCAAAAGCCATTAAGATTCCTCGAAATCCTTCAAAATCATCGAAACCCCTTTATATCTCCTAAAATCTATTACAATCCTTTTAAATCTTCACAAATCTTGTGAAATCCCCTGAAGTCTTTTGAAATCTCTTTGAATCCCGTCAAATATTCGAAGTAACAATAATATCCCCTGTTATCCTTCAAAAATCGTAAAAATACTTCAGTATTGCATTAAATCCTTGAAAATCATTTTGAATCCAGTGACTTATTTCAGAACCTCTAAAAATACCACAAACCCCTTAAAAACTGTGAAAATCCTTGATATCGCTGGAATACTTTGGAAACTTTTTTAATCTCTTAAAACTCTTTGAAATCCTGTTAAATGATCGAAACCCCTTAAAATCTGTTGAAAAAAAAATTAGTTTTCTGTTTAAATCCTTTCGAACCTTTGAAATCCTATGAAGATATCCTGATATCCTTCAAAACTGACGAAAATACTTCGGTATCACGAGAAATCCTTTAAAATATTTTGAAATCCCGTGACTTATTTTAAAATTGAAATTACTACAAATTGCAACTGATTCAAATTTATAGAGTTTGAAATTCCGTTAAATCTTTTGAAATCATCAAAAAAATTAATGAATCTTTAACTGTAAATCTTCACAATTGAAGGACTTTAAATTGCACGTCTATAGAATTGAAGAGTTTTTTAATGTTGAAAATTTACATTTAAAAATTATGCAACTTTTAAATTTCAACATCAAAAATTATCTAATTTTAAGGATTTACATTAGAAGTTTCTTCAATTTGAAAGATCTGGAATTACCAGTTTCAATGAAGCCTTGCAATGGAAAATTTGGTAATTCTGATGACTTATATTTAAATTGATCAGAATCCTCACAATACAAGAATAATTTGTATTAATATATGATTAAAACTGCATAATTTTAAATCGCGATTCAAAAAAATAGAAGAATTTTCAATCGTTGATCTTCAAAATGGTAAATCTATATAAAACTGATGAGTTTTAAATTTGTCAAGTTTTGAGTTTTACAACCTAAAAAGCTGTAATTTTTATGATCTAAATTCAAAATTTCTTCAATTTAGAAGATTAAGAATTGAGAACAGCTTGCCTTTTGATCTTCAAAATAATAGTTGGAATTAAATTTTTTTCCATCGATACGGCTTTAAAATTGAAAATATTTTAATTTTGACAAGTTGCAATTCAAACTTATGCAAGTTTTAGGTTTTACCATTAAAAATGATGTATTTGTTACGATTTACTTGTGAAAATTCTTCAATTTGGAAGATTTCGAACTGAAATTCAAGAATTTTAAATCAGACTAAAATCAAATTCAAAATCCCATTTAACATCCAACAATCAATTCAATGTATAGAATTCCTGAAAAAAAAACAAGAATTCAACGATCGAATTTGGACAAACACCACAAAATGCTCCTATTGCAGTTCCTAAAAAACAAAATAAAAAATTTGTTTCTTTGGATTTTTATATTTTTTTCTCTTTTATTTTTATCCAAAGAAACAAATTTTTTAGATTTCGAACTGAACACTTGACGTTTTTTGATCTTAAAAATCATCAAGGATAAGGAATTTTTAAATCTGCATTTTTAGAATTAAAGAATTTTCAGCTGTAAATCTTCAAAATTCGAATGATTAAAAAACAGTCAAAACTACATCATTCTGAAGTATGAAAAATAAAAATTGAAGCATCTTCCATTCCTAATAATCAAGAAAGACCTATTTTAAAAGAGCGTTGAAATTTTATGACCTCCAATTATAAATATTTGAAAATTATAATTGATAATAAAATTAAAATTAAAATTAAAACTAAAGTTAAAATGAAAATGGAGATGAAAATGAAGATGAAAATGAAGTGAAAATCAAAATGAAAATTGAAATTGAATTAAAATAAAAAAAAATAAAAATAAAAATTAAAATTGGAATTAAAATTAAAATTGGAATTAAGATATAAATAAAACTAAAACTAAAACTAAAACTAAAACTTAAACTAAAACTAAAACTAAAAATAAAAATTGAAATTGAAATTGAAATTAAAACTGAAATTAAAATTGACATTGAAATTCAAATTTTATGATCATGAATTATAAACATTAAAAATTAAAATTCAAACTAAAATCAAAATTAAGCTGCATGAAAGCCGATGTAGCTATTTTAATATATGATTATGAAATATATTTTAAAGAACATTAAACTGAAGCATATATGTTACTTTGACAATTCGGCCATCAAAATAAAGATCGTATAATTAGCGTGAGTAGTGGAATATTTTTGCTACTTATAAATAAAAATAATATTTTATAAATGTAATGACATTAAGAAACTTTCTAAACATAATAATTTGATGAAATTTTTGTTTATAGGTCTTAATTCTTGAATTTGTTATAATTTTTCTCATCGCTTATCAATTTGTTTTGTTATTTTAATTCAGAATAAGCGATTGTCCAATATTTATGCTTATCTTGAAATTTCATGCTTTTCTTACCCTGGCATCATCCTCGCTTCCTGTGTAAATTTTTTGGAAGAGGGAAATCGTTTCTTCTGTAAAACAAGGAGTGTAATTCGTCCAACCAATGGGAGAGTCTTTTTCTGTCGCAGAACCACTGCGAGATTCCCAAAGGCCATTTTCTCCACAACGTTTTTCAACAAATTCTGCAAATCAAGAAATCATTCGTTTTAAATAACTTTTCAAGAAAAAAGAGGAAATCAAATTTAAACAACATCGAATCAGAAATTTTCTCTTTGATTAAAAAATTAGTAAGAAGATATTTTTAGAAAATGTAAGCGTAATCAACTGTGGAAAAATTGTCCAAAGTGAAAACATGTAAGTTATTTATGGTATACAAAGTTTCATCTGAAAAATTAAATTGTGTTTATCACCTGCGACGAAAAATAATCCTGATTATTCAAGAATGGCGTATTATCTGTCTGTATGCATTATAGTGGCCCACATTTTTCAAAATCATATTTTGTTGTTTCTTACCCTCTAGTTTTTTTCGAATGCCCCGAAAAATGATCTCCAAATTTGAGCTAAATCCGTTGATATAAACCCGTGCCCCGAAAACCATGAAGTTTCCTATTATTTTAAAATAGGAAAAAGTCAACTTCCTCTCAATTTGTGATTCAAACTCGAATTTTCATGCATAACTTGTATAAAAAACTAAGGGAAACATTACTGAACAAAAAGGTGAAGGAGATTTTGGATGGCAATGAGTATTCGGGCGTACAAGTAATCTCTGAAGGAAGTCGGACATATTTGAGGTCAATTACATTGTTTGGAATCGTCGGGATTAATCCAAAGACGAATATTGTTTGCTTCCCATATCTCTTTGTATGGTTCCTCGGTGTTCCAGAAATATTTTAAATCGGTTATAGCATAACTATTGAACCGCAGATTCCGCATAACCTGATGAGGTCTCTCAAATTCACACAGAAAGAAGAAAATCTTTACCTGCAATAAAAATTAATTTCAGGTGTCAAGATTTACCCACCAAATGGGAAAGGGTTACCATGTCAACCCTATTAAATCTGGTATTGTTTCGATGCGAAAAAATTTAACTTTATCTACTTGAAAATTATCCGCAACAAAAATTCACTAGTGTTTTTTCTGTGCAGGAGTAAGTTTCATAGAAAAGCTAGGAGTTCTACCAAAATCGCGAATTGAAACTAAGTCGCCCTCGGAATATTCTTTCCTCGGGTTTCTTTCTCTTCTCGTCACAATATTCTTCATTACAGATTTGAGCTTGCTCGGTATTTCTCTCGCTAATCGTTTCAATGAATCTAAATCGCGAAGGTTTTCTTGAACATGGTTTTCAACAAATTCTTTGAGATCGTCAATCGATTTGCCGCGTTGATCAACTCCGAATGACAAACGGCTTGGAGTCGACTTCGTAGGTCGATTTACAGTATTGTTTATGGAGTACTATACGCTTTTCAAGGTTTTATACCATTATAAATCAGATTTATCGTCGGCTAGCTCATTTTTCTGATAATTCTCTCCACCTGCCGTTTGCCTGAGGAAAACCTGTCGCGATCAGAATGTGTTCAATGTGGTTCTCGGGCAAGAAATCACTGAGCTCGACTGAGGTAGAGGTGGTTCCTCTATCTGAGACCAGAGTATCAAGCCTACTATAGCTCTGAAAATACAGTTTCAGGCATTTTATCGCCTCTTGACTCGAAGAGGTTTTCATAGCATACAATTTTTTAAATTTAGGAAAGGCCCTCAAATTCTTCCTCAAAACTCAAAACTCAAAAAAAAGGAAAAAAAAAATTGGTATAAAAATTCAGAAATTTATTATTTTAAAAGTTCTCCATGAAGATAACTTGCTAATACTTTGAATTTTTTGTTTACTCTACTTATGCTGAACCTGAAAATCTATAATTATTTTACGAATTTTTTTTTTTTGCTGCGTACTTCTTGTGACTATAATGTTTTGATACTGATATATCACAGTTTACATCAACACTCTAGTCTAAATATTGAGATCATATTTCTGCGAGTGCAGATGCGAAAGCTCGCCTTGTCGTCAGGGTTGCAATATATTCGTCATCAAAGTATCAAATCCACAAACTTGAGTACGATTCCGACACTTGAAATACACGCATCAGAAGAGATTTTTATTATGTTTCTAACTTTAATTGTCTCTAAAAATCAAAGATTCGAATTCAAACCAGATTTAGTGGAATTTTTTACAAGTCAGAGTATGCGAGTGTGATTTTTTAATGCCTTTTAACTTGAAATATGTCAAAAAAGTGTGAAAGTGGTGCATCGAAAAGAAAACAAAAAAAAAACGAGAAAAATTCGAAAGCAAACTTCCAAAACTGACAACTTTTTTCAATAACAAATCTAAATCAATTATAACTGATAACAATCAAGGTTATTTGTCTTCTGCTCACTCTTCTGAAGGATCTGCAAATTCTGGAAAAGTAGAAAATAAATATTCAATAATAAGAGCTATCGAGGATGCACAGCGCAGTTCACCAGGTTTGTGAGTTTATCATCTAAATAAAACGGTAGTTCAATGAACTACGTAAATTATATATGAATTTGTTATTCAAATTTATTGTGAAGTAATTTAATAAGTATCAAAAAATGAAATAATATTGAAATGAGTAATAGGATTTGAAAATTCAGACAATGACGAATCAGGAATAATAACACAGGCATGAAAGAAAAAGTACTGGGCTGTACCAAAGACTAGACCTATGCATTCTTATGTAATTTGATATGCTGAAACAAAATCCAGGTTCAGAAATGCTCCGTGCCATATCATTTTCTATCAAATTGCAAAACCCACGCTTAAAAACCAAAGATTCCACCGCGAGGTGGATCAGCATTAGGAAACCGTCTAAACATAATCGCGAAACACAATATATAAATAATTATATGCGCTGACTCGAAATCTGGGGCCAGAATTACTCCATCACCGGACATTCGCACCTACTCTCACTTACCCATAATTTTAAATTGCTAAAACCACCCTTAAAACCGAAAATACCACTGTAAGATGGATTTGCGTTAGGAAACCGTCTAGAAATGACTGTAAGACCCAATCCATATGTAATTGGATGTGCTGAAGCCAAGTCCGAGGCCAGAACTGCTCCATCGGGCCCCTCTCTCGACTTTTGAGTAAAGAGCCAAAAAACACCCTTGAAACGGAAAATTTCCTGTAAGGGGACTCAGTATTAGGAAACCAACTGAAAATGGCTACAAGATTCAAACTATATTTATTTTAATGCGCTGAAGTAAACTCCAGGGCCAGAATAACTTTATCCCCCTTCCCCTTTCCCCAATTTCTGTAAATCGCCAAAAAACACCCTTAAAAACGAAAAATTCCCTGGAAAGGGGATCATCATTAGGGGTAAATTTTTATGTTTTTTCAATGGGGAGAGGATGCTGATGGAGCAATTCTGGCCCCGGGCTTGGAGTCAGCGCATCAAATTACATATAGATTCGGTCTTGCAGTTATTTTTAGGAGATTTTCTAATGCTGATCCACCTTACAGTGGAATTTTCGGTTTTTAAGGGTTGTTTTTTGCAATTCCAAAATATGGGAAAGTAGGAGTGGGTGGTGAATGGCCGATGATGGAGCAATTTTGGCGCCGGATTTGGAGTCAGCGCATCAAATTACTTACAGTTTCTTAATGCTGATCCACCTCACAGTGGAATTTCCAGTTTTCAAGTGTGGTTTTTTGCAATATCATAGAAAATGGTTCGGCCTGTGTAATGAATGCACAAATGTGTAATGATGAGACTGTAGAGAATTGAATATAAGATCAAAGATTTAAAAAATAACAAAAAAGTTCCTCGAAACCTGTTGATTTCTAGGCTGAAGATTTGGGAGTTACTTTAGCGACTAAAGTGGAACAATTTTTTCTTCTCTTGAAATTTGCTCACGAAGGCCTCTTAAACATTTCCATCAAGGAAGATCGTCTAAAGTCATTATCTTTTGAAGATCTAATCAAAGAATTCGCAAACGCAAAAGCGCGAAAGAATGTGTTTCTTAGATGTATGAATGTATAACATGTATACACATATTATTAGTTGCAAGTACAATAATAAATATCATTTTTCAATATCGAGAAAAGACGAAAAGTTTATTCAATTATTTTCATGAACCTAATTTTTTATGATTTATTTTATGCATTTTACCAGATATTTTTCTCAGGGGATCCAACAAAAATGTACAGCCCTGGGCTTCGAATTGCCTTAATCCGCCTCTGCGTCAACCATTAAGCCATTTCCCTTTCGGGGTAGGCGTGACTTGCTCGGTTGGAAAGTAGTGGGATAGGTATATAGGTGTAAAGTAGGTCGTTATATGGTTTGCGGTGGATAGATATATAGGTGTTAGGTATAGATGTTTTAGATTGATCTGGAGTTTTCGTGTTATTTATTCAAATGACACGTTCACTCCG
>CAKNXH010001543.1:57330-79999 GCA_932178445.1 Andricus quercusramuli | reverse complement strand
ACACACAAACTGAATGTGTTCCATTACCGCCCGCCAGAATGCATTCCTTTGGTCTTAATCCCGCGAATTTGGAAAACCCAACCTTACAGTCAGGATATCTCTCTTTATAAGCTACGTATAACTCCTTCAAATGTCCCAAGAGTAGTCGTTTCTGTTCATGTACTCGAACTCCATTCTTCTTTACTGACACGTAATCATTTTTTCCAGGCATTAGCCGACTAAAATCGCTGTGGCGATAAAAATTATGAACAAGCGTTTCTGCCTCTTCAGATAGTCTTTTTCCAAGTTTAGGATTAGGAGATGAACCGATTCCATGTTCGGTGTGAATGACTTTTGCCAAACGAGCCATATTATAAGGAACACTAAACGTGTGTTGTATACGCCGAATTTCCCAACTTCTTGGCAACATCGTTAAGAACTGAACTTTTTCTGATTTTTTTGTTGTTTGAGAGATTTTTTCTTTCAACTCCTCAACGAGTTCATTTATTTCATTCTCGTTTTTGTTTACAACTTCAAATATTTTCTGCAGCTCAAAGTCTATAGCTTCCCTTATTTCTTGTACCTTTCGTTTTTGGGCTTTTATTGATCTTCGATCCTTCCGATTTTCAATTGGGGGAATTTGCAAAATTTCAAGTATTTTGTTGAGCTTTATTATTAATTTTTCATCCTCAGAATTCAGATACAAGTCTTCCACTTCTCCAGAAACCAAGCCTTCTACTTCATTTTCTGATTCATTGCTGAGGTAATTTTCATTCTGATCTACTGGAGGAAGATCATCAATACGGTTCGGTAAAGAAGAAGGGGGTGGTGCAGAGTTTCCTAAAACAGCTTTTACATTGTGATTGGTTTTTGGGGGATGAAGACGACATGAATTGCATATAAGCTGCCCCTCTTTGGCTTCGTTAATATCTATTCTTTTACAAAGTTCTTTTGTAATTTTGCGAAGTACTGACATATTCAAATTTTTGCAGTGTCTTTTTTTACTAAAAGGATTACAACGCCGAGAAAACGGAGCCATTTTACCTACTTTTTATAGTATTTTACAGCTAAGTATTTTTACGGACTTCGATTGAAAGTTTAAAATATAATAACGTATGTTCGATTAAGCCACTTATAAAGTTCATTCGAGAATGCTGTTACTAACTAATAAACTTGTCACTTATGGACAACACACTGTCAGTGAGAAATTTAAAGGTATATCCAATAACGCGATCACGTGAGGAAATCAATTTTTTTACAGACACTTATTAAAAGCTTAGAGAAACTATTTGTGTACACTACATGTAACTCTATTAATGCTGACTAAGGAATATCGTACTCAACTCTGTCAACAACAATAGTGTCCAAAAAGCATAGTAGAATTGTACATCAGTGTCTGCTTGTACCAAAAATTTGTTTATCAACACCGCTGGATTGAGTACACTAGTCCAAGACTGCAGCGTTGCAGCGGTGCATTGTTTAATAACAATGTCTGCACTACCCGCTTAGCTGCTGCGCGGCACAAGCATTCGACTGGAATGCCGCTCTTTAAATATCCATAACTCGCGAACCAGATGAGTGTCCATCAAGTTTTTTTTTTGAAATGAAAGATAAAAGAACAAGGAATATTTTTCTAAAATAAAATCGAAAATAAAAAATAGCGAAATTTGTCAAAAATGAAATCAAAAAATTTTTTTGAGTTTTTTTTTGGTGAAAATTTTGAAATTTTTTTTTATCCATATTTTATATAAAACAGCATCTTGTTTTACAAAATGCCTATAAGTTTCATTGAAATCCGAAAAAAATTGTCGGAAATATTACAATTTAAAAAAATGTCGACCTCAAATTTCAAAATGGCGTCACGCCCAGAATTTTCAAAATTTTTGAAAATCCTTCGGCCGAAAAACATTACCCATAATAAAGTATCACAACAACACTGGGTTTCATTAAAATCGATAAGATGGCTGCCAAGATTGATTTTTTTGACGTGGAAAGCGTCATATGTCAAATAGTGTCTCTCCTGTACCACATTCTTTGAGGATTGTCTCGCTTCGAACTTTGTCCATCAGTGTTTTCCTGCATATTATGCGCAGAGGTTTCATGCCGATCGCGTTGATCTTACTCCTGTCCTTTTCTTGACAGGTTCATGTCTCGCTACCGTATAGTACAGTAGGTACGAATATAGAATTATGTAAGGCCATTTTAGCTTTTTTTGATATGTTTTTATTTGTGAGGATGGACCCTACTCTACCGATAACCTGCTTACCCTTATTTATGCGCCTATCTAACTCCCCATCTATTTTTCCGTCGTTAGTGAATAGACTACCTAGATATACGTACTTGTCAACTTGTTCTAATCTCTCATCACTTAGGACAATGTTGCATATTGTTTTCTCACATTAGCCCTCAAACACCATGAGTTTCGTTTTATTCACGTTAATTTTGAGGCCCATGTTCTTCATGCTTGTATTAAGTTTATTCAACATTCTTTGCAAGTCCTCGATTGATTCTGCCATAAAAATTTTGTCATCTGCGAAAACTAACCCACGTACCTTGACGGTTTCGAGATCTACACCATCTTCGTCGAAGAGGGCAGTTCTTAGACACTTATCCATGAATATGATAAATAGCCACGAGGACATGACGCATCCTTGTTTCACGCCTTGCATAATATCGAACCAGTCACTCAGTTTCCCATTTACCCTTAAACTCGCTTTACTACCTGTATATATTGTTTTTATTGCTTGTAGGAGCCCTCCATTCACTCCATACTCTTTAAGGACTTCGCGAAGTTTACTTCTATTTACCGTGTCGAATGCTTTTTCTAGGTCAATAAATGCACAGAAAACTTTCTTTCCTACTCTCAAGCTTTTTTCTGTGATCTGTCTTAGGCTAAATATCTGATCGGTACATGATCTTCCTGGCATAAATCCACTTTGGACTTCCCATATCTTCTCTTCTGTAATTTCCATTACCCTACGAATAAGTATGTTTGAGTATATTTTACTTACGGTACTTAGTAGGCTGATACCTCTGTAATTACTGCAGTTGCTTTTATCTCCCTTTCTTTTATATATTGGTACAATAATCGCCTTTCTCCAATCGTCTGGGACTTCTCCTGTCTTGAAACATAAATTTATCATTTCGCACAACCTGTGAGGTATGTACTTGCCACCGTATTTAAGCATTTCAGCGCTAATACTGTCTATACCAGCAGCCTTACCGTTTTTCAAGTTCTTAATTATATCTCTGACCTCAGTGACACTGACTTTTTCAATTGGGTTTTCTAATGCATTATGTTCAATGTTGTAGTTTTGTTGCCCTATATCTTCACCTCCTAATAGTTCTTTAAAAGAGTCTTTTAAAGCGTCTGCTATCCCGTCTATATCATATAGCATTTCACCTTTGTTGCTTCTCATGCTAACAAACTCTGTACTCATACTTCCCTTCATCTCTTCGAATAATAGTTTCATAATTCCTTCAAAGCAGTTTTTTATTTTGTTCTCTTCTTCCGTTCTGGTTTTCTCTTTACTCTCTTTGACTAGACGTTTAATTTTCCTCTTTTTGTGTCTGTAATCACTTTTGAGTCTATTTCTCTCCTCATCGCTAAGACCTGTCATGTTCAACGTTCTTTTGTACGCTTCTTTCTTTTCTTGTTGGGCTGCCGCAATTTCATCGTTCCACCACGCATCGCCAGATTTTCTTCCTACCCTCGCCATACCACACACTTCAATCGCAGTTTTAACAATGGTATCCCGCAATAAAGCCCACGCGCCCTCTATATCATTATTCCTTCCAAGCGGCTCCCAAATTGCCTTCGTTTATCTTATTCTGAAAATCTATTTGTACTTCCGTTTCCTGTAAATTTGCGACCTTGATTCGCGTTTTTTTCGTTTGTTTGGTTCTGTTTCTTCACCATCCCCGCCCTAAGTTCATCTTGGAGACTAAAAGGTAATGATCAGTATTGCATTCGGCCCCCCTCATGACGCTTGTATCTTTAACTATTTCTCTTAATCTTTCATCCGCAATAACAAAGTCAATTATACTGTGGCTATTTTCTTTGCGCCAGGTGTACATGTGGATCATTTTATGTCTAAACCAAGTATTTGTGATAAATAGGCCCTTTTCTAAGCATAAGCTAACTAGCTTTTCCCAGTTATAATTTTTTCTTGTTGGATCTCCAAAATTACCTAGCACCTTTTCTGTATCTGTATCCTGACGTTGGACACCGACCCATCCGTTCATATCTCCTAGCAGAATTATTCTTTCACCTTGATCGCAAATACTTATTGTATCATTTAGAGTGTCCCAGAAGGCGTCCTTAACTTCCCTTGAATCGCTATCAACTGGTGCGTAGCATGCTATGATATATAATCTTCTGATTCCTACCTTCATTCTAGCCCATAGCAGTCTGGGTGATACAAAATCATGATCTTTGAGATGATGTCTTGCTTTTTCATTCATAATTAAACCGACCCCTTGACAACGATGTGATTCGCTATCTACTCCTGACCATATTTCACAACCGCCTTCCAACACTCCATTTTCTATGTTTCTAAATTCGCGACCCTTTTTCTTTGTCTCAGGTACACAAACAATATCTAGTTTCCTTATGTGCACAGTTTCACGCAGTTCTCTTATCTTAAGATCACTTACTCCTCTAGCATTCCAAACACCCAGTCTCCATTCATCGCCCGAAACTCGACCTTTGCGTTTTCCGTGTGCATGCTTTTCGTCAATCCAAGTTTCAGTCCATTCCGAGGCTACTTTATTGTTTTTTTTTTGTATTATTCATGTGTAGATTGTACTCCCAACTATCACCTGTATGTGCGAGATTTGTTTTACGAGTCGAAATCATGTCCGAATTAAGCAGTGATTTGTCTTATGGTAGGGTCAAGCTGTAACGGCAGTCCCACCAAATTTTCTGTCACTGAGGGGGGGGGGATAGGGACATGAGAAAGGAAGCCGAGAGTTTCAATAGGTTGGTGATTTATGCTGAGAAGGTCACCAGCCTTCAGCAGCGTTTGGCCACCGTTTACAGACATCAAAAATGGCCGATTCCGCACTATGCGCGAAAGCAGTGAGCAAAATCCCCAACATCGATGACCAAAACTCTGTTACCGGTTAGCAAAATGGTCTCCAGGGTCAGAGCATTTTATAGAGAGTGGAAGCTGAGCGTATACGCGAAAGTAGCGCCTCTCTGTCTGGGTTGCAACACTATTATGATGAATTTGGCCTGCGAGTCAGATTTGAATACACATTTAGTGTATCGTTAACGAGTTAACGGTTTGTTTTGAAAGTTCAGATCGAAAAAAAAATAATAACAGTGTGTGTTTTATATGAATTTTTAAACGACAATGGTATTGTATTTTTCTCTTCGGTGCTGCAAACGAAACTCAAGAGATGATAAGGAATATTCTTTTGATAGGCTACCAAATGACCCAGAAATGTGAGTGTAATATTATATTCGGATGCCAAGCAATAGTAATTGTAATTAATTAGATATCATTAGATAATTCAAGATTTTGTTCGCATGAATCGTTGAAAGAAAAACATTTAAGCTAGTACTGTACAGTTTTAAGCCTTCTAATTTAATTCTGAAACGAAGAGTGGTAGTACAGAAGTCAGTAACCTACAAATGTGATTTTTTTTGAAAAGGGCAAGAAAACATTCTGTAGAATCGAAACCACTATTTGAAGATGGAACAAATTTCCACTCCCGAGCCGAAGTGTTGCTAAATTGAGACTAAGAATTTTGACAAAAAATGTTATCCAGTATCGAGGAAATGGATGTGGATGTCAACAATCTGAAACTGACACTGATCACAATTCGGAGTAGACCCTGCTACTGATTTCGATAGAGAATGCAATTTTTCTGTGTTTGTTTTTGCACTTGCTGATAACGTGTAGTAAGTGAATATACCCAAAAGGTAAAAGTAAAATAAAAACAATAAATATTTGAAATAAATTATGGAAATTAATATTTTTCAGTCGCGCAAAATTAACCCAAATCGCTTTAGAAGTCAATTTACAAAATTAATGTTTAGTAACTTTTTTTCACCAATTATGTTATATTTTTATCAAAAATAAGGAGAATTTTTAGAAGACACTAGTTTTGACGTACAAAAGACAAATTTTCAACCGATAATTAATAATCAATTTTCAGTAAAAGAGATGATCATTGAACTACAATATTAGGCCATTACACGGGATTAGTTTAATCATCCAAATTGAAAAATTAATTGTAACCCAGAGGAGGAATTCATTGAAAGTAGAAATATTGCATTTTTGCAGGATAGATGCATTTTCAATTGAAAAAAATCAATTTGCACCAGATAATGGAACAGTTAAGTGTCAATAGTTCAATTTTCGACCTTTTTTGTAATCTGTAAGAATATAAAACTCATGAAGTAATTTCTGAATTGAATGTTTTTAGATTCTCCAAGAGAATGTGTCGACTCTGAGAACAGCGAGAGGAGTTCAGGACAATTATTAAACATCTGTGTGACCGGGGAAGAACCGAATACTTCATCAGGCGTACAATGGGAGAAAAAGTATTCTGAGTTGATTGATAACATGTACAATTTGAAAAATGTCGCTCAAATATTTGCATGTGTCATTCAACAAAGTTGTCCCTCTGTAAGTCTATGTTCTTCGGACAGTACCGCTTCATTCATGAGAACGTTTCTGCGAGTAAGATGTCACTGGGAGACACGATTTAGAAGGCGCAAATTACAAGAAAATAACAGTGAAATTAAAAATACTAGTTCCTCTATCGCTTTAATGTCTCCATTGATAAAGACAAGATAAAAATGAAGAGATTCACCGGCAAAAGGAATTAGTATTGCTCGTATAAGTCGAAAAAGGTAAAAATAAAATCAATTTAAAAATACAACTAAGGTAGTTCTTTTGCAATCCTTTTTATTAAAAAAAAAGAAATCAAATTATATCAAAGATGATGTGTTGGTCTTATATTTAGTTAATTACACTTAATTCTTTAATAAGTATGAAAAGTGTGCGAACAAATTAACTCTTATGCAATCTATTTTGTACAATAAAAAAATTATTTGATACCTTTAATCGTTTTTGTATTATTATTCCCTTTCTTTAGAATAATAAATAGAAAATAATGAGCTCATGCTACACTGAAGAGTGCTATGACATTCAAATTTCGCGGTTTTGGCGGATTTAATCTTGCAACCGAGACAGAGATGGCGCTGAAAATCGTGTACGCGAAAATACATTGGGCTCTTATGGCAGCTTCCACTCTCTATAATACTCTGTGTCCACGGTTACCAAAACATTTTGGCCACCGGTTGCCATCTAGCGTTGTAAACGGTTACTATGCGAATATCATTTTGGGCGAGGTTGGGTTTATTTCGTTCGTGACAGTTTGTTTTCAACTGTTATTAATATAAGGTACAAGATACATTTCATAATCTGTTTGAAAGTTTTTATAAATAAAGAAATGGTTGCGACGAGTTATATTCTTTTATTTTCAGGAAAGATGAACATTTTGGGAGATATTTTTTGACTTGCGGGGGGCTCCGCCACATTTCGTCACATCTCGGGTTTTGCATATGGGCCTAACAGTCAACTTCCTATCAAAATCTCGAACGCATTTACCTGTGGCTCACCAAAAGCGAAAACTGTAGCTTTCTTTAAAAGATCGTGAAGGGGTTTATCTATTATCACGAAACCCTCAACATATTTTCTGCAGTACTGATTCGATGGAATACGCAAAGGCAGTGTGGCTGGAATGCTGCTGGTGCCGTTCTAAGACTGAAAGGCATTTTTAAGTATTCTGTCTCGCAGAGAAATTTTATTTAGTACTTTGCTTTTTATCATATGACAATCGCCTTGGCGCCAAGAAGAAAAGCTTGTCATCTGTAAGGTTTATTTTCACTTCTGCTTTTATTTTAGACACCTATACGCGCACGAATGTACTGGATCCTAAAGTTCTTGGGTGTGCTAAGAAAATTCGTGTGTCCTTTTCAACTTAGTTTTAGAATACGTGGTCAGACAAGTGCACACGAATCCGACCGGTGCTACCCTCAATAGGATATTACAAGTTCTTGGATATACGGATAATCTCGACTCACTAGAGGATGATAAAGAAACGGTAGCTGAAAATGCAAAAATCTTGATCACAAAAGCCAAAGATATTGGCTTGGAAGTTAGCGAATCGAAGACAAAATATATGACCATCGTCAGATCCGAACAAAGTAATCAAGACGGTGATCTAATGGCTGGAAATATGAAATTCGAAAGGGTTAACGAGTTTAAATACCTCGGGTCTATTATAACTAGGGAAAGTAACATTAAAACGAAAATCAACGCGCGGCTGCACGCTGGCAATGGGTGCTATTATGAAGCAAACATGCTACTAAAATCGCGATCGCTATCTAGAAACATCAAAGTAAGAATTTACAAAACGATAATAATGCAGGTTGTCATGCACGGGTGTGAAACGTGGACGCTGAAGAAAGGAGAGGAGAATAGGTTTAGAGTTTTCCAGAATAGAGTACTTAGAAAAATCTATTGTCCAAAGAGGGACGACGAGACTGGTGAATGGAGAAAACTGCATAATGATGAGCTGCATGCTCTCTACGGGTCAGCAAATATTAATAGAGTAATGAAAGCGCGGAAATTAAGATGGGCGGGCATGTAGCAAGAATGGACAATGAAAGAACAGTGGCGCAAGTTTTAAGAGGGAAAGGGATTGGCAAGAGACCTGTAGGCAGACCTAGAAACAGATGAGAGAATAATGTAAGGGATGATCTAAAAGAACTAGGACATGATTACTTAAACTGAATGGAGAATGCACAGGATAGAGATGTGTGGCCGTTTCGGGTAGATGAGGCAATGCACTTTCGAGTTCAATTAAGCGATATTGAAAAAAAAATAAAATAGTTCAACGTTTACTATATATTCTGCTCTCAATTGTTCTAGAAACTTTTATTCAATTTCGTGCTGAACTTTCGGCTTGATATTCAAAGGCTGTACATGCCTCTCATCTACAAAATTAATTTCAATATTATTAAGCTCTTCAACTTTATTTTCGAATTCATCAGACCATTTTTTTTCTACTTTTGCAATTCCTAAATCAGATATATTCAAGACAACGGGTCCTAAAACCAGAGAGAACTTCATTGTGCCGTTAGGCACAACCAACAACTTTACGTTACTGCATGTTTCACCATCAAGTATGAAGTTAACTTGTATTTTACCTAACACTGAGAGATTTGACTAATTTATACCCAGGTATCATGAGTCTAACTCTGTGGATCTGACGATAACTTCATCACGCATTCAATCAATTTTTTTTTATGAAGTTTTTCGGGCTTCCTGAATCAAGCACACAGTTTATATCTAAACACTTCCTATTATTCAGTATTGCTAATATGGGTTGGATTGCAGAATAGGGGCGTCACCTCTGTTTTGACTAAAAAAATGTTCTTTCTCGGCAACAAACTATTAGAATCTTTAATTGAGCAACAAATGAAGCGAGGTAGGGATTTGACCAAAGTTATTTTTGTGACTAGTCAAAAGGGTGCCTTCCTACCCCCACGAGAAGTTGGAAAGGGGTAGGGATTTGACCAACATTATTTCTGTGACTAGTCTCAGATTTGCCTTCCTGTTCGATACATCGTAGTAACAAAAGTACCAATGATTAAAAAATTTTGCTGGTCAAATCGCTTCATTTGTCGTTCAATTACAGATTCTAATAGTTTGTTGCAAAATTTTTTTTTTCTGGCAAAAATAGAGGTGACGCCCCTATTCTGCAATTGCACCCCACTCTGCTCCGAAATAACCTATCATCAGGTAAACAGACCACGTCGACCAAGTTGACACCAGCTTTCTTAACTGGGCAATCCTTTGCCACGTGCCCAGGGTCCTTGCCTTTAAGACACTCTGGTTTCTTCGCCAACCGGCAGTACCCAGCCGTATACCCTGGTTTCCTCCACTTGTAACACAGAACCGATTTTCTGGAGCTCCCGTCATCAACGTTGAGTTTTCCTATAACCTTGAAGTCAGCTGGTTTGAATTCACTTCTCGACTGGCCTCTCAAGCAGATTTTGGATGTCATGAAGTATTCGGGCGTACAAGTAAAAGATGTTTATTAACGATTGGATACATGTCGGAGGGACGTAGGATCAAGACTGCCCTTGCTATGGCCCAACGCTCACTCGCAGGCCTAGATGGTGCCCCCTATATTTTCTTCTAGTCACTATGAACACTCTCCCGAATAGGTAGTTGAAACGGCAGGAGACTCTAGGAAAAACAGGGGCTCAGTTTAGCGCAGATGGCTAACAATGCCCTGGTGAGAGATGTCCTTGCGTCAGGTAGTGGAAACTGCATACATCTGGTTGCGGGAATGGCTAGTGGAGTGTATTCCAGTGATTAGGCTCAAAGAGGGACTAAACCTGGTGATCAAGGGGACGGAGTATCTCCAAAGGTACAGAAGAGCGACCGTATTGCTTCCCGGCAAGCCCGAGGATCCGTGGTCCGTTCTGAGGCGCCTAAGCTTCCAGAAACCCATTCTACGATCCAACTTGTAGAAAGTGTATTTGAATAGGCAGGGAACAAGTGCAAAGGGCAGATGCTGGATTTTAGTTGTTTCTCTTCCCGAATGTTTAATCAGGGCCATTGCGGCTCTAGATTACCGATCCTATCTAGGAGCAGGTAGGGTCACCTTTCGGGTGACCCATCTCGGCGCAGTAGGGGGACCAGAAGCATCCGAAGACGCCCCGAGTTAGCTCATCAATCGCTGCGACAGGAATCTCGATAATACAGATTAATTTGCACCACAGCAAAGGCATACCTACGGATCTAGAAAAGCCTATGTCAGTAGTGCAGACATTGCTTGCCCTAATACAAGAAACCTAGTTATACAAGGAAAGGATCAGTTGTTTCAGAGGGTGTGTCTTCATATATAAAAGATGGAGCGAAAAAGCACCAAAGGCATGCATAGCTGTCAAGGGTATGGATGCGATTTTCGTTCCTAAGCTCTCCTTCAGGGACCTCACCGTTACACAGTGGGCCAGGAGACCCGGTTTCGTGGCCAAAAGTCCAATTTTTCAATTTTCGAATTTGTTAAAAAAAGTCAGGCCATCGTAATCAGTGATATTTAAGGTATCTTTTCCGTAAATGAATTGTTTTTTGCTTAAATATTTAATATAGTTATAAATCTGTTACTTATTTTTTAACGATTCCTTCTTTGTTCTCACCCCTATACATGTAGAAGTTAAAAAAAGTGTTAATTGAATAAAGAAATTTTAATTAAAGTTCTACAACATTGATGTTAGCAACAAATTAGAACATTAAATTGGCAAAGTACCTTCTTTGAATCGAGAATACCACGCAATACCACTACTTATCAAAAAATTTAAAATATCAGTGTGTTCACTTGGGTGTATACATTACGGTAGGGGTGCCCACTTTTGCCCGTTTTCATAAATAACATAAAATTCGCGAGTGAAAGAGTCAGCGTCCGAACGCCAATACCTGTCCTGACGTGTCTATGCCTGAGTTGAGCGTGCCGCTACACACGCGTACGTCTGTTGTTTCGCCGCGCTGCGCTGTACTTCACTTGTTTTCCAGTGCTAACCTCACTTCGAAATCTTATCGAAAATTACAGACTTCTTTTTGTTGACTTTTTTTCTCTTGGATTCGAATATATTGTATATAATGTCGGAATTTACCAAAAGAGAAATTATTGACTTTGTAATGAAAAATAATTTGGATTCGACTATTGATTACATTATTACCCCAGAGTAACTATTTTTAGCCAATTCCGTTGACTTTTCAAAATCTTCGCCGCCATATTGGGTCCGCCATTTTGAATTTTAAATTTTTGACTACAGATTTGTAATCAGCGACCCCAAAAACCCCCGAGTAACTATTTTCAGCTACATTCGTAGACTTTTTGAATTTTGGCCACACTGGCCCACTGTGCGTTATTGAGTTGAGACTCAGGGGCAGGAGCGGAGGAAGGCTAGAGGTGCTTATCGCCTCGGCTTATTTCCCGGGCCATCCTGAAGGGCCCCCACCTCCTACAGTGATGGAGGCTCTAATTCAGTAGTGCCAGGAGAACAGGATTCCTTCTGCTGTTGGACAGTGCCATACAGTGTGGGGGAGCACAAATGATTAAGGGCATTGGAAGAGATTTAATCAAATACCTAGCGGGCACTGAGCTGGATATTCTATATCGCGCTGATATTCGCTCATTCCAGATTAAAAACAGGAGTTAGATTCTTGATCTGACTCTATGTTTAGAAGAACTGACGAGCCAGATAGGAGGCTGGATAGCCTCCAATTTCCGACGGTAGTGTAGGTCACTTTTTTGGCTACGCAAACTTTTATCCTGTGTGTCTGTGTTATCCGTCACTCTACCACGAACGCGCAAACACAGGATATTTTTCCACTGGATCTATACTAAGCATTTATACATGTTGATAAAATATACATTAGTTACCGTTTATCCGGATCAGAAATAGCCATTTTTAGGCTCGTAATGGTTTGAAATATCTAATATTTTTCCAATTTTACGATTATCTGTCACTTTAACATGAACGCGCAAACATAGGACATTTTTCCATTGTGTCTTCACTAAGCAGGTACATATATGTGGATACAACATGCATTTTTGCGGCTTATTTGGGCCAGGAACTGCCATTTTTGAGCCTTGGGTATCTAGCAGAAACTTTCTAGCCTTAAACAAAAACGAATGAAAAATATTTACTTTTTTCGATACGCCCTACTGGACAGCGTACCCAGAGAGAATCGAATATCTGGAGCCTGTGTCAGTGTACCCAGATTCAAAAGAACAAACCTTTTATCCTTTCAGAGCATGAGGCTAGGTAGCCACTCAGAGAGATGATCCGTGTCGTAGACTTCAGTTGCTTCTTAGTCAGGAGTACTATCGCGTCGCACACCTCCACCTTCTGCCCTGTTCCGCTTCTCAGCTGCCTACTTGTACTCTCCCCAGTTACGACTGATAGCGGCAGAGATGGTCCTGTGCTGCCTGGTGGAATCCTGCTCGGAGGTTCCTCGAAACATTAATAGTTGTTATTTATATCAATGTCACCTTCTCATTCATCTCGTTCAGAGTCACCTCCGAATAGGTCTTCGAATTTTCTCTGCATTGTGGGTCTTTTATTTATTACGTTTATGATCCAGGCATTGTTGGAATGTATCTTCGTTGGCCTGGCTATTTGCGTTTTGATGGGAAATATTGGGAGTTGAGAATGTCGAGCTTCCAGGATTCCCTGGTTAGGCTTCACCAAGTTCTTATAATGGGACCTGGAGTTTTCTTGATCGCTTCCATTGTGTCTGCAACTTGGTCTCGGCTAGAGATCATGATGTCACCTGGAATGATGTGCGACGTTGCGACGGATTTATACTGCATATTTATTAAGCGGGGATGCTTTCTTTTCGCAGTGATCGTGCGAGACCTTCCCTCTATCACTCGTTGCTGCTTAATCCGTTTTCTCACAATAGTTGGTACTCCTGGCCCAGATTGAGTATTGGCATCAGCTTTATTTAGTTAGTGGCATGACATTACTTGAGTAGAAACATCCATCTTGCTGTAAGAAAAAAATTATTTGGAAATATATACCAGAGAGCGTATGTTTACAGGAAGATTGTAATGCTACACTATCCTGAAACGCTGTCATTGGCACAGGCTTAGTTGAGATGATACTTCGTTATTTCATTGGCATGAAACACCCATTTTCTATATCATTTTTCTGGGTTCATTACAATAGAAGTCCCCTTTCCAACGTTCTTCTTTATTATGTAGAGATCCTCGAAAACTGCCATAAATTGAGCAGTAGGCTTGAGGCTTTTATCAGTATTAAAGACATAATTTTTTGTCTATATCAATTTCTCCTCGTAACTTTGTTCTTTATTGTCTGTCGACCTTAGAATCCACTTGTCCCAGAAGCGTGATGGTTTCCTTTTCAGCATCAGTTTTATTGGTATGAATCCTGTGTGTCTCGTGATGTATCTTCTTAGTATGATATTCAACTGTTTGATTAAGAATTCATCCATTTATTCCTAAATTCATCTTTTCTGTTACAATTCGATTGTTTATGTTTTAACATTAACAACCTTTCTGGCTGAAAATCCAACTACTTAATTCAAAGATGAATTATGTTACAAAAAAATTTATTGATTGAAGATTCACTTTTTTGGTTCAGAATTAACTTTTTCAGCTGAAAATGTAATTACTTCAATTTTTGCATAGTATTTCCGATGAATAAGACAAAAATGACAAGTCCTATCAAAAAATGGCAGAAAGAAATTTTGTAAGACTTTGGAAACTTAGAATTGCTCCTGGAGTCTTTTTCTTATATTTTACGTCGTTCGGTTCAAAATTTTAATTTTAGATTTTTCCATAATATTTTTGATAAATAAAACCGAAATGACAAGTTTTATCATGAATTATGATGAGAAATTTTGCAGATCTTTTCAAAAGCCACAATTTATCTGTAAGGCATTTTCACATCTTTTATATCGTTTTAATTGACTCAAAATTTGAATTTCGGGTATTTTTCATAGTATTTTCATTAAGTAAAACCAAAATATCAAGTCTCATAAAAAATTGTTAACGAAAAAATTATAGTTCTTTCGAAACTCTACAATTCTTCCATTGACCTTTTTTACTTATCTGTCCTTGCTTGGCTTGAAATTAGAATTTTCGACTTATTCATTGTTGTGGATAAAACCAAAAAGACAAGTCCTATAGAAAAATTGTTCTAATAAAAACTGTAGATATTTTAAGAAGCTTCAATTCTTCTTCCGAAATTTTTTTTCTTACCTATCTTCGTTCGGCTTGAAAATGGAATAATCGAGTTTTGCGTAGCACTTTTGATGGAAAAAATCATAACCGTTGGTCAAGGAATACCGGTTGACGAACTCGTCCTTTCTTTTAGGACCGAAAAAAAGTTTGCCAAGGCTCGATTTGATCCATTCATTTTTTCAAGAGTAATCGTGTTTACGGACGGAAAGTCATACAGACGCTATCGCCAAAACTTCATTTTCGGCTCCAGAGGGTCTCAAAATGTGAAGATACGTTGAAAAACTGAGGTTGAAATTTCGGGTAATTTTAATACTTTGCCAATCATAAATTATGAAAATGTGAAAACGAGAAAAAGGGGGGAAACCGGTAGTTTTTTAAGACAAGGGGAAAAAGAGAAAGTGGGGAATAGGGGAAAGAGTATGCATCCATGAATAATTGCTCATAGCGAATAGTACGTACGTGTTCTCAAATATATGTTTAATTTTGAAAACGAAAAGATTCCAGTTTTTAATATGCATTCCTAAAGTGTCCAGGAACCTAAATCATTCACGAGTGACGTAAGAAGCTTTTCTCTGAAATTTGTAAACCCTCCCTTCATGTAAGATAAATCATACTAAGATTTTGAATCATTTTAGTTCGCTTTCAGTTTGCAGTTAGTGAGTTATGAAAACGAAAACAGACTGTGAGAACATATCAGAGCGTCTAATAAAATATCCCGAATTAAACGGAATATCCACTGTGTAGTATGCATCCATGAATAAAGGAGGATGAAATATTAGCTTTTTCTTCATATTCTGATATAAATTCACAGGAAAGGAGAAGTTACTTTGACACGTTGGAAATATTCGAGGGTAAGAAATCTCTTGTTGAAAAAGAAAGGCCGATCAAGTCGTCCTTCGTCCTGCATTAAAACTCTCAAAGAGACTAAAATCTATTGAGACACTTTCAGTTAACAAGCCACTTCAAACCTTCTTTTCTCCCAACGATTACCAGAAAGTGTCTGTTAAAGTGGGGTTAGGCTCTTGAGCTTTTTTTTTTTTAACACAGAACTTGACCTGAAAAATAGTGAATTTCAGCTGTAATCAATAATTGGGTTATATTTTTTGTTTGGTTTGTATGTTTTATTGGCAGCGGCTTGCGATTTCAAATTGTCAATGAAATAGTTGAATTTTCAACAAAAAAGACACATTTTCAACTGAATAGTTAAATTTTTAACCAAAGAGATGAATTTTCAACACACAATATTAATTATCTACAAAAAAAGACAAATCTTCAATAAAATACATGAATTTTCAACAAAGGAGTGAAAACAAAAAGTTTATTCTTCGTCTGAGAAAGATAAATTTTCAAAACAAATAGATGAATTTTCAACAAAAAAAAAAAAAAGAAACATTTTTAACTAAAATTCGCTCAAAAAACGAATTTTCAACAAAATAGTTCAATTTTCCATCACAGAGATGATTTCTCATATGAAAAAGGTCAATTTTGCAAACGAACAGTTGTCTTTCCAACCAAAAAAGATACGTTTTAAAACAAAAATGGAATGATTACATTTTCAGTCAAAAACTAATGTTGAACCGCAAAAAAATTAATTTCCTCTTAAAATTATAAATCTTCAACCAAAAAAATGGATTTTTAACTTTTTGACCAAAACGAGACATTTATAAGTAAATATGAAAAAATTTAATTTCAAGTTAAAAACTAAAGCTTACCCAAAAAAAGCAAATGTCCAACAAGATCGTTAAATTTTTCGTATAGGAGTTCATTTTACAACCAATTAATTGAATTTTTAACCAAAAAAATGAATTTTCATTGATGAAGATTAATTTTCTGCCAAAGAAGATTAATCTGCAACAAAACACATGAATTTTCAACTAAAAAACGAGAAATTTTCAACGAAATAGTTAGATCTTCAACTGAAAAACATAAAATTTTCAGCGAAAAGCGAAGTTGGATTTTCTACTTAAAAAAGATAATTTTCTAAACAAATTTTTCTTAATGAAATCGTCACATTTTTGAATATTTTTAACTGTGTAATTGTCAATAAAATAGTTACATTTTCAAGTAACAAATTGTTTTACCGAAAAAAAATGTCAGTAGAATAGTTAAATATTCAATGAAGGAGATGAATTTTTTAATAAAATGATCAATCTGCATAAGAAAAAACTGAATTCTTGATAAAATAGTTCAACTTCAACCAAAAAAGATACATTAAGAAAAATGTAACAGTTCATATTTTAACCAAAAACGATTCTAATTTTACGTCAAAGACAGTTCAACTTAACCGAAAAAGACGACTTTTCAACCAAATAGTTAAATCTTAAACTAACGAGATGAATTTTCAACGAAGTGGACTAATTTTTTTAACATTAATTTCCAATGTATTAAGTATAATATTGAAAAAAGGCTATCTTAGAGTAGAGATACAAACAAAAACAAAAAACAAATTTGGAATTGCACATACAGTGAAGTCTCGCCTATTTCTGCGGCCTTGAAATGTAAGGATTCTTCAGAAAAATATAATAAAAAAAAAAAAAACAGATTGTTTGAAAAAACTCTCTCTTATGTTTATGTATTATGTGGTGAGAGGATTTTACTGAATTTGTGTGGAAGGTGTGAGTGGAGTGTGAGGGTGGAAGCCGAGGAGGTGAGTTGAGTTGTGTGGGGTGGATTGGGGAGATAAAAAGTGGTTTTTGGCGAGGGAGTGAGGTGGGATTCAGGTAGATAGAGAAAGTGAGGTTAGGTTGGCAAGGAGTCGGAGGAGTTTGCGGTCGGGAGTCTTGGGCCTTTGAGGGGTCAAGGGTGGTTATAGCAGAGCTAGGGGATGTTAAGGGAGAGAAAGGGGTGTCTGCAGGGGCCTTGAGTGATAGAAAAGGAAAAAAAAACAAGGGAAATAAAGGAAAATTTGGCGGCGAATCTGCAGAGACATCTGTCGGCCGCGGTGGGTATTGCATGGAGAAGTCCTAGTTACCGGCGGAAGAGCGGGAGGTAAGCAGTGAGAGTGCTGTCAGTGCTGCTAGTGAAGTTGACGGGGAGGAAATTTTCCACGTGCCACGACGGACAACAACGCGTGGCTCGGGGTTGAGTAGCGCGTCGGGGAGAGGGAGAAGGCGGAACGAAGGAAGCGAGAAGGTAAGGGAGAGAGAGAGTCGAGCACAAATGACGGGGAGGATCTCGTGAAGAGGAAGACAGACAGCCGAGAGAGTCCAGGCAAAAGCGAATTGGAGAGTACTTTCAAAAAAAGCGTGAGAGCACGTAGGTCACCCCCCCCCCTTCCCAAATGGAGGGATTGTCACAGAAGGAGGCTATCGGGATGTTGGTAGGCGCGATCAGGGGGCTAAGGAAGGACGTGAGGGGACTGAAGAGCAGATGTAAGGCATGAGGGAGGATTTGAAAATCAGAGATCAGAGGTGGGAAAAGGAAATGAATAAGCTGAGGGTGAGAGTAGAAGGGTTAGAGGACGGAAATGGAAGTAGGTGACGGAGGTGGGGGAAGTGAGATTAAAGGTATTTGGGAGAGGGTAGAGAATATGATAGAAGATAAAGTAGGAGAGCGTAGGAATGAAAAGGAGGAGAGGGCGCATGGGGAAAGGATAAGGGCAATGGAATTGAGAATGGAGAGAAAAAAGAAGGCAGACAGGAGAAATAATATTGTGATAAGAGGGTTGAAGCTAAAGAGTGGAGAAGAAAGGGAGGACGTGGAAGAGCTGCTACAGAGCATAGGGTGGGTTAAAGGCAGGAAAGGGACGTACAGAGAATGCTGTATGACAGGGCGAGGAGAGAAGGGAGATCGGCGAAGGTAGGCTATCGGAAAATAAGAGTAGACGGGAAGATGCGGGCGTGGGATGAGGAGAAAGAAGTGTTGAAGGAAGTGCAGGGGGATTTGTTTCGTAGGAAGTAGGGGGGTGGGGGTAACGAAGGGTAGAGGAGTAGTGAAGGTGCTGGACTGGAACGTAGCAGGGGTAAAGAAGAAGGACGAGGAGTTCTGGCGGTATATCCAGGAATTTGATGTTGCTGGACTGGTAGATACGTGGGTAGAAAGAAAGGAATGAAGTGGGAAGATGGTCGTAGGGGTTAAGGCATAGGCTTTGGACCCACTCCGTCGGCTTGCGGGTACGATTCCCGCCTCACACTCTGGAAGAGCCTCGGTGGCCCATGCGGTGAAACCGGTACCTCTGGAGAAAAAGGTTCTGTAAGTACTTAAGGCTGTTGCTCTTGGTCGTTCGGAACCTACCTTGAACTGCAGGTCCCCCTCCCACCACCAAGTAAGTGTGTGGGGGGTGTGTAAAGGAATAGAGAAGAGATACAAGATAAATGTAAACCTTCAGGGGACACATTAGAAGCTTCCATAGAGCCAAAGCTGCCAAGGGGGTATAGGTGGAGGCTTTAGGAGGCGGTCAGAGTGAAGAAGAAAGAAAGGGCCAGTGGGGGAATTATAACCGGAGTTAGAGATGGATTATAGGAAAAAGTTGATGGATTGGAAGAGGGGGAGGGAGAGCAAATGAGGGAAACAAAAATAAGAGAGATAAAGTGTAAGTTTGTGACAGTGTACAATAAGGATGGGATGGAAAGAATTAAAGAAAGTGTGGAAGACCTGCTGGGTGAAAGAGAAGAGGGTATGGTGGTACTGGGTGCGGACTTTAATGCGAGGATGGGGAGCGAAGTGGGACTTTACAGGGAAGGGGAGAGCTTCGAAAGGGATAGGGAATGTAAAAAGATGAAGAGGAAGGTGAAGAGGAAGTACGAGAAGTGGAAAGAGGGTAATGCGAGAAGGGAGGAGTACGTAGAAATGAGGAAGGGGTTTAGGTTGATGTGTAAGAAGAAAGAACAGGAGAAGGAGAAAGATCAGGAAGAGGAGTTAGGAAATGTTAAGACAGAGGGGGACGTTTAGAAGATAATAAATAGGTTTAGGAATCGTAGAGTGGAAATAAGTGAGAAGATAAGGAGTGAGGAGTGGAGGGAGTTTTTTAAAGAATCATTCCAGGGCAGGATTCGAGGAAGAGTGGCGGTGGGAGTAGAAGAACGGAGGAGGCACAGATGAAGGAGTTGAATTACGATGAGATAGAGAAGCAGATAAGGAAGTTAAGAAGGTCAAAAGCAGCAGAGCTGGACGAGGTAGAGAACGAAGCATAGCTGTTTAGTACACAAGAGGTTAGGGAGAGGCTGAAGGAGGTAGTGAAGAAAGTATGGAGGGGGAAGGATTCCCAGTAGAGTGTAGAGAAGGATTAATAGTGCCACTGCATAAGAAAGGAGATAGAGATAGACAGGAAAATTATAGAGGGATTACGCTATTGAATACGGCGTATAAAGTATACGCGATGGTGGTGGCGGAGAGGCTGCGGAAGGATGTCGATGGGAAAGGAATATTGCCGGAGACGCAGGCGGGATTGAGGGTGGTTAGGAGTACTATCGACAATATCTACGTCCTGCAGCACGTGGTGGATAGAGAATTAGCGAAGAAGGGGACAAGAGTGTACGCGTTTTTTGTGGATCTCAAAGGCGCGTTTCCTTCGGTGGATAGGAGGAGGTTGTGGGAGGCGATGGAGGATAGGGGAGCGGAGAGAGGCCTAATTGAGAGGGTAAGGGAGATATATGAAGAGACCAAAGACAAGGTAAGAGGAGGGGAGGGAATTTCGGAGTGATTCTGGATGGATAGGGGTTTAAGGCGAGGGTGTCCACTTAGCCCGACGCTTTTTGCGATTTTAATTGCGGATATGGAAAGTAAGGTGGAGGCCGGGGTGGTAGGAGGAGTCAGGATAGGAGGGGTTAGAATTTGGTCACTAGCGTATGTAGATGACATAGTGTTGCTGGTAAGCAGCGAGGAGGCCTTAAAGGAGATGATGAAGAGGTTGAGCAGATACCTGGATAAAAAGGGGTTAGAGCTGAATGCGGAAAAGTCAAAGGTTATGGTGTTCAGAAAAGGAGGGGGAAGGGATAAGGGAAGGGAGTGGAAGTGGAAGGGAAAGGAGGTGCAGGACGTGAAAGGGTTTGTGTACCTGGGCTTCGTGTTTCGGAGGAATGGGGAAGTGGATGGTCACATAAAAGAGAGAGTGAGGCGGGCAAATATGGTGATGAGACAGGTGTGTGGGTTAGGAAAGAAGTTATTCGCAGATGATTTTGGAAGGAGAATGAAATTGTTTGATTCACTAGTGATGAGTGTGCTATTGTATAGGGTAGAAGTGTGATGGTGGAAGGGAAGTGAAGAGGTGAATAGAACGCAGGAGAGGTATGTAAAGTGGATCCTGGGGTCGGCAAGGAACACGCCTAATTATATTGCCAGGAGGGAGACGGGGAGAACGAATGTAGGGATTCTAGCAGGGAGCCGGGCGTGTAAATATGAGGAAAAATTTTTGGCAGAGGGGGGAAGTAGGCTGGTTAGGGAGTGTTCGTGGGAGAAGGAGAACAGGAGAGGGGGTGGGAAGATGGAGGTAAAGAGGGAAAGGTATTTTAGAATGAATGGACTGCAGATGGATGAAGTGAGAAGGATGCACGAGGAAGGAAGGAAGGTTTATGACTTGGTTAAGCAAAACGGCATGGAGAGAGAGAAGACAGAAGGAGAAGATAGGATAAGAGAGTCAAGGTTTAATGGGAACTATGTATGGATTGTTCCAAGGGCAAGAGCGCAATATTTATGTGAGAAAGGAGAGAAAGGAAGTAAGGAGCTTATAGCGACGTTGAGGTGTTGGTGCATGGAGGGTTTCAATAGGTTCTAGCTCTCTCGGGAGAAGAGGATGTGTGAACTGTGTGGAAAGGGGGATGCAAGAGTGGAGAACTGGTTGGAGGAGTGCGTGGACGTGGAAAGGAGTGAGATAAGTATGGAGGCATTGTTGCATAAAAAAGGGGAAAAAAGAGCAGTAGCATGGGTGAAGGGAGTGTTGGGTAAGATGGAGATGAAGAGAAGGAAGGAGGAAGAGGAGTGGAGAAGGAAAGATTGTAAATAGGAGAGAAAGAAGATATAAGTAAGATGTAAATATTGTAAATAGCAGATAAGTAATAGGTATTAGCTGCGAAAACAGAGGTTGAGAAGCGAGGCAATGCGAAAAAGTAGGGAAATGCGAGCGAGGCGAGGCGAAGCGAGGAAGGCAAGGCAATAAGAGCGTGCGGATTAGAAATAAGGAATGGATGGATGTTAGTTCTTAAGGGTTAGTTTTAAGAAAATTCTGTAAAAATGGAAGTTTAAGCAAGTCAATTTTTTAAGGCCAGCAGGCCGAAAAATAAAGACAGCAACTCAAAAACTATCGAAAGGTGTAAAAACCTCGATTTCGACTTTTTTAGAGTAAGCCCCCTTTCTTCGGCGTACGTCACATATATATTGTCAATTGTCGAAAATGAGAAGTGCCGTATATACTGGACCTTTATATTCTCGACAATTGTTTCTGTTGCGCACTCGAGGCCTGACATAGTTCTCCTTGACTTCGAGAAACGAACCATGTTCGTCATCGAATTTTCAGCACCAGCTGACAACAACGTCATAGCCAAGTAGAAAAAAAGAAAGAGAGGTATAAAGATCTTATGAGGGAGTTGCGACGGTTATATCCCGAATATTCTGTTAAGCTAATCGTCCTAATCATCGGCGCTTTTGAAGGTACCAAAGTTTCACTGGTTAGTAGCCTGAAAAGCGACCCTGTGTGTAAACAAAATGCTGAGACACTTGCGGGGAAAATGCAGAAGGCGGTCGTCCTTGGGTCGCTCCGTGTCCTCAGGGTGCACGAGACTTTTGCTGGATCATCGTATTGAATTCATCGCAGACTGTAACCACCTATCTTATGGTCGTGATACGTGGTTACAGCTGAAATTTTACCGGGATTTTGCTGGGAGGTGGTGCAATTTAGCAGATTAGCACCCGCTCCCAGCGAAATCCTGCGGTTTTCCTTATGACAAACTTT
>CAKNXH010001543.1:44007-57230 GCA_932178445.1 Andricus quercusramuli | reverse complement strand
ATATATATATATATATATATAAGGAGCTATAAACAGTAATAAATTGTTCAAACAACAATGTTTGCTAACATGCATCAATTATTACCCCACTATGTAAGTATAAAGTGGAAAACAAGTTTAAAAGGTGCTGGCCCGTTGAGAGAAATTCAAATTTTCGAAAATTTTTTTTGTTCAAAAATTTTTTGAGTACTGTTCCAAATTTTTCATAAATGAAAGGTCATCTCATGTGATAACTTTCAGAATTTTTTAGATTTTTAATTGATGTGGAAGGTAGTTTTTTTAAATAAAAACTTTCACAGATGACAGATACCCTTATTAAGAAGAAGTATTGGCAAGTATTGGATCCAGTACTTTTTTCCCGGAAAAGTATTGGACTTCCGCTACTTATTCGCGAAAAAAGTATTAGATCCGATACTTATCAATACTTCTTTATCAGAAGGGCATCATGAATTAATATTGAAATACTGAATATTACAGCAGCATGTGAGCAGCAACCGATCACTAACAACAATATCATTCAATTCCTTCGAAACCAATGGAATCAGGCGTGTATTCACGGTTTCTTTAGCGCAGCAAATGTTAATTTTCTTGTCATCGACCATCAATTCAGCTAAATACGATACAGCTTGACTGAGTTGATACGAACCCGCGAACAATATTTCGAGATCGTCGACGGTCATTTACGAAAAATCTTACATATCCGATGAAGATAATATATGTTTGAAAGAAATCTTTCGCCCACTCCATCGTTTTTCTTGAACTACAATAGCCAAGTTTCTTGAGAGACACCAGTCATCCATTTTTTGTAGCAGATAGATTAAAATCTGGTTTATTAACTGTTTTCCATATTTTAATTCATATTGGGCTTTCACAATATGTGTGATTGAAATTTTTTCTCGATATATTTTTGCTTTAAGTGTAAATGGTTCTTCGCAGGGTATAGAGTTCTCATGCCAGCACTTGAATGATAATGTAACCAGCCAAATACAGCTGAATCTAATAACTCTCGCTGAGTGACGAAAATTCTCTGCGAAAATTCAATGGCATCATTGAAAGAAAATATCGACTCCTCCGTCATCGAATAGATAACCCGAGTCAAAGTTTTTAATTTCGTTTGAATTTCTATTTTCGAGACCGAGTCGAAAGTGGATCGAAATCGAAAATAAAATAAAACGGAAGTTCTGTCAAGTCTGGCAATGGAGATTTCACTCTCTCCACACTCTCGAAACTTGCGAGGATTTCCCAATTCGCAATTTTCGAAGGCGAGGCGAGAGTAAGCTTTCATTGTCTTTACTTTCTGTTCACTCTCCATTCACTCTCTTCTCAATTTGTACCTGCTCGCTCTCCACTCTCGTTTTCTACATTCTTATTGGCAAGGATGATTAGTAAAAAAAAGTTCTTATAAAAAATTTGCTTTATTAATTGGCATTCTTCTCAGGTAAGAAATGTTTGTGTACAAAATACCTCACAACTTCAAAATTGGTTTCAGCACGTTGTACGAAGTTTCCACTAAATTTTCAATCTTCAACAAAAAAATGAATGTTCAAAGAAGTATTTCAACTTTTGAAAAATGGTGGAATTTTTCTGACGAAAAAAGATGAATTCTTAACGAAAAATGTAATAGTTGATAAAATAACCAAATTAGATTTTAATTCAATTTAAAAAACAGTAGAGTTCATTCAAAAAAGACGATTTTTTAACAAAATAGCTTCTTTTTCATCTAAATTGTTGAGCTATTAAGCCAAAAAGACCAAATTTTGCAGAACAGTTGAATTTTCAACCAGTAAATATGCATTTTTAACAAAAAAATTATCTTTCAATCAAATACTTGAGTTTTCTACCAAAACAAGGGAATTTGCAACCCGAAAAGATGAATTTTCAACAAAATAAATACCATTTTAACCAAAAAGATGCATTTTCGAATTATATCATGAATTTTTTTATCAAAAGGTTGATTTTCAATAAAGAAGATTAATTTTCTACCATAAAAGACGAATTTTCAACTAAAATGATAAATCTTCAACAAAAAAGTAAAGTGTCAACAAAAATTGTTTAAGTTTTAATCCAATTTTCAAACAAAGAAGATAAATTCTCATCGAAAAATATAATACACAGTTTGATATTTGAACAGAAAAAGATTTAAATTTTAAATAGAGAACTAGCAATTTAGCTAAATTGTAATTTTTATAAGCATTCATAATAATTTAATGGATGGTCCTTCTTATACAATGTACATAGTAAATAATTATTATTTCATTATATACTGAAAAAATTTGAATTTTTACATCTTTCACAAGTTCCCTAAATATTTAATTGATCAAAAGTGAAAGTTTCCGATTGGAATTTTCAACGGCACATTGCTAATGGAACCGGATAGGAGAGTGAACTTACACGCGTTTTCAAATAATACGTTTAATGAATTAATTCATTTCGTCATTTCGGGCGAAATATACATATAACCAAATGTAACCATTTCATAAAATAAGTAACTTTTTTGTAACCGCTGATCAAAAAAGTAACTAAGTTACTAAAAAGTAACCCGTTTCGAGCCCTTTAATTGAACATTGTTTTTGGCTGCTTATTTAAATTGTGGTCTTGCATAAAATATCAAATTCATTTAACTATAAATAAAAAATCATATCAATGTTTTTTGTTCCCTTTGAATTATAGGCCGGATTTTCCGGAGTATGGAATACCATAGGCCGAAATTTAGAGACAGTTAGACGAGTTTTTCAATGAAACACGTCCACTTTTAAGCAAATAATTAAATTTTTCATCAAACAGTTTAATTTTCGAGCCGAAAATAGGAATTTTCTATAAAATAGTTGACTTTTAAACAAAAAAGTTCATTTTCAACCGAGACAGATTATGTCTTAACCAGACAATATTGCATGTTTAAGAAAAAAAGATGAAATTTCTACAGGAAGATATACACTTTCAAACCAAACATTAACAAAGTTCAACAATATAGTTGAATTTTCAATAAAAAAGAAATTTGATTGTCAAGAAAAAAAAATTTCAATCAAATGTTTTGATTTTCAAGCCAAAAAGACGAATTTTTAGCTTTAAACTTTAAAACATTAAACTTTTTAGCCGAAAAGAATGAACATCAAACCAAAAAGTTGGATTTCCTTATTAAGTTCTATTAATTCTAAGTAATATTATATTATATTCTAAGTAATATTAAATTCTATTATTCAACTCTCATTTAAGTAGAAAAATGAGAAAAAAGTTAAGCACTGTAAAGCCTGCGATAATTAAATAGGAATTCTGATAATTTATGGACTAAAGAATAACATTTTAAATAAACATTGAAGTTCATTTTTAATACTTGAACAATTTTTATGCACTATTTTTTAAAATTTGTCACACAATTTAGACTATTCTTGATCTCCGCGGCTTCTATGTTGGATGAACGAATCGTGTATGTAGGGGAAAGTTG
This sequence comes from Andricus quercusramuli, assembly GCA_932178445.1. Classification (NCBI taxonomy): domain Eukaryota; kingdom Metazoa; phylum Arthropoda; class Insecta; order Hymenoptera; family Cynipidae; genus Andricus; species Andricus quercusramuli. The sequence goes on along the minus strand of CAKNXH010001543.1, from coordinate 53,788 downwards.
CCTAAGACGAGCCCCCTTCCATATTTTCCAAAAATTTTCGATTTTAAGGAACTTTAGAAGCAAAAACGATTATTGGCATCATAGTTTGATGTTTTATTCACAAAGTTCACACACTTAAAAGTTAAAAAAATGTTTAAAAGGCAATGAACTTCGATGTTGACAAAAATATGTATTTGTCTCGTCTTAGGCAACCCGGTATCCTAAGACGGGCCCCTTTTTAAAATAAAAAAAGCTATGTTATTAAACATTAGATATTGATGAATTTTATTTGCAGCGTATTGTTTAAACATAATGTTTACGTTTATGACATATTAGTTGCGTAAAATACCTTATAAAGCGTAAAATAAGCGTCAAATAAGGTCTAACAGAGAATAAGTGTAAAAGAAGTTCAAGGACTAAATATTTATGAAAAGTTATAAAATTTCGAATATTATTCATCTCAGATCCAGAATTTACTGATATAAATCGAAAAAGCGACATAGTTTTAAAAATTTCTTATTCATGATGTAAAAGCAAGAAAGAGGTTAGGTCATTACCATTGAGACCATCGGAAACTCACAAGGAAAGCAGATTTCGCTTTTACCTACAGTTCTCTAGCCTAACCGGGGCTCGTTTTAGGAATTTCGCATGATCACAATTTTTTAAATATTTTAATCAAATAGCATAAGAATTAATAAAACGTAAGTATCAGTTGCAAAGTTTACAAAATTATCTATCAAACAAAAACATAACTTACTCCTTCAAATCATTAGAAGTTATTAAATCACAACTTCTAAAACAGGTGAAAGTTCGTTCTCTAACGTACGAAAATAATTTTTCCTTTCTGTTTTTGTTAATTTACTTCCAGTGCAGGAAAAAACACCTTCAAAATAACCAGAATTTTGCTGAACACGTATTCGCATGCGTAAGTGATGACTATATTGCTTTTGTACAAAAATATTCATGGTGTCCCGTCTTAGGAGGGGGCTCGTCTTAGGCAACTTTCCCCTATATATCGTTCGTCGTAGAACATTTTTGGGACATAATATTATCCTACGTGGGATATCTCAAAGATCCTTAAATTCTTCTGGTATTCCACGTAAGATATTTCAATGTCCGAAATGGATCCCACGAATGTCGGCATTTTGATAGTATTATACATTTCATGGTATTGGCATTTTAAAGTTATCATTTCATACGTATAAAGTGTGAGGTTTTGTTCGCGAAAACGATTTTTAAGTGCCATATTTTCAACTTCCTCGCAGATTTCCTCGTGTTCCTCGTCCAAAAATAACACGAGGATTTTCTTAAGGATTTTTTCACTAGGCGACTTACCATTTTGTTTATAACAATCAGAGGTAAATATGCTGTGTTGACATTCCCGCTTATTCAGCCGGTCGCTCCCAGTTAAGCAGGCTGTGGTCACTAGTATAGGCAACCGCGAGGGCACATATTCTGGTCCTGTTTTGCGGGCTCGTTAGATGGCTCTGTAGGTCTTTCCCCGCTACACGTCGCTGAGGGTCAACGTTTCATCTATCTCTCTTACTCCTTCGTAGTTTACCGAACGTCAACACATGTCCGAATTTACACAACCTAACCTGTGCTAACCTGTAAAGAAGTGCTTGAGAGCCGATATATAATTTGTTGTCGTCATTTTCGACCTGATTATTATCGTTGCAGTACACAGGTGGAAAAAACTAAGAGAGGGAGCAGTATTGAACAAGCAGTATTAAACAAAAAGAGAAAACTTTCATTCATAGAAATGATTAAACGTTTTAAATAAAAACTGCCGAAGATATAATCTTTGAAACTGCTCTCAAACATATGAAAAAAAAACACCAATAGAAAAACAAACAGAAATACTTAAATGATAATTCCAGTAATTATTTAAGTATTTCTATTTGTTTTTCTATTGGTTTTTTCAAGTTATTAAGTTTTTTGATTAGATTATCTACAAATAATCTGGATATATATATATATATCTTGATGACCTGCGGGCTCGTTTGATGGCGCCACCGTCGAATATACGCTGTCGCTTCTAAAGCATTGAGTTACCACAGCCTGCAGTTAAGTCGAGTTCGTCTGCTCCGATACACTTTGTGTCACGTGACCACTACTTCTAGCGCGCACTATTCAAAATAAGGAAACAAAATTGGCTCTAAAATTAACCAAACTAGCTGTGAATTCGATCTCGAGTGTTTCCACTTTGTTTGTATTTATAATTATATGGTGCTCATTTCACGAGCACTTTGCTTCCCGTTAGCAAATGTATTTGCTTCCTCATAGAGGAAGCATTAGTTATTTTTTTCAATAATAGACAAACCAAAGTCTTCATTTTGCTTAATTTAAAAAATAGAAATTTACTAAAAATGAAAAATTACAAAATAATACAAAAAATGTTCTAAATACAAAGACAAATCAGACAAATCAAATCTTGTGTTCGAAATAATAATTTTTTTAGCTGGAAAAGGGAAAGTAAAAGTTCTGTCGCACCCTATCCCTTTCCTAGCATTATGATTTCTTCACAAAAATTGCCATAATATTACTCTATTTGAAAATTTATGATCAAAAAGTCTTTTCTGTTCATGCATCAACTTTAAATTATATCGATGAAAAAAGTTTTTCTGTTTGAAACTCATGATTCAGATATTATAAATAAGCAGAACTTCCCTAACATTCAATAAAGTGTATTATTATTATTATAGATCAATCAATTTGCCTCGAATCAAGAGATTTTTTCCGTTCTTGCATCAATTTTGAATTATGTTACTGAAAAAAGTTTTACTATGAAACACCGTGTTTTCAAATATTATGCAATTTCACAATTTCCATACTCTTCAATAAAATGTATTAATATTATAGGTGAATCGATTCGTCTCGAATCAACACATCTTTTCTGTTCTTGCAACAACTTTGAATTATGTTAATGAAAAAAGTTTTACTATAAAAAAACGATTTTCAAAATATATAAATTACCATAACTTCACTACTCTTTGATAAAATGCGTTATTATTATAGGTCAATCGATTCGTCCTGAACCAAGGAATCTTTTATATTCTTGCATCAACTCTGAATTATGCTAGTGAAAAAAGTTTAACTGTAAAAAACCGATTTTGAAAATATATAAATTACCATAATTTCCCTACTTTTTAATAAAATGTATTAATATTGTAAATCAATCGATTCGTCCCGAACCAAGAAATCTTTTATATTGTTGCATCAACTTTGAATTATGCGAATGAAAAAAGTTTTACTATAAAAAACCGATTTTTAAAATATTATTGAGTGCTAGAAAAAAATACAATAAATATTTTTAGAAATCCTTCGGTCAGTTTCAAGATATTAGTGAGGAAAATAAGCCCTTCGAATTTCATCGAATTATCTGCAACCGTTTTCTAGTTATCGTGTTCACAAAAAAGCGTGACATCCACATATCCACACATCCACACACACACACACATCCGGACAATTGCTTAGAACATTGTATTAGACATTTTTAAATTAGGGAGGGTTTAATTAAATGAATTTAAAATTTTTGAAAAATGTCACCATTACAAAGCTTCCTCTATGAGGAAGCAAAATGACTATAATTCTTTTGTACAGCTACACTGAACTCAATTTTGCATTATATAACTTGTTGTGCTTCTCCGCATACATATGTATCTTTTATTAATATGAAAATAATGTGAATATTGATCTTGTAAAGCGGAAATTTATACAAGTTCTTTTTTCAGTCACGTACATTAATTTTCAGTTACACATAAATTAATTTCACTTTCCACCCGCAGATACTTTAAATTTCAGTCATATGTACATTAATTTCATTCAATTTACCAAAAACTTGAATTTCAGTTACAAGTGTACATTAAACATGCTTGAAAATTAAAGAATTTTCTAACAGTGTGCTTGTGCTTTCTTTCTTCCAGACATTTTCCTTCCAGCAGTGCTATTGCTTATGCAATATCATCTTTTAATTCAATAAAGATGAACCTACAACTTTCTACGTTATATACCTTATACCACGGCCTTTTTTTAACTAGTACATTAAGAAGTAATAATTATTAACACTACTTACAATTAGTATATCAAAGAAAACACTTCTTTCTGGGGTCGCGACAAAAAATGCTTATTCAATAAAGGCCTCATGTCAATAAAAATAATTTTGATGAAAACTTTTTAAGTATTTCCTCTGTTGATGAGGTGCATTAAAATTGATGTAACTAAAAACAGGAATTTATTTAAATAATGTTAGTTTTGTATTTTGTGTAAGTTTAGATACCCTACACATTTTTCGAAAATGTTGAGGAAATCTTTAAGAAATTTTTATGTTATGAATTGCTGACGAGTCCCAGGTCTGGGCAAGACTAGAATGTCAGCACGATAAGAAAATAACATTGATTTTGAATAGTGTTAATTTTGCATAATTTATTATTATTTTGTTTAATTTTATACATCCTGGCAATTTTTCCAAAACGTTTTTAAAAATTTGGCTGATTGACACTTAGAAATTTTTATGGTATGGATTGCGGACCAGTCCCAGATCTGGTCCAGACTAGCCTGTCAAGACAATAAGAAAAAATATTGATTTTGAATAGTGTTTATTTCTTATTTCGTATAATTTTAGACATCCTGGCGATTTTCCGAAAATGTTTTAAAAAATTTGGCTGATTGACACTTAGAAATTGTTATGGTATGGATTGCTGACCAGTCCCAGATCTGGGAAGGACTAGATTGTCATGACTAGACGGTCTAGATGACGTCAGATTTGGGCCAGATCAGAAATCAGGCTGCCAGAAGATTTTTCCACCAGGGGCGGGATTTGGAGAGAAACTAAAAAAATTAAAAGTTGTATTAGATCCATAAACTGCCCAGTTTACTTATCTGGAACAACAAAGAACTTCTTAGTTCGTCTGAGAAACTAAGAAAATAAGACAAAACTAACCTCTAAGTCATCTCATAAAAAAATGATAGTTCCGATAAGACGTCAATTTGAATCGAAGCAGCAAATTTTTGAGAAAAATAACGTTCTTATGTTCTAAAGTAAAATTGGAATCAAATTAATGATTTCTCATTGACGAATTAATTATTTCTGGACTGAAAGATTGATTTTTTTACTTAAATATTTATTTTTAGAAACAAATTTCGATATGCTAATTAGAAAGAATTTTTTTCAGACGAAATATCAATGTAAAATAATTTAATTAATAATTTTACACTAACTTCGAATTTTCCTACCTTCACCCCTTACTCGATTTTTAACTTTCCTACTCGTTCCACAATCGGTTCCCGCCTCAGTTTCGCTTGAATCTTTACTATGAGATATGGAGAGTATAAGGAAATTGAAACGAAACTTTTAACTTTAACTTTGGAGTTAAACTCTCGCCTCAATTTCTCTACACTATCGAATACTAGTAATGTAGATTATAAGGAAATTGAAACGATATTTAAAACTTTGACTCGGGAATAAGTTACTTCCGAAAATCGGCTCTTTTAGTAAAATTGCATGTTTTTCAAATAAAAAATTCGGAAAACGTCTCAATTCCGATGTGCAAAATGGCGAGTCCATTGTATCGCGTTTGAAATCAACTAATGATTCCGAAAATATTTTGGCTTAAGAAGTTCAAGAAAAACGATGGGGTAGGCGAAAGATTTCTTTCAAACATATATGTATATTCATCGTATGTGGGAGATTTTTCGGAAATGACCGTCAACGATCTGGAAATATTGTCCACAGTTCGTATCAACTCAGTCAAGCTGTATCGTATTTAGCTAAATTGATGGACGATGGCAACAAAATTATCATTTGCTGCGCTAAACAAACCGCGAACTTGTTGAAAGTAGAAGTTCAGTCACGTCATATGAATCGTCGGCGTTCTCGTGTTTTGTTGAATACACGCCTGATTCCATTGGTTTCGAAGGAATTAAAAGATATTGTTGTTAGTGCGCGAATGCTCATCGTACAATCGGTTGCTGCTCACATACTGCTGCTGTAATTTAATATCCATCCCATGCTCGGTATTTTTCGAAAATCGTTCGACCAGTAGAAATATTGAGCAAACTTTTCGTAGAACGTAAAATGGAGGGTAGCGACGATAATTAATCCAAAACTTTTATGACGGATTTCCATTTCACACACTAATTAAAACATCCAGAAACATTAAAAAATACAGCATTTGATCATAGTAATATTCAGCATTTCAATATTAATCCATGATGCCCTTATGAAAAAGAAGTATACATAAGTATCGGATCTCACACTTTTTTCGCGGATAAGTATGGGATATTCAATACTTTTTCGGGGAAAAAGTACTGCATCCAATACTTACCAATACTTCTTAATGAGGGTATCTGCCATCTGTGAAAGTTTTTATTTAAAAAAACTACCGTCCACATCAATTACAAATCTGAAAAAATTCTGAAAGTTAGCACATGAGATGACCTTTCATTTATGAAAAATTTGAAATAGTACTCAACAAATTTTGTAGAAAAATTTTTTTCGAAAATTTGAATTTCTCTAAAAAATTTGAGTTTCCCGCCAAAACACTGAAAATTTTTTTTTAGGATTATTCTATTTATTTGTTTTATACTAATTATTTTCAGATTATTCTATTAAACAAATATGTTAAAAAAAGAATAAGAACCATAAAACACATTTTTAGTCACCATGACAATGGGGGTTCAAAAATCCGGGACAAAAGTTATAATTCGAAGTCCTAGAAAGGGGCTCATTAAGAATCTGGTTCCAGCCAAGGGCATTTTTGACCTGCTTAACGGGCTAGGCCCTTTCAGAAAATACCATCTGGCGCTACTATAGGAGAATATAGTTAAAAACAATAATGATTTGTTTTAGCAATTAGGTTTGCTAAATTGTATTAAGTATCACTACGATCTGAGTGAAAAGTAGAGATGTTAAATATTTTAGGAAAAACCACAACTTTCTAGCATTATTCAAAGACAATATTCTTACAAATAATACTAAATTGTTCAAGCAATTATTTTGATAGCTTGAATTAATTATGACCTTACTGTATTTAAAAAGTTAAGAATAAGTTAACAAAATCGGGGAAAAATGCGACTTTATATGTCTATTCTGAGAGAAAATTGCTAAAAACAGAAATAAATTTTGTAAGCAATTTGCATAATCATCTAATTGTCAGTAAAAAGCAGTATTTCATCATTCATAGCCAATTTGCATTAAAAAATCTGCAAAAAATCATAATTAGCTTCAAAAACTCGCAAAATTAAACTTTTCACTTATGTGTTTTTTTGGGATCCCATAAAACAGACTCATGGGTATGAAATGAAAAAAATTAGTTTTGATTCGTATCCTATGGCTAATTGTGAAAAAAAACGTTCTTGGAAAGAAATTCCTTGAATTCCGTGAAATACTTGAATTCCTTGAAACCCTTGAATTTCTTGAATACGTTGAAATTCTTGAATACGTCGAATTTCTTGAATACGTTGAAGTCCTTGAATTTCACGTATTCCATGAATTCCGTGAATTCTCTAAAGTCCATGGATTCCATGAATTCCTTGAATTCCGTGAACTCCTTCAATTCCATGCATTCATTGAATTACATCAATTCCTTCATTTCCATGAACTCCTTGAATTCCATGAATTTCTTGAATTGCGTGAATTCCTTGAATACCTTGAATTCACCTAATTGCGCGAATTCCTGGAATTCCATGAATTCCATCAATTCCTTCAATTACATGAAGTCCTTGAATTTCATGGACACCTGGAATTTCATGAATTCCTCGAACTTCATGAATTCTTTGAATTCCTTGAATTCCGTGAGTACCGTGATAACCGCAAATCTTGTGAATTGTACGAATACCATGAATTCCGTAAATTCACTGAATTCTACGAATACCATGAGATCCGTGAATGAAGTGAATTTCGTGAATTCTATGAATTTCGTGAATTCTATGAATTTCGTGAATTCCGTGGATTCTTTGAATTTCGTGAATTCCATGAATTTCGTGAATTCTATGAATTTCCTGAATTCCGTGAATTCTATGAATACAGTGAATTCTATTAATTTGGTGAATTCTGTGAATTTAATGAATTCCGTGAATTCCAGGAATTTCGTGAGTTTCATGAATTGAATGAATTTCATGAATTCCATGAATTCAGTGAATTTCGTGAATTCAATCAGATTCATGAATTGCTTGAATTCCTAAAATTCTGTGAATACAATGAATTCCATGAATTCCTTGAATTCCATGAATATGCGCGCTCAGCCCACTACCTCGCTGGAGAGTGACGCGTAACATGACGATTCTTCAGAATTCATTCCTCATGGAGAAATAACGTACCGCGCCCTAAGAAGATTCTTTAAAAAAATATAGACGACCCTGCAGTTGGTCCGTTACAGTGTATGGTGGCGCAGCGCCGCTCATGATGTGTTTTCAGTATTATTAATTTATTTTTCAAAAAAACTTATGTATAGAAATAGAGATTATATGTTTTTATGAAAATTCGAATCGATACTGTCACCTTGACTTCAAAATAGTTTTGGTTGATAAATTGTTTAGCTTGCGACATCTGCTTCATGCATAAACTTGAAACTTATATACAAGAGACGCACATGTTACAGTTTCTCGATTTGCATAAAGTTCGAAAATTTAACGTAGATGTGCCAGACGAACTGGAAATTCGTGAAAATCAATCTTGATCGACTTTTAAGAGGTGAGAGTTGAAATTATTTATTTAACAATAGTTACTTGAATTTTTGTGCAATTATTTCCACTGTAGACAAAAGCTGCGCTTCTTATTAAATTCCGAGAAAAATAACGTAGCTAAAAATTCTCTCCAAGCAGTGGAAAAAGTGTGTGAAAAAGTTTATTTATGATGAATTTTGAACAAACAAGATTAATTTTTTTAATGAAGAGACGAATTTTCAACAAAATACATGAATTTTCTACCAAATAGTCAACATTTCAAATTATAAAGGGTAATTGTTCAGCAAAAAAATAGTACAATTTTTAAGGGGAAAGATACATTTCAAAAACAACAAAAAAAAAACGAATTTGCAACAGAAAATTTTCATTTTTAACCAAAAAGGTAAATCTCAAAAAAATGTTCTTTAACAAAGCACTTTAAGGGTGTTGGTTAACTCCGACTTGGAATTTTTTTTTATAGGCACGGCACTGACTCCATATATAATTTTTCCCAAGTATTTGAGAGCGAAAGAAAGAAAACTTGTCAAATATCCGGGGTTTTGCGAGATCCTCGGATCAACGAAATTTATAGGAATGAAGCCTTTTGCTGAGGGAATAACTATTTTCGCGGAAATGATTAACTTTTCGAAAGGGAGAAATCTGCGGATAGCAGAAGACAGCATTTGAACGGCGAGAACCGTTCGCAAATTTATTTTTTTACTCACAATTCTGACATCAGAGAAGTATTTTCAGAGGCTAGCTAATATTCGAAGACCCAAATCTTGATGATGGCGAACCTAAATTTCGCGAAATACGTCGCGAAATGGAGAAAAATGTGGAACAAAATTCAGGTGTCATGTGTATGTAAGGACCATAAGACTGTATTAGTAAGCAGCAAAGCAAACTCGTCTACAGACCGGCTGTCAAATTCGCGCTGCGAATCTTCAATGCTCTGAAGTCCGCACCACACATTGCCACTCACGAAATCGTGGCGCAAATATTTAAAAAGTTTTTGAAGACAGCAACTGCAAATGCACCAATTTTATAGATAAATCAATTTATGATTGTATGGCGATACCACGCTGAAAACACCAGTTCCCGTTAGATCACTGAAGTCAAGCAGTGTTGGGGGCGGTTA
>CAKNXH010001543.1:19017-39007 GCA_932178445.1 Andricus quercusramuli | reverse complement strand
TTTTTTTTTAAATAAAATGATCGAATATTTATTCCGATTTTCTTCATTTTATTAAAAAATACAATCAAATGACTCAATAAAATCAATAAATTGAATGAGATTACCAAAATGAAGAAAATCAATAAAGTCAAAATTATAGTGATTTTATTCATTTTACTCAATTCATTGATTTTATTCATTTTTTTATTGTACGGATTTTATTGATTTCATTGATGTTGTTTATTTTATTCATTTTGTTGATAATAAATCGCTTTTATTTATTTTAGTGATTCCATTCAATTTATTGCTTGTATTGATTTATTCTGTTCTATTTTTTAATCAAAAAAATCAAGTAGATCAATAAAATCACTAAAAACAAAAAAATAAAATTATACCAATAAAATGAAAAATAAAAAAATCAAGAACATCAATGAAATCCATAAATTGAATAAAATCACTAAAATCAGTAAAATCAGTGCAATTTTGATTTTATTGATAATAATCTGATTTTAGTATTTTATTCAATTTATTGACTTCATTGCTTCATTTCATTGTATTCTTTAATGAAAGAATCGGATATTTATACTGATTTAGTAAAAAATACGATGAAATGAATAAAAAAAATCAATAAATTGAATGAAATCACTGAAATCAGTATAATTCTGACTATATTGATTATAATTTGATTTTCTTGATTTTAGTGATTTTATTCAATTTATTGATTTTATTGATTCATTTCATTGTATTTTATAATGAAATAAAGAAACTCAATATAAATATACGATTAAAAAAAATGCAATCAAATGTATCACTAAGATCAATCGAACAATCAAAGAACAACATCAATCAAATCAATAAAATAAAATTTATATCGGTTTCGCTGATTTCATTGATTTTATTGATTTCATTTATTTGATTCATTTTATCCGTTTCATTCGTTTTATTAATTTTATTGATTTTATTCATGTTCTTCATTTTATTGATAATTTATTGGGGGATAAAGGGCATGTTTTAGCACCCCCGCCCTCCAAAAGCTTATCACATAAAAGATTTTTGTTGCTCCACCCAATTCAAAAAATATTAATATTTATTAATATTTTTATCATATTTATGCATATTCACGGTAATGTATTAAAAAAATAGAAACAAAACAAAATTGACGAGAGTACGAGGACGCGAACGCATGACGGCAGATTCTGTAGCCTTGAACCTAGACTAGACCATTACCCCGCCGCTCCTTACTTTTTAGTCCTATAATTCAAACCGATAGTTATATTGCGAGGATTTCTTGTAAACCTTTTTTCTCGTAAACCACTTTCCATCTTAGTAAACTGTTTCAGCTTTTTTTATCTCAAATGAGGCCCTCTTCGCTCACAAAAGATGACCACAATCCGTGTCCCCCGTTACAAGCTTCTGCATATAATTAATTTACAGTTGGACCACTTGATAAACCTGGAATTTAGAAATAAATTTGCAGAGGGCCTAATTTCGTAATTCCAGAAATGGTTTCGGAATTTATTGCTGGATGACTTGATAAATGTATAATTTATAATTTCAAAATTTTCAAATCATTATTTCAAAGTTATAATTTGAAACTGGGTAAATTTACAAATTTACATACAATCATAAATTGATTTATCTATAAAATTGGTGCATTTGCAGTTGCTGTCTTCAAAAACTTTTTAAATATTTGCGCCGCGATTTCGCGAGTGGCAATGTGTGAAATTTAGGTTCGCCATCATCAAGATTTGGGTCTTCGAATATTAGCTAGCCTCTGAAAATACTTCTCTGATGTCAGAATTGTGAGTAAAAAAATGAATTTGCGAACGGTTCTCGCCGTTCAAATGCTGTCTTCTGCTATCTGCAGATTTCTCCCTTTCGAAAAATTACTCATTTCCGCGAAAATAGTTATTCCCTCAGCAAAAGGCTTCATTCCTATAAATTTCGTTGATCCGAGGATCTCGCAAAACCCCGGATATTTGACAAGTTTTCTTTCATTCGCTCTCAAATACTTGGGAAAAATTATATATGGAGTCAGTGCCGTGCCTATAAAAAAAATTCCAAGACGGAGTAAACCAAAACCCTTAACTTTCAAAAAAAGATTTGAATATTTAACCAAATAGTTGAATTTCTAATCAAAGAGAATAATTTGCCAAGAAGAAATTTATTGTATGGCCAAACAAGAAACATAAAAAAAAACACAGCAATTAATCAAAAAGATTAATTTTGTAAGAAAAATTGGATTTTGGACCCGATTATACGAATTCTCCACTGAAATGACGAATTTTTAACAACAAAAAAAAGATTTTGTTCCAAGGTTTCACTTGAAACCAAGTTGTTGAATCAAATTTAAAATTTAAAGAAAAAGTTCAATCATACCAAGTTATTGATGAACTAAAAAAGAAGAACTCTTAACGAAACATGTAATAGTTGATATTTCAACCACAAAATATTTTAATTCAAAATAAATAAATGAGTCGAATTCAACCAAACAAGACAAATTTCCGACAGAACAGTTGAATCCTCAACTGAAACAAATTAATTTACAAACAAGCAGTTGCAATTTTTACCAAAATGAATGGACTTTCAGCCATGAAGAAGAATTGTTTATCCAAAAGAGGAATTTTTAACAAAATACATAAGTTTTCAACCAAATAGTTGAATTTCTAACTAGAAAAGATGAATTTCCAATTAATATCAGCTTTTAACCAAATATGTAATAGTTATATTTATAGTTTGAAAAATTAATTTTAAGCAAAAAACAAACCAAAATCTGTCAATTTCAAAGGGAGTTTTCGTTCTTCAGTTTCTTCCTTTTTAAAATGATTTCAGTATTCAGGGTGACCCGATACAGTTCAGTCGCTCTAGATGGAAGTTTAAAGTATCGAAATAACCAATTTTTTAAAAGTGTGTGAAATTAAAAAATTAAAAAATTACACAAAATTACGTAAGATCATAAAGTTAAGCTAAATTGTAACTTTGAAATTGCAACATTAATTCGACGAATTTTGAATTTAGAACTTTGGATTAATTTAAAATCAACAGTTTTGTTTCAAATTCTACAAAAAATATCTTTGAAAAATTTATATTATAATGTTGTATTCCCCATATGAAAAAGTTTTCCCCATATCAACAAGACAAACAATATATTTCTTAAATTTATGAATCGCTATTGATAGATCGTAAGAACCTAAGTCAATAGATCATTCGACGTGTCTCGAAGATGCGAACAAACATATATAAAGAGAATACACACATTTTTATGAAACTTTGTAAATCGGTGATGGTGGGGCATAAAAAGGTGAGCAATAGGACGATCAATGCATCTCGAAGATGCAAACAAATACGCTAGATATAGTATTGTTGTATTTTGAATATCAAAACAGTTTTTCTCATATAAAGAAGGACAATTTTTTTTTTGAAATCTCTAAACCAAAAGAATCGCTTCTAAACTTATGATCTAGCTCAAAATTCTATTCGACCTGGATATCAATCGGACCTAAAATTTGGCCCATGATCATCGTTCTTTTACATTTCGAGATATGGTGAACAGAAAGAAGTTTCACAGACACGAATATTTACAAAAATTGTATTTTCAAGCCCCTGGCGGCGAATTGTATCGAAATATTTCAAAAAAGTATGTTTGAAAAATTAGGTCATTACAAAACCCCCTCTATGAGGAAGGAAATCCAACCATATATTCATGGGAATCTTGAAAATGTAATATTTTTTCAAGGTCCTTTATGAATTACTATGTGAGGAAACTTACAATTTCTTGGAGAATTACGCAGAATTGGTGACTATTGGAAAAAGGGAATGATAGACTTCCCCTGAAAAAGAGCTTAATATCGTTTTCCGATAAATCTCGAAACAAAGCACAGCTGTGTGTGTGTGAAATGTACAGAAACCTGTCCACAGATTCGTTTCTCACAGTAGGTACAGGCAGCATGTGACAATTGTGGCAAACAGGTTTAGTTATAGTAAAGATTCACACCCAGGAATTTTTTTTATACATTTAATGAAATTCTACTTCCATATCCTATTATCCATTTTTCTCTTTCCGCTTACCACTTTTTACCCGTCACTTTTTAAAAATAACGTCATATGTCATCCTTGAATTATGAAACGTCAATCAACAGTGAGGCGTGGTGTGAATTTAAAAAATATATACAGGTAGGAAGTGGAAAGTGGAATGTAGGAATGTTACATTATCGTCCCTCTGGAGTAATTTTCATACATTTTTTACAAAAGAAGAGAAGGGAAAAAGAGTGCGAAATTGAAATTAACCAAAGTTAACTTCTGTTTAGCACATGAAAATTTTGGGACAATTTATTTGACTAATAGTTAAAAATATATTTATATACTTCCGCGATTTTCAGAGCTCACCTGGTATGAGTTAATAAAGCAAAAATTGGCCAATCGATCGAGCTTTAAGTTATTAAAGAGTCGATTCGTTCAATGGAGCATAGAAATGTAATTTAATATTAAACGAGGATTATTCACTGAATTATTCGAATTTGCGGAAAGGATGAATTACACAAACAGAGATAGTAAAACTATGTCTTCATTATTAACTGAATGCTTCCATATTTGTTTCTCTTTACCGTCTTAAATTTTTTAAATGCTTGAAAAATGAAAATTAGTGATTTTGTTTTAGATGTAAAACATCTAAATACAGACTTCACGCTCTTGCCCATATTCCCCGCTTTTCCTCTCTTTTCAAAAAAATTCTTCCTTTCCCCCTGTTTTCGATAAATTTTCCCTTCTTATGATTTTCTGAATATTTTTCGTTGAAAGTTAATTATTTTAATTGAAAAGTCTACTATTAAATGTTTGGTTCAGAATGTCACCTCTTTTGGTTGAAAATGCTACTATTTGGTTAAAGATTCAACCCTTATATTTTTGGTTGAATATTGATCATTTTTAGTTAAAAATTAAATTCAGCTATTGAATTCTTTCGAGAATTCATCTTTTTTGGTCGGAATTCAACTATTTAGTTGAAGATTGAACTGCTTTCTTAAACATTCATTTTATTGGTTGAAGATTGAACTACTTTTGTTGAAAATTAATTCCTTTCTGGTTAAAAATTAATTTTTTCCACTGAGAATTCAACTGCTCCATTTTTGGCGGAAAATTTATCGTTTTTAGTTGAAAATTCAATCATCACATTTTTCGTCAGAAATTCGTATTTTTCGTTAAAAATAGAACTACTTTGTTCGAAGTTGAACTACGTACCTTGTTGAAAATTCATTTTATTATAGTTTAAGATTGAATTATTTCCTTGACAATCATAGTTTTTTGAACAGAGAATTTGACAACGCAAATTTTGGTTGCAAATTGATAGATTTTAGTTGAAAATTAAACTAGTACACTCTTCATTCAGGATTCACCTTTTCTGGTTGAAAACTTAACTACTTGGTTAAAAGTTGACCTGCTTTGCTAAATATCAATTTTATCGGTTGAATCTTGAACTATTTATTCGAAAATTTGTTCTTTTTTCTTGTTTGAATATTAATTTTCAAAATGAAATGTTAATATTTAATTTTTTGTTGAAAAATGATTGTTTCTTTTTCATTGAAAATTTAAGTCTTTTGTTAAAAAATGATGTCATTTTGTTGTAAATTCTTGTTCTCTGTTGAAGAATCATTTAATGGGTTTAGGATTGAGCTAATTTATTGACAATTAGTTTTTTTTTTAGAATGAGAATATAATTATGCCATTTTTAGTTGAGAATTGATAGTTATACGTTAACAATTCAACTTTTCAATCAGAATTCATATTTCCTGGTTCAATTTAACAGTTTTCAATTTAAAATAAAAATCTGACATGGGTAAAATATCAACTATTATATTTTTTCGTTAAGAATTAATATCTGTTGGTTAAATTCGACTGTGTTTTATTTCAAATTCGAATATTTTTTTGTTTGAAATATCAACAATAATATTTTTTTTGAGAATTATTCTTTTTTTATTGAAAATTAAGCTACTTTTAGATTGATCCAGAAGTTCCGTATTGCTTATTTGAAATACACGTTCGTTCAGGAACACAGTTTCGACCCATGTCGCTGATCAATCTCTCTAGCAATCACCCAAACGAAGAGCTTTAAAAAGTCAACATGTGTCATAGATCCTACAAAAATACGCAAGCTTGATGATGATGACATATTGAGATCCATAACCTTCACTCTAATTACAACCTGCAATTAAAGCTCTCCACGCGGACCCATTAGTATCCAAGATAGAGTAGGAAAATTGCTTGAGGTTGTACACTTTGTATTATATTATATTAAAGAAAAACATGTGTGATAGTTTTTGTATGAACTTACTAGTGAGATCGATTCCTTTTTCTAGAGGGCATCTCAATTTAGTTGAACTGCCAGCTTTTGCCGGAGGCCAGCAAAGAATGGAGTCCCATACCCAATTGCACCAGAGTTCTGCAAAATGAAAAAGAGAAATGTTGCAAGAGAGAAAAAAACAACATAAAGGAAAACATAAATCTACATTTCCTGATAGCATACTTGGAAAAATGATATGTATCTTATTGATCAAAGAAACATTCTCGCTTTAAGGATAAAAATCTAATGAGTTTCACTCTGCAATTTAATTTTCTGATATAAAAGTACAAAGCATTCCAGATGAAATTAAATTCAGCATTCTCATTTACACAACTTTACATTTACTATAGAGAACAAATGCAAACTTGTCTTCTTTCTCATGCAATTTTTAAATTAAAATATAATATGAATATTAATTTTAAAAATTTGTATTTCATAGTATTTATTATCGCAAATAACAGCAAAGAAAATAAGCTATATTTTTGAGAATTGATAAAAATTGATATCTTATCAGAATTAATAAATAATATTTAAGTACAATGTATAGACACTTAAACCCGTTACACTTTTTTCAAAAATACCAATTTCCGACGAAAAACACTAACATAACACGAAGTTGTTCGAAATTGTGAGTTGTATTCTTCAAGGCAAATCATTTTTGTTCAAATTCAAAAATAACCAGCCGGAAAAATCTTATGATTTTTCATAAGACTTAAGACTAATGTTTTTTGTTAAAAAAAAAAAGATTTCCGGTGAAAAATATTGACATAATCGAAAATTGTTCAATTTGTAACCTTCTTGAGGATCCAACGCTTTTATATTGAAAGTGCTTATTTCCGGCAAAAAACGCCAACCAATCAAAAAAGTGTACAGAAGTTGAGAATTTAATAATGAAATCTATATCGATATTTCCGGTGAAAACCGCTAGATAAACCTATATTTATTGTAGATTAACCTAGAAAAATTTTAGGAAAGATTTTCGATGTAGAATGCCAAAGTAACCTGAACATGGTACAAAATTATGAATCTTCTTTGAAATATAATGGTATTTAATAAAAATTTTAATTTCGGACAAAAGACACTAACGGATAATCTGAAGTTGTTCAGTATGGAAAATCTGATTATTTTCGACAAAAATCACTGTATTCAAATCTAATAATGTTCATTTAAAAATACTATATTTCAGGTGAAACGCAATATAGCTTAGAGTTGTTGAAAAATTGTAAATATGCCTCGAAATCTAATGATTTTAGTTCAAAATGACTGACTTTGTGTGAAAAACGTTGATACAATCTGAAACTGTTCAAAAATTGCAAATCTTTTCCGAATTGTAATGATTTATATTTTAAAATATCAATGTTTGGTGTAAGGCGCTAACGTTAACTATATATTTTCTTAATTTCTTAACAATTATATATAATTTTTAAGAAATTAGGAAATTTTGAAATCCAATGATTTTTGTTTAAAAATGTCAATTTTGAATCAAAGTCGCTAAGGAAACCTAACTTTTTAAGTCTTCTTCGAAACTTTATGATTTCATATTAAATTGTTTTTCATACAAATTTCCATCGGAAAGCCTTAACATAGAGCATTTTTAATATTTTCAATAATTTATTGAATTGAGTTTATGTAGTTTATGTAGAAGAATAACTCATTTCTATCGACCTCATTGATATAAATATAAAGTCTTGTCAATTATTATGACTCATTTCTATCGACCTCATTGATATAAATTCAAACTCTTGTCAATTATTATGTTTACAATTTTTCTGAACTGCTGAAGATTTTCATGCGCTAAAAATACTTAGAACTGAAAAATTGCAAAAATTTCACATTTTTTAGCAGATTCATTTTACATTTGAAAAAAAGTTTCTAAATCACTAAAGAACTTCCAAGATATTAAGATGTCAAAAATTATTATAAATGAACAATAATCATTCTGGAATTGTAATGGAAATATCCAGGATAGATATAAAATTTTATTTTTGATTTTTGGTGAGAATTTTGAAATAATTCATCGAATAGCCGACGAATATTCAAGAAACAAAACTCAAAAGTATAAAAGTTAAGAACTTAAAAAAATTTTAAATATCATCGAAAATCACTTTCAGATTTTCAATATTCTCTTCTTATAATCTCCTGGGAATTGAACAAGACATATTTCGATTTCTAAAAATTACTATTTAAAGCTTCTGACCGAAAACTTTGTAATTTCTTGAAAATATATAAAAATTGGGAAGGCTCATTCGTGAATATGATAAAATATTTAACTCTTGGAACTTTTTCTTATGTAATAAATAAATATCCTATTCGTTTATTCAATTCATTTATTTATTTTATTTATTATTCCTTACGGAAAATTTCAAATTTTTCATCCAGGAACCTGAATTGTCACTAAAACATCTATGAAAACTTGAAAGAATACATCGTTAATATGCTGAAATATCTAATTTGTATTAATTTAAGTAGAGTTTATAAAAAAATATTTTTCATGGATGAGCCGTCACAAATTTATCAGCATTTTTAAAATTGGAATTTTCATATGGTTAAAGGAATATGAAATAATTTTGAATGGATCGATTAATATCCTGAGATTGCATAAAGCTGAAACAAGTAGAAAAAATGTTTAATTACAGAATGTTGGAAAATCATAAATTTTACTTTTTACTCTAGCAATTAAAAGATTCAGGGTCTTGCGCTATTTTTATTTATGGAAGCTTTCATATTTCTTTTTTCATATTCATTTTATATTTTCAACAGGAAATATTATTTAGATTATGGCAAAAGACTGACATAAAGAATGCAAATCTTCTTGTAGAAGGTTAAATAATTTTTCATTGTTAGAATGTGTAATTTATTATTCCTTTTAAAAAATTGGGCATAGTTTATCCTGTAACTTGAATTCTCTAGAAGCTAAAATATTGAAATAAGTCAAAAACTTCTTTATTTCAAAAGTTTAGAAGAACGTTTTTCTATTTTGTTTAGATTTTTCAATTGAATTAGTAGCGAAAATGGTACTTTTTCTCACATCTGCTAAAATATTCAATTGTGAACAATTAAACTGTTTACCTAAATACAGAATCGGATTTAGTTCACATTTCGCTTTGTCTCACCCAAAAATTGGCCACCTTTTCAAGCTCTCCTCAGTCCCAAAAATGGCCCCTCAGTGTAAAATTTCCTTTTTCAACTCTCCGCAATCTCAAGAATCACCCTAAATGTAAAACCACCCGGGTAAAAAAATTTTGTATGGGATTGATCTAGGAAAACATCTAGGAAATCCTATAGGTGTCGTCTCTCAGATAGTATAATAAAAGTATGGTATATGAGACGATCCCATACTTCATGTCTATTTGAATTATGTATGGGGGATATATGGCATGAATATAGCTAAAGTATAACAAGGTATAGTAGAAGAATAGTAAGAGTATAGCTAAAGTATATCTTAGAAGTATAGCTGAAATATAGCTGATGTATAGCTGATGTATATCTGTAAAGTATAGCTCAAGTACTTTAGAAGTATAAATAAAGTATGCAACTTGTAAATTTAGCGAAACTTGAGAATTTCCTTATATTATTAAAAATATAACATTATGTCTTATATCTAAATAATAAATTATTCAAATTTTTCAATGCAATAATAATGCTATGGTCAGGAATGAAAGATTACTGGATCTCTTACCCACATATAGAAAATAATAAGAAGGAAATAAGCTTCATATAATATATACATCTTCTTGCTTTAAGGAATCTGCATCTAGTTGAAAAACTGAACGGTTCAATTTTAACTTCGATGTAGATTTCGTGAGATAAATATGTAAAGAATTAGGTTGAAACTTGAAGAATTTATTAACTGGCTTCTTTATTACACTCGCGAACAATATTCACTGCACACTTTTCTCAAGAAATCATTTAAATCACGAAATGTTTTTGTTTGCGGACAATCTGTCGTTCACGATTTATTACGTTTTTCATCCCGTTTCTATGGTATCTTTAAAAACAAATGAACACATATTGTATGCGATACTATAGCCATACTCAAGTATCGATTAAGTATATCCTATGCTTCAGCTATACGTAAGTACAGATGAAGTATATCATATACTTCATATATACTTTAGCTATACTTCATCTATACTTCATCTATACTTCATCTAAACTTCAGCTGTACTGTAGCTAGACTTTAGCTATACTATTTCAAGATACTTGAAGTATGGGATCGTCTCATTTACCATACATGTTTTATACTTCTGAAAGTCAATGATTGATCAATCCTATACTTATAATTTTTACCCGGGCACCTTTTTCCAGCTATGTCCAGGTCAAAAAATAAATCCTATGTATCCAATCCCCCTGTCCAGCTCTCTCTAATCCCAAAAATGACCTCTGTGCAGAGCTTCCTAGCCCAAAAAATCATCCCTGAGAGTAAAATCATATTCAGCTCTCGGCATCTCCGCAAATCACTCTTAGGTCTAACATCTTTTTTTCTAGCTCTCCTTAGTCCCAAAAATTACCCCTAAGTGAAAACCCCCCTTTTCAGCTTTCTCCGGGCCAAAAAAATCACTCCTAAGGGTAAAATCCCCTTCTCCAGTTCTCCCCAGCTTCAGAAATAATCCCTGAGTGTGAAATCCTCCTAGCCAGCTCTTCCTAGCCCCCTTGACCCCTTGATCAGCTCTCCTTAGCCCTAGAAATCACCCCGAAGTGTCAACTCTCCCTGCCCAGCTTTCTTAGCTCCAAAAATAAACCTTATCCAGCTCTTTCAAACCGCGAAAATCATCCCTTAGAAAAAAATCTCCTTGCCCTGCACTCCACGGCCCCAAAAATTACTCCTAAGTATGAAAACCTCCTTTTCAACGCTCGCCAGCCCCAAAAATCAGCCCTAAGTGTAAAATCCCCCTGGCCTGCTCTTTACAGCTCCAAAAATCACCATGAGTGTAAAATCCCCTTGTCCAGCTCTCCCCAGCTTCAGAAATAATCCCTGAGTGTAAAATCCCCTTAGCCAGCTCTTCCTAGCCCCAAAAGTAACCCGCAAGTGTCAAATCCCCCTGCCCAGCTTTCCCAACCTTTTGCAGCACTCCCCAACCCCAAAAATTACTCATAAGTATAAAAACCTCCTTTTCAGCCCTCGTCAAGCCCAAAAATCACCCCTCAGTGTAAAATCCCCTTGTACAGCTTTCCTACATGGCCTCAAGCCATGGCCGTCTTGACCTTTGGTGTGAATACGGCACTGGGTAAATAACATATTTGTGCAGAGTATAAACTTTTCGAGTTAATTTAAACGACAAAAGTGTAGTTTTCAATTAAAATCGAGTTTATGGAAAACAAATTTTTCATCGCTAAGTCAACGTCACAAATTCGTGAGCATTTTTAAAAATTTCATTTTTTTATGGTATAGGGAATATGATTTTTTTAAAAAAGATTTTAGTTGAAATGAACATATTAACTAGTGTACGAGATGATTCTTACCTCCTTCAGGTAGTAGGAAAGATTCCTGCTGCTCCTCGCAATACTCCTGAGTAACATTTCGATTTGAAGTCAAAAATTGCATTTTACAATTTAATTAGTATCATATCTACTTTTTTCACCCTCCAAATCAGTCTTTTATGCTCTTTAATATGACTAAAATCTTTTCCTCGTTTCTGGTTCTACTCTTCAAATGTCCATCTTAGTTCTTTAGATGAGAAGACAATCGTCCCTTTTTGGAAAACTTTAGACCTTTCAAGAAGGAAGTTCCGAGGTTCTTTTCACTCTATCAAATAAAAAAAAAAAATTACAAAAGTGGGATGAATTCTCAGACACTATACAGAAACATATATTGTTTCATGAAAGACGGTCTTGTTCAAAGCCAAAAAATGTAAAAAAACTAAAACAATTTTTTTATTTTTTAATTATATATTTATAGTTGATTTTGTCGTAGAGAACTTTACTAAATCACCTTGGCATTAAAAAAATGTATATAAAATAATAAAATTAAATCCTACAGATTCGAATGACTCCAAAATTTCATATTTTTTTCTTATTCAATTATGTTTATTACTCATGTTAATTTATTGAATGACTGCTATTTTTCCACATTATCCAGTATGTAACCTGCAACAAAAAACCACACTTGATTAATAACTGGAAGCTAATTGCTAGTAATTAGTATAATTGATCGCAAGAAAGAAAATTAGTTTAAATTAGTTAGTTCAATTCGTTTTTGTTCAAATTAGTTTTTTACTGCTGTTTTTACTCGTATAAACTCTTTATAAATTAATACGTACAAAGTATTAATACGTGACCAGTATTCTAACAAGAAATTAACAGCTAGGACAATAAATATTACTATTTCCCATGACATTGTTTGTTATTAATTACAAATCAGAAAGAATTGTCTTTGACGATAAATTTTTTAAATAATTTTTTATTGCATTTTGTATAAAATCATTAATTAATTTGAAAATCAATTGTGGTGACCTTCTCAGCATAAATCACCAACCTATTGAGACTCTTGGTATCCTTTTTCATGTCCTGGCCGCCCCCCTCCCCCCATCCAGTAACAGAAGTTTTGGTGGGACTGAGGTGACAACTAGACTCTCCACCATACGACAAATCACTGCTTAACTTGGACAAGATTTTGACTCGCAAAACAAATTTCGCGCGTACAGGTGGTAGTTGGGTGTACAATCTAAACACGAATAATACAAACAATAAAGTAGCCTCGGTATGGACTGAAACTTTGATTGACGAAAAGCATACACACGCGGTGAACGTAAAGGTGGAGTTTCAGGCGATGTATAGAGACTGGGTGTCTGGAATGCTAGAGGAGTGAGTGATCTTAAGATAAGAGAACTACGAGAAACTATGCGCACATAAGGAAACTAGATATTCTTTGTATACCTGAGACGAAGAAAAAGGGTTGTGAAAGCAGAAACATAGAAAATGGCGTGTTGAAAGGCGGTTTTGAAATATGGTCAGGAGTAGGTAGTGAATTACATGGCAGTCAAGGGGTCGGTTTAATTATGAATGAAAAAGCAAGAAAACATTTCAAAGATCAAGGATATGTATCGCCCAGATTGATGTGGGTTAGAATGAAGGTAGGAATCGGAAGATTATTCGTCATAGCGTGCTACGCCCCAGTTGATAGCGATTCAAGGGAAGTTAAAGACGCCTTCTGGGACACTCTAAATGATACAATAAGTACTTTCGATCAAGGTGAAAGAATAATTTTGTTAGGAGATATTAACGGATGAGTCGGCGTCCAACGTCAGGATACAGATACAGGAAGGGTACTAGGTAAATTGGGGGATCCAAGAAAAAATCATAACGGGGAAAAGTTAGTTAGCTTATGCTTAGAAAAGGTCGTATTTATTAGAAATACTTGGTTTCGACATAAAATGATCCACAATTACACCTGGTGTAAAGGAAGTAACCTCAGTATAATTATTGACTTCCTTATTGCAGCTAAAAGACTAAGAGAACTATAGTCAAAGATACAAGAGTCATGAGGGTGTCCGAATGCAATACTGATCATTACCTTTAGTCTCCAAAATGATCTTTGGCTTGGGATGGAGAAGAAAGAGAACTAAGCAAATGAAACGAATGCGAATTAAGGTTGAAAATTCAAAGAAACCGGAATTGCGAATAGATTTTCAGAATAAGATCAACGAACGCATAGATAAGGCAATTTGGGAGTCGCTTGAAAGAAATAAAGATATAGAGGGCGCGTGGACTTTATTACGGGATATCATTGTTAGAACTGCGATTGAAGTGTGTGGCACGGCAGTGGTAGGAAGAAAGTCTGGTGATGCGTGGTAGAATGATGAAATTCAATCAGCCCAGCAAGAAAAGAAAAAAGCGCACAAGAGAACATTAAACATGTCAGGTCTTAGCGATGAGGAGAGAAACATACTTGAAAAGGATTACGAAGACAAAAAGAGGTAAGTTAAATGACTAGTCAAGGAGAGTAAAGATAAAATCAGAACAGAAGAAGAAAATAAAATAAAAAACAACCTTGAAGGAACTGTGAAACCACTATATAATCAAATGAAGGAAACTAAAAGTACAGAATTTGTCAGCATGAGAAACAGGATAGGTCAAGTGGTGTATGGTATAGACGGGATAGTAGACGCTTCAAAAGACAATTATTAGGTAGCGGAGATATAGGACAACAGAGCTTCGATATGGAACATAATGCATCAGAAAAACCAGTTGAAAAAGTCTGTGTTACTGAGGTTAGAGGTATAATTGAGAACTTAAGAAATGGTAAGGCTGCTGGTGTAGACAGAATTAGTGCACAAATGCTTAAAGAAGAAATGGGAGAAGTCCCAGACGATTGGAGAAAGGCGATTATTGTACCAATATATAAAAGAAAGGGAGATAAAAGCAACTGCAGTAATTACAGAGGTATCAGCCTACTAAGTACCGTAAGTAAAATATACTCAAAAATACTTATTCGTAGGGTAATGGAAATTACAGAAGAGAAGATATGGGAAGTCCAAAGTGGATTTATGCCAGGAAGATCATGTACAGATCAGATATTTAGCCTAAGACAGATCACAGAAAAAAGCTGGAGAGTAGGAAAGAAAGTTTTCTGTGCATTCATTGTCCTAGCAAAAACATTTGACAAAGTAAATAGAAGTAAACTATGGGAAGTGCTTGAAGAGTATGGCGTAAATGGAGGGCTCCTACAAGCAATAAAAACAATATATACAGGTAGTAAAGCGAGTGTGAGGGTGAATGGGAAACTGAGTGACTGGTTCGATCTTATGCAAGCCGTGAAACAAGGATGCGTTATATGGCTAGTTATAGATTGTTATGGCAGAATAAATCGAGAACTTGCAAAGAATGTTCAATAAACTTAATACAAGCATGAAGAACATGGGCCTCAAAATTAATGCAAATAAAACAAAAATCATGGTTTTTGAAGGAAAAAGTGAGGAAACAATATGCAATATTGTCCTGAATGATGAGAGATTATAACAAGTTGACAATTACGTATATCTGGGTAGCTTATTCACTAACTACGGGAAAATAGATGGGGTGTTAGATAGGCGCATAAATAAGGGTAAGCAGGTTATCGGTAGGTTATCGGTAAAATTAACGCGATCGACATGAAACCTCTGCGCATAATATGCGGGAAAACACTGATGGACAAAGTACGAAACGAGACAATCCTTAAAGAATGTGGTACAGGAGAGACACTAGTTGACATATGGGAAAGAAATCAGCTGTTATGGAGGTGTTTTCATACTTTAAACATCCAAGTATGGAAATCATAATTTCTTAGTAACTAAAGTCACTGGAGATTTTTCATTTAACTGCTAGGATATGAAATCACTTTCATATAAGTAAAGGAAGCGTGCATAGCACGAATGTTATATATGTGCATTTACTTCAAGGATTGTTTTATTAATTCTTGAATATTTAATCCGGAATGTCGACATTTCTTAATAACTAAAATCACAAAAAGTTTTCTGATTAATCTACGAGGATAGGGATCATATTAAAGTAAATAGGAAAGGTGTAGAACGACAAGGATGTCTTTGCATTTTTCTAGAGCGTCGTTTAATCTTCCCTTATTTAGAGAAGCAGAGAAATTAACTTTTCGTAAGGAATAAATCACCAAATAGCAGGCATACAATATCGCTTTGAAACATACATACAGGAAGTGTCCTTTAGGAGGACTTGCATTATAATTTATTTTCAGGGTAGTTTAATCATCCCTTAATTATTGAAACAAAGAAATCGATATTTTATACGGGATTACCCACCACAGATTTTTTTATTAATATATTATTGATCAACAAAATCACTTTAAAACATACATAGGAAGCGTCTTTCAACAGAATTTGCATTAGTATTTATTTTCAGAGCCATTTCATCATCTCTTATTTATTGAACAAGGAAATCGATATTTTATACGCGATAAAGCAACAGAGATTTCTTTATTGTACATTGATCAACAAAATCACTTTAAAGATTCACAGGAAGCGTCTTTCAACAGGATTTGCATTAGTAATTATTGTCAGGGCTATTTAATCATCCCCTAATTATTGAACCAAGGAAATCGATATTTCAAACGGGATAAAGCACCGAAGATTTTATTATTACTACATTGATCAACAAAATCACTTCAAAACATATACAGGGTGGCTTATTAGGGTGACTTTTTAGAAGGATTTGCATTCGAATTTATTTTCAGAGTCATCTATTCATCCTCTAATTATTGAAACAAGGAAATCGATATTTTATACGGATTATAGCACCAGTGATTTTTTTTTATTAATACGTTGATTAAAGAAATCACTTTATAGCATATATAGGAAGCGTCTTTTAACAGGTTTTGCATTGGAATTTATTGTTAGGGTTGCTCAATCATTCCTCAATTATAGAAGAAAGGAAATCAATATTTTGTACGGGATAAAGCACCAGAGATTTTTAAAACTATACATTGATCAACAAAACCATTTTAAAAGTACACAGGAAGAACCTTTTAGCAGGACTTGCATTAGAGTTTATTGGCAGGGTCATCCAATTATCCCCTAATTATTGAATAAAGGAAATCAATATTTTAAACGGGATAAAGCACCAGAGATTTTTTTAATAATACATTAATGATCAACAAAATCACTTTATAACATACACAGAAATGCAAGTCCTCCTAAAGAACACTTCCTGTATGTATGTTTTAAAGCGATATTGTAGGCCTGCTATTTGGTGATTTATTCCTTACGAAAAGTTTATTTCTCTGCTTCACTAAATAAGGAATGATTAAACAATGCTCTAGAAAAATTCAAAGACATCTTTGTCGTTCTCCACCTTCCTCATTTACTTTTATATGATTTCTATCATCATAGATTAATCAGAAAACTTTTTGTGATTTTAGTCATTGATAGATGTCGATATTCCGGATTAAATATGCAAGGGATGATAAAACAATCCTTGAAGTGAATGCACATATATAATATCCGTGCTATGCACGCTTTCTTTACTTATTTGAGTCATTTCATACCCTAGCAGTTAAGTAAAAAAAATCTCCAGTGAATTTAGTAATTAAGAAATTATAATTTCCATACTTGGATGTTTAAAGTATGAAAACACCCCCCTAACATGCTGTATACCCAAAATAATGTGAATCTTTCTAGATCTTAGAAATGAAACTTCTGTTTTGCTATGACTGATAGTCCAAATGTGAAACTCTTAGCTAAATCTAACAAAGAGTTTAGAAGAAAACAAAACTTCTCACTAAAATAAGCATTTTTCTATTAAAATACATGTAAAAATTGAAACTTTGACCATTTTTCTTAATTTTTTCATTCGGATTATTGCTTTGCAGATTTGAAAATACAAAAAAAATTAGATTCAAAATTTTTCACAAAAAACCATTTACTGTACGTTTGGTGCGGGGTCCTTTTAACTGAAATTATGAATCTAGAGAAAATTTATTTTTCAAGAATGTGGTTCAACCTTCAACCAAGTAGATCAATTTTTAACAAGAAAAGACGAATTTTTAACAAAATAGTTGAATCCTCAACCAAAGAAGATTGACTTTTAATTTAACATTTGCATTTTTATCCAAGGATAATAAAATCTCTACTGAAATTGATGAAAAAACATACTCATTCCCACCCTCAAACACATACATCAGTAAAATTGTTTAGAAATTGTAACCATTACAAAGCTTTCACTGTAAGAAAACAAATTTGCGAGGAAGCAAAAATAATTTAAAAATTTTCCATTAAATGTTAATAATTTCAAGGAATTTGAATGCGAGAAGATTGAAAAAATTATTGCTATGTTAAAATTTGAACTGAATTGAAATTAAAATTGTATTTTCAAAATCATTATTACAAAACTCAAAATCTCCCAAATCTTGAGGATACCATTAAAGAAGGGAATTTAATGGAAATAAGACATTCGAACTAATTAACTTTGTAAAAATAAATTAATTAATTAATACATTTTCAAGAAAAAATGTCCAGGAATGAAAAATGTAACAACTGGGACGTTTTCTTATTCTATCTCTTTCATATCATCATCGCGGACGTGTGGTTACATATTTTAATTCAGAAAATTATTTCTTGATAATTGAAATTCAAGAATTTCAAATCAGACTAAAATCAAATTCAAAATCCCATTTAACTTCCAATAATCAAGTCAATTTATAGAATTCCTGAAAATAAAACAAGAATTCAACGATAAAATTTGGACAACCACCACAAAATTTGGACAAAAATAAAAAAGAGGAAAGAAAAATGAGAAGGCAACCAACCAAATCCCCTTCCTTCTCTTTTTTATTTCTTTCGTCTTTTTTATTTTTATTAATATCAAATCACAATAAAAAAGCATGCAAAGTATTTACCAATGTTTCGATGCTCACCCAGCATCCTTATCAAGGCAAGAAAATTCAAAACAGGTACGATAATTTATCAAATTATTTTTACATAAGTAATTATTCTTGATGTTTTCTTCTCATCAAATTCGCTTCTGTAATAGTATCATCAAGATTTGGGAGTTTACAGCTTTATTATTTATTATATTTTATAACGTTTCTGCAATGACTTTATCGTCCTGTAATTTCGTCAGACTCACTTTCTTCGTCTTGAATTCGACAACATACTTAGAAATTTCTCTAAAACATTACAATTATATGAAATCATACAATTTAAAATCTCATGTACAAAAATATTGTGAAATTACTGAAAATTCAGTAAACTTTTCGTATATGGGATTCCAAATTGTATGATTTCATGCAATTGTAATACTCTCTAGGAATTTTGAAGTTTGTTGTCAAGTTTAAGACAAAGAAATATGTGTCTGATGAAATCACAGGATTTTTTTGTTGAAATAGAGACATCATTGATTTTCTCTAAAGCTCATCGAATTTTCTACTGAATTTACTGAAGTTTAGATAATTTTACAAATTTGCGGATACTTTCTGTAATAGTTACAGACTTTTCGATTAGATTTTACCATTGAAAGATGCCAATTTGGCAGAAAAATTGAATAAATGTTACAGAAAATATCCGTAAATTTATAAAACAACTGAAAATTCAGTCCACTCTGCAGAAAATTCGGTAATCTTTAGAGAAAATATATGCAGTCCCTATTTGAACTGAAAATCCTACGAAAGCAGAATTCTGTTCTGCGTGAGCAATACAAATATTATAAGTGTTAAGTCTATCGCCATTTCCATACAATTAAAATAACCAAATGTAGGAGAAGTTTGTAAAAGTACTAAAATTTCCGTAAACTTTGCAGAATATTAGTTAAGCTTTACAGAAAAGCTATGCAGTCTCTATTTCAACTGAAAATCTTTGATATATTAAAATTAATTTACGATCTATACTGACATGTATATTAAATTTGGGTCAGATTTTTTTAACGTGATACAGTAAAATTTATTTGTAGGAATTTGGTGGGTGAGGATACATTGGATAAGGATGGAAAGGTCGAGGAGTATGAATGGGATGGTTGTGTGCGGAAGGATTGGGCGCGGAAGGATTTGGGGCGGAAGAATTAGGAGCGGAAGCACAGTAAATCCCAAGAATAAATTCTATCTTAAAATCAGATAAAAATGCTGCAGCACGTTTATCTACTCAAAGATAAAATTTATCTTGCGAAAGATAAAATTTATCTGGTGAGAGATAATTTTTTTTTCACGAAAATATTTATGTCAAATGCGTGAGCCTATGTAAA
>CAKNXH010001543.1:0-18617 GCA_932178445.1 Andricus quercusramuli | reverse complement strand
TTTACATAGGCTCACGCATTTGACATAAATATTTTCGTGAAAAAAAATTTATCTTCCGCCAGATAAATTTTATCTTTCGCAAGATAAATTTTATCTTTCGTCAGATAAATTTTATCTTTGAGTAGATAAACGTGCTGCAGCGTTTTTATCCGATTTCAAGATAGAATTTATTCTTGGGATTTACTGTGAGGGTATTGGGTTGGTGGATAAGGAATATTATAATTGTGAATCGGCGTTGCATGAATCGACGCATTTTTGACATTCTTGGGCACTCTTTTCCCGGGATTGGTGTTGATTGTGCTGGCGGCATCGGATGTTGAATTTTTCGATGAAGAGGTGTGATGTCTGACGGTGTTGCATAGATTAGACAGGCATTTCGCAATCTGCGACTGGCTGAACCCATTCTTGTTAGTATGGATGCATGACACGTACTCTGCAAAAATCATTACATATAATTAATATATTGAAATATGAAACATTACAATGTTATAGCCCAGGCAATGGGGAACACATTTTCACTGATATGGGTCATTCTACATCAAACTGTAAATTTTTTACGTGGAAGCCCCAGGGTAAAAGCATGAGTAGTATTTCTAGTGATGCTTATATAAAGTATCAATACTAGAAGCATTTCATTTGGTCAATTATTGAGGTTACTCGATTTTTGGAAGCTAGGGGGCTCACACGTCAAAAATTTACACTTTGGCCGAGGATGACCCATTGTCTCATTTTATTCTAATCAATCAAAATTTATAAAGTAAAGCGTTTTTTGCTAAACGGTTTAATGATTCAGGCGAATTCTTGGGTTTTTTTAAACAGATAATTGTTGGTTAAATCATGCGTAAATGTGAAGAAATTATGTTCTATCCGTCATAGATTAAACTTTTTGATTCTTTAAATAATTTTTATTTTCCACTTTAGCCAAAAAAGTTCTTTTTTAAACACGTTACACATATATCATAAGTAAAACAGTAACAGGGTTAATGATAGGGAGCAAAATTTTTGGTAAAAAAAAAAAATATATGTTTTTATCCATGTATAATATAGATTTTTTGTTAATTAAAAATACACTTTTTTCTCATTTCTCGTTAAGAAATGATTAATTTTTCAATCATCATTTAAATAATACTCTTCACAATATAAGTGCTGTGCGTGTATTAGGGTGGTTAAAAAAAATGTATAAATTGATAATGAGATTTATAAGTTTCCTTTAGTTCCCTTATGAGGTATATAACATTTGAAATAAATCGGTTAATATCTTGATGCCTGGCGTGATCGAAATAGAATAAACAAAATTTTAATCGTAGAATTTGAGAAAAATCGTGAATGCTATTTTTGTTTCCTAATCTACATAAGATGCCTAATTTTTGCAATCATAAGACGCTCAATTTTCAAAATATTTTTCTTATTTTTTATTTGAGTTTTAACAGAAGAAATTTGATTTTTAATGAAGGCCTTAAATTTTTAAAAAATCTAGAAGCTCTAAAAAATAATAAATAATGCTTTTTTCTTAGAAAAATTTTCTTATATTCAAAATGTACTTCTGTCAAAATTGAGAAGAGCATGTCATTCAAAATGACGAGTTGCAACAACGAGTTCAGCAACTCGTCATTTTGAACGAACTGATTTTCTCAATTTTTTTGGAAGTACATGTTAAATATTAGAACAATTTTATAAGCTGAAAAAAATGATTATAATTTTTAGAGCGTCTACATTTTTTTTTCAAGTCTCCATAAAAGCTTTTGCAAATAGAAAAAAGTCAAACCAGATCTTAGACATGTAATATTTTATCGTATAATAACTTTATCCAATTTTTCATCACGAAATAAGTGTACCTTTTAATAAATATTTACAATATATTGCGTAAAAAATATCCAAAATGTCAGCTCCGTAATTGTCCCAAATTAAAATCTTTTGCGCAAATCTATAAGATTTATTTCACTAAGTTAATGTTACCTTCCAGTCCCTATATCATTCGAATGATCCAAGTATATAGTTGATTTTTAAGTGCGCTACGATGTTACAGAAATGACTTTTAAAGTTTCTAAATAAAACGATGCACTTTTTGTCACATCATATTTCAAATAATTTTGTTTATCATGTGCCTCGCAGGCACATTCTCATCGCGCCCTTCGCTCGCAAGTTTGAGCGCGCCTAGGGCGCGCACCTGTTGGGTCTCGCGCTTCGCACTCGGACACATTTGCCTGACGCTTTAAGTTCGGTTCCTCTCGGTTTTCGCACTTCGTGTGCTCACTATTGCGCGCTTCGCGGGTTAATGCTCTCTTAATTAGCTTCATCGTTATGAAACGCTTTTGGTTTAATTATGTACGTTTTACATAGAAAGAGGAACTAATTTACTTAAGATTCTATCGACCTTAAGGAACACATTCTCATCAAGACACTCGCGCTTCGCGCTCGATATTTAGTTTAAAAATCATGTAAGCCTTGCGCTCCACGCTCGTTTCTGTTTATCGTTTAATGTAAACTCAAAAGTTTGAGCGCGAACATGGCGCGCGATTTGGTTGTCGCACTTCGCAACGACAATGTGTTATGTTCTATGTTCTTCAGATAAAAATTACTAAATTTGTATTTGCTTTGAAATGAAGAAGGAAATTCCTTCACTTCAGCGTACATTTCCGTATCTTTCGAATACATCATAGAATTAGAAAGATTTCTTCCAACTATATGAAAAGGGGCGAAGAAAAGTATCTAAGTTGTTTTTGGAACATATATATATGATACATCTTTAAATGATAATTGAAAAATTGACATTTGAAAAAAATCGGGAGAGGGGGGGGGTCAAATTTTACACAAATCTAATACCTTCTCTGGATGAGAATGTAAAAATAGAATAAATTATTCGAATTTTCAAGTACCATGAACCCTGTGGATGGGAAGAGCCTCACAAAATTGTTATGTGTGCTTTCCCCCACTTGGGCCTATTAGTATCCAAGGTATTTTGGTTCAGGCGTTATACACTCAACTCACATTCTTTTCATAAACTATTTGTCGCCACACTTTTCTGTTCTGGCATACTTCTCTACCTTCTTCACGTCCATGCATTTTATCATGCAAGCTCTCTTGTTTCTATGGCTTCTTATGTCCCTTCGGATTAATGTCTCATTCACAGATTCTAACCATTCTTTTGGCGGTCTACCTCTGGGCATTCTGCCATTTACTTCACCTTTATTCACTGGTTTGGTTAGTCGTTCATCTTTCATTCTTTCAAGATGTCCGAACTATCTTAACTGATTTCTTTCCCATATGTCGACTAGTGTCTCTCCTGTACCACATTCTTTGAGGATTGTCTCGTTTCGGACTTTGTCCATCAGTGTTTTCCCGCAAATTGTTCGCAGAGGTATCATGCCACTCACGTTAATTTCACTCTTATCCTTTTCTTAATAGGTCCATGTCTCGCTACGGTATAGCACAGTCGGTACAAATATAGAATTATGTATCGCCATTTTAGCTTTTTTCTTATATATTTTTACTTCTGAGAATGGACCCTGCTCTACAGATAACCTTCTGTCCCTCGTTTATGTGCCTATCTATCTCCCCTTCTATCTCACCGTCACCAGTGAAGAGGCTACCTAGATATATATACTTATGAACTTGTTCTAATTTCTATACACGTAGGACAATGTAGCAAATTGTTTCATCACCTTTTCCTTTAAACATTATGATTTTTGTTTTATTCACGTTAATTTTCGCAGTGTTAACAATGATATCCCGTAGCATAGTCCATGCGCACTCTATATCTGTATTGCTTACAAGCGCTTCTCAAGTTGCCCTATCTATGCGTTCGTTTAACTTATTCTAAAAATCTATTCGCACTTGCCATGGTTTCTGTAAATTTTCAATCTTGTTTCGCGTTTGTTTTATTTGTTTGGTTCTCTTTTTTCTCTATCCCCGCCCTAAGCTTATTTTGGAGACTAGAAGGTAATGGTCAGTATTGCATTCAGAGCCACTCATGACTCTTGTATCTTTGATCAGTTCTCTTAGTCTTAAATCCACAATAACGAAGTCAATTATACTGTGGCTGTTTTCTTTACGCCAGGTGTACATGTGGGTCATTCTATGTGTAAACCAAGTATTTGTAATAAATAAGCCCTTTTCTAACATAAGCATAAGCTAACTAATTTTTCCCTGTTACAATTTTTTCATGTTGGATCCCCAGAATAACTTAGCACCCTTTCTGTATCTGTACCCTGACGTTGGACGCCGACCCATCCGTTCATATCTCTTCACAGAAAAAACTAAGTCTAAACTTTACCCGGATTTCGGTATTTTTCTGCTTTTACCCACGCTTGTGAGGGACTTTTGACAGCTCTAACGATCCGGCAAGTCAGCCTTTATGAAGCTGCACTTATCCGATTTGCCTGTTACACCAACCATCAGCTTACTTCACTTCAGCGATCAAAGCTAGTGGCTTCCCATTTTCAAGACGGCGGTGACAACTTCTATGAGAACAAAAGACAGATTCTGCCCATCGAGGGTAATACGAACAGGTAAAAATACGAAGTTACCTGCAACACTATTTTCCCTAAGTTTTTTCTGTGCTAGCAGAATGATTATTTCTTCATGATCGCAAGTACTTATTGTATCATTCAAGAGTGTCCCAGAAGGTGTCTTTGACCTCTCTCTGATCACTATCAACTGGGGCGTAGCACGCTATGATAAACAATCTTCTGATTCCTACTTTCATTCTAACCCACGGCAATCTGGGCGATACATCCTTGATCTTTGAGATGTTGTCTTGCTTCTTCATTCATAATCTAACCGACTTCTTGACTAAAATGTGATTCATTATCTACTCCTGACCATATTTCAAAAACGCCTTTCAACACCCTATTTTCTATGTTTCTACTTTCGCAACCCTTTTTCTTCGTCTCAGGTACACATAAGATATCTAGTTTTCTTACGTGCATAGTTTCTCGTAGTTCTCTTACCACAAGATTACGGGTGGGGGGGGGGGGGGGGGAAGGAATAGAAACCGAGAGAGTCACAATTGGTTGACGTTTTATGCTGAGGTCCCCAGCTCTCAGCAGCGTTGTATTGGGTAGAAGTTCCCATGTTTCGATCTGCTAATTCCGGGCTTACCTCTAAACGACGAGCCAATAACTCTTTTTTATACGCACAAATTTTGTTTAATCATGATTTGTCGTAGCTTGCATAGTTTGGCCGTAAAATTCAATTTTTTTATTTTTAATTAATTTTTGTGCAATAAAAATGTGAATTTTCGATTTTTCAGGAAATTTCAAAAAGTCGTTATGATAATCTTGTAGGGCGTGCAAAAAGAAACATTTTTCTTTTCCTGACTTTTTTTCGTATCGTGCGTTGTTTGGCTAAAAATGTTAATTTTCGTTTCTTTTTTTGGATTTTGAAAATGCTGTAAATCTGGAAATTTTCATTTTATCGGAAAATGTCATTGGAGTAAATTGCTTGAATTTTCGATTTCTATGAGCGGCTGTACATATAATTTTCAAATTTTGAAAAAAAGGTCTAAAAAATTTTCAAAATGCTCTCACTTTTTGAATTTTTATCCAAAATGGCTAGCTAACGAACCTGACCTTTAGTTTAGCAGATCAAAGAGTATACCAAAGGAAAATAGAATCGATCAATTATTTCGAAAGTTATCGTGCTCACAGACAGACAGACATACAGACACATTCGTAAAAACCCGTTTCTTGGGTTCAGAGGGTATCTGAACGTGTACATTCGACGAAAACCGGTAAAAAAAAAAAAAAAAAAAATTACACAAATCTAATACCTTCTCTAGATGAGAATGTAAAAAGACAAATGAATATAAGAGAAACTCGTTTAAAAAATTGCTCTTTATGCGAACAAAATCCAACGAGACCGACGCATCCCGGAGGTAGAGTATTAGGCACTTTTTTTAGTGGTTATTACATATATTAAACTATAATATTTCTAATGACGATTTTGGATGTCCTATTAGGAAAAACACTAAAAAAAAGCGCTAGATCTTACAAAACAACTTTCAACTTTCATACATGTAAACTATCTTCCGATACATAAAATAATACGTTATAAAATAAATCCCTTCAATAACATTTTTCATCATTAATAAATAAACAATATAAATCCAGTTGATTAATTTTTTTCATTCACTTTCAACGAAAGATATTCTGGAAGTAATTTTCACAAAGTAAATACATAAAATATGCACACAATTGATAGTACGAAGCGCATTATTCAAACAATGATTGAACAGTTTATTGTTTTTTGGCAAAAAAAGACGAAAATGAACAACAAATGCATATATGCCACCATAATGTTCAAATACGGTCGCAGTACATTTTTCATGGTCATAACTCGTGACCTATAAGAGCTGAAACATTTTGTTATTTTACGTAAAATTGAGTCCTCTATAATTTATTCCCTTAACATTTTTTTGTGGGGTATGCAGTATGTACGAAACAAGCAGTTTTGAAGAAACTTTTTTGGCTACAAATAGCTGAAAATAGCAAAAGAAAAATCTGTTTTTTTAAAGAACCGTCACTCTTGACCTATGGAGACTAGAAGATTATTTTTTCTTAGATTTTTGCATAATTTCCTGACCTACGACTTTTTCTCTTCTACCACTGACGTAGCTTCACAGAGGAGCGAAGTATTTTTGAAAACCGGAACACGAGTAATTTTTGTCCTGAAAACTATGTCAAAAGTGGTCCACTTAAATAGGCCACAACTTATGACCTACTGGGGCTAGATCATTGCATTGTTTTAGAATAACTCTGAATTGTGTCAAATATAATTCAAGTTTCGAACATTTTTTTTGTAAAATTAACAGGTTCGAAAGTAAAGATACAAGCTTCCGAATGGGGGTTTCCCGCCTCTTTACAGGGGAAAAAAACGGATTCTTTGAAGGTCCATAACCGGGCACCTATCAGAGATAGGTTTTTTTTCTTCAACTTTTCCAGAATTAATAAACCGTTTTAGCAATAAAACGCGCATTACATACTTAAAACGGTGAGGAGACCTTCTTTTTGTACGAGATGCCTGGACTATTTGCGAAATTTATAATAAAAATTCCGATACAAAAATGTCACCATCTGCCGTCTGATCGTAGAAAAAAGTTATTTTTTTATAATCAATATCGTGATTAGCTTAAGTGTAATATTAGACAAACTATGTTGATTAGCAATTCATATATCTAATTGTTATAAATAAGGTTGTAAACAAAAACGATTTGCTTCAATCGATATTTGTAACCATAATTAGATTTGAATGTTTAGTCGTAATATATTTATTTAACCAGTTAACAGGTAGGCTCGAAATCGACGCTGTGTGCCAAAACTGGTAGAAGCAAATAATTCCGTATTCATCATAAAACTTCATTTCCTAAGTGTTTTTTAGGTCGCTGATGACGGATCCGGGTCAAAATTGAGAAATTCAAATTGACGGATTCAATATGGCGGACTAAAATGCAAAAATCACGTGACTTAAATGAAAGGTCGTACTAAAGAGTTTTTCAAGTCGCTGATGACTAATCGACTATATTATCGGGTATTTTGAATATTTCAATTTTGAAACCGGATTCGTCATCAGCGACCAAAAAACCACTTAGTACTGACTTTCATTCAAATCACGTGAATTTTGCATTTCAATTTACCATATTGGATCCACCATATCGGAGAAGCCATTTTAAATTTCTTAATTTTCATCACGGATTCGTCATCAGTGACCAAAAAAACTAAGGTGTGCCAATTTTCATCAAAATCCATTGATACAATGATAAACATTAGTTCGCTTAAAAACAATGTTTGTAGCAAACACATCAAGTATTTTTTAATTAATTTCGTTAGCTAATCGCAAGAAATGTCATTCCAACAATAAATTAAGAAGAAAATAACTTTTGTACGAGAAAAGAACCATTTTTGCAATTTGTTAAATCAAATTGTTATTGAAAATCTATATTATTTATGTTTCATAAAACTTGAAGTATATAAATGTCCTTGAAGACAATTGTGAATTACTTTTGGACAGGAAAATTAATATAGCTATGACAAAAACTCACTCATTGAGAATTTGGCTATAAAAATGTTTATAAAAACAGAAAATGTTAACTGATGCCAAGTTTTCGTTAAAAATTATGGCTTATGAAAAATCTTGGCAACTTGGTCAACTGTGAAACACAATTTTTCCTTTAAAAAAAACTGGGAACAATTTGTTTAAAATTTCTTTCTTAATAATTTATTTAAATATCAATAGAATTGTTTCTGTTCTATGAGTGTATGTGAAATAATACTGCTAATAATGATAATAAACTATCATAAAAAATCATTTCTCTCAAAATCTTTACAAATGCTGAGCATTTCAAAAAGCAACTAAAAATATATTCAGAAATACGAACTGCGAAGAATAAAATTACGAACAACAATTTCCATAAATAGCTTTAACAAGTTATTAAGTGTCACTGGTATTCAAAATAAGGTGCGCCTAATTTCTTTGGAGGACAGGTAAGAAAATATTCGCAGACCAATTTCTGTGATCAGGGATCACAGCGGTTCAATAATTGGTTTCCTTTTAGCTCTGATTTCGTAACTTAGGCTGAAAGAAGATTATAGCGTGAAAAACAAAGTTAGAAAATATTATTTTTGCAACACCCACCTCAAAAGTTTACGTTTTCATGCTTGTAAATGGTGCCTAAAGAACCTTATTTGAGCAGACTGTACGCGAATCAATTTTCACTCATGCACAGTTTGAAGATGACTTGCTTTAGACACTGGTGAAAAAGCTGCGCATGTGCACTTTCGAGATGAGGTACTTTAGGCACTGGCATAGGTAACTTTAAATACTGGTGTTGGTATCTTCTTGAAATAAATTTAGATTTAACGTAAACAAATGTTTTTTTTTAATAATTTTTTCTCCAACAAAATTTTGTCAACAATTTTTTTGCACAATATTTTTTTTCAAAAATGATTTTTTCCAACATTAAATTTTTTTTTTTATAAACTTCACTCTATGCAATATAAAATCAGCATTTTTCGTTACCACCTCCTAACAACTTTCACGGACGGGCGTTGCAAAAAATAGATTCTGAATTTCTATCTTTTGAATCTGTGTATGCAGCATTGAAAAAAAAAATTATTTTCAATTTTTAATCCTTTTGGGTTGCCTAACTGCGGTCCTAGCCGATGAGCTACCTGATGGGATGTGAATCAGCATATCTTCAGAAATCGTCAGACTCGTCAGGAATGGTCAGGAGGTTCAGGAATCGTCAGAACTTCTGCCCATTCGTGACGAATCCTGACTTTTTTTTAGTAGGGATGTATGAAGAGGTCAAGGAGTTATGGGTGGTAGTTTGCTCATGTCAAAAGATTTAAAGGAAGGAGTTGACTAGTTTTCAGTGTAAGCACAAACTATGGTTAAAAGGAGAAAGTAATTTTAAAATAGCGCTTCCGTTTCCTCTTAATGTTTCGGTAAAGAAGGATAGGGGTGTACAATAATTTAAGGTACGCTTAAATTTAAGATATGTGTAGAGATCTGTAAAGGTTTTGAAGACTCTCAAACCCGCAACAGGGAGAGAGTATAATAAATTATACAACAACAACAGCATGCAGTTTTCTAGCATGTACAAGCAAGCCATATGTCAATTAACTTCGTATTAATGATGCTTTACTAAAAAGTCCTAATATACCCTAATTTTTTCCATATTATTTTCGATTGTGAAAATTATGTTTCTGCAACCACAACTCACATATTTTCCACTGATGTGTCATTTTACATATTTTCTTTCTTTAGAAAGTTCATTGTTCATTTTATTATTATATTTTTGGATGAGAATTATTCTTTTTGGTCAAAAATTTTATTAGGTTGAGAATTTTATTTTTTTGTTGAAAATTTAACAATTTTTTTGAAGGTGTACAGCACGTACAATCAATTTCAAAAGTCGCCCATCTTCAAACTGATTTATAAAATAGGCAAAAATAGATCTGTTAATAATGCTTAGAAGCTTCGATGGAGGCTTCTGAGCGTACTTCAGGAGAAGAAAAAATCAGGTTAAAATTGTTTGTTCAACAGTAGTTATTCGGAGTTTTCATTTTTGCTTCCTATTTAGAGAAAATTTACCGTTTTTATTTAATCCTATTTATCCAGGCCTCATTCTATTCTTTGAAGGATTTTCTACAATTCTATTTGACTGGGTTTTATTTTAAAAAATTAATTTAGAAACTTAGAAATTTGGAAAATCCTTCAAAGAATAAAATGAGACCATCATTAGGATTAAATAAGAAGTGTAAACTTTCCCTAAAGAGAAAGCAAGAATTCAAAATCTACATAATTACTATCAAATAAACAGTTTTAACCTGGATTATTTTTTCTGGATTTTGCTTAAAAGTCTCCGTCAAGGTGTGTAGAAATTAATGATAGATCTATTTTCTTTGATTTTATAAATCATTTTGAATATAAATTTCCCATTTGGTATTTTTTTTTCACGAGAGTAAAAGTTTCTGAAATATTTTCTTCTTCAAAACTTTGCTCTTTCTGCAATTTTTGATATTTTAATGCTCTTCTTTCACTAGTTCATACAGATATTTGTAGTCTTTGGAAAATCATTAGAAAAACAAAGATATGAAAAAAATAGTAAAGTTATTTTGATTTTTTGAAAAATTCAAACTCACTCCTGAAAATATCAGCGAAAGAGAGGTAGCTGTTTTGAGAAAATGTTGGGTTGTAATTGTTCAAAAAATTGAAATGACTCAACCTTTTTTTTTATCCTGGCAAAAGGAAATGATAGAAGTCTCGAAAATTGCAAAAAGCGCAAAGTCTTGAATAGAAAAATAAAAAATACTATTTCTCCAAAAAAAAAAAAAAAAAAAAAAACACCAAATGCGAAATTTATGAAATAAAAATAAATCAGTATCTATTATCACCTTTTTAAAACTGGAACGGTTTTTCAAGTGTAATTTTCAAAACACAGTGTCTCGTCGTCCAGAAATTTGGGATGACCAGTGCAATATTTTTCATAAGCTTGGCTAGTCGTCCCGAATTCTCGGGTGGGGGCGGAAAGGCGCACCTGTGACTGGCCACGTAAATAATATTGGTCCGACCCCCTTCATTTTTCGGGACGACTAGACACAGCCTTTTCAAAACACTTATTTTAAATTAGGCATTTTCAACAAAAAAGTTAGTTTTTAACGGAAGAAGAATTTTTAACAAAATTGATCAATTTCAAACGAAATAACAAAATTCTCAGCCAAATAAGAGAATGATAGACTGAAGAGATCAATTCTCAGACAAAAATTTAATAGGAAACTAAGAAATGAACTTTCTGAAGAAAGAAAATACGTGAAACGACATATCAGTGTTAAGTATGTTAGTTTCGGTTGCAGAAAAAAAATTCAAAATAGAAAATAATATGCAAAAGATTAAGGTAATATCATGACCCAATAATGAAGGAGTTTATTGTCATATAAATTGATTATACATGTTAGAAAACTGTGCGTCTGAAAAAATTGTTATCTTCATAATTTTGTTAGTTACGTGAATATTATTTTCTCAAGTTTATTTTTTTGTACACTCTAATATTTTCGTAGTTGAAATCAAGATATAAAAAGAAAATCCCCTTTCTTACCTACCATTTCCAAGAATTGAAACGCTGGGATCCTAATTCAATGCTAGTAATACTTCTCCGTGCACTAATAGTGCCGCTCAGTATCTTTGGTTCAAAAATTTCGTAAAAGTCCCCTGATTATGAATATTGAGGGTGCTTTTTCAAAATCCTGGTCATTTTTGATTTTAACAATTTTTAATAACAATTTTATTATTTGTTTATAATTTTTGTTTTTAATTATATTTGGAAATCTAATTGAAGAACAAAATCCTTATTTTCGAGGAACTTTTCTATGGAGCTAACTGTTTTCAAGTTAGAGCGTTGTAAGCAATTGAATTTGCACTACAATTTTCGAAAAGAATGTAAATCATTTTTCAGGATACTTGCTCCACGGAAAAATAAGAAATATTCCGACGCGACGGAGCCAAAACTTCTGTTAATATTAAAGTGTTCAAATGGGTACTTTTTTAACAACTATGTGTACAATTTGCTTTACTTCTTAGTGCTTCTTCGCTCTATAAATAATTTTGTTGCACATAACAGTTTTCTTTTTTGATGAACTTTCCAAATATAATTTTGAAAAATTCTAAATAAATAATGAAATTGTTGATGAAAATGTGTTAGTTATTTAATGACGGACTGGCGTGGGGTAGCGAAAGGATCACATTGAATCGTGTCACAGTCGACGAACAAGACTCCAGAACATGTATCACCATGATTGTGAAAATACCTCCAAATACCTGTTGTCGAACTCAATCCAAAAACTAAGAGTCCTTAAGGAAAGTTTCACTGGATGCCGGATCCCAGCAGGCACTCCTTTTGAAGCCAAAAACGGTTTTGGGTTTTTGTAGAAAATTGGAACAGATGTAGCCTCCGGAAGCTACGACCACGATCGTTCATCGAACGATCGATCCCGACGCAACCGGAGGTGATACGTCGTCCGATTCGTCACTCCCCACAATACCAGAAGTTGAGCGAGACGGGAAATCACTAAACAAGCACTCAATGCACAGAAGGTGACGTTAACTTTAATTTGAGGACTTAACCGCCCGAACCGTTCACAAGCAAGACTGGACCTTGAACAGTTGAACCACCCGATCACTGGCCACACTCACCTACACCTGGGTGAATACTGAAAAGCCAGAAAGAAGGGGTACAAGTCTCAACAGGGGAGCTTCACACCACCACTTGACTCCCCACTCCCACTAAAGGGAAAGAGCCTGAAACTCAAAGAACAGAGAGAGACCCTCAAGGAGAAAGAGCACTGGGCGAAAAACATTTTACTAACAATGAAACCTTGAAGGTCGCTTAAACAATAATAACAACATCAAATCAATTATTAACAAAATGATTTGAAGAAAAAATGACCAGGATTTCGAAAAAGTACCCTCAATACTCATAATCAGGGGACTTTTGCGGACTTTTTGAACCAAAGATACTGAGCGGCACTATTATTAGTTCATACAAAAGAGTTAGGTCTATTTGGATTATCCTTGGTCACAGACAATATTCCAAAAGGGTTACGTCAGGGCACTTCAGAACCTGTTAAAGCTTTTTAGGGAGGGCAAATTTCAATAAATTGGTTTGTACCTTCATTTCGTTTTTAAACATTATTTCCATAATGAGCACATCTGGAAAGGGGGATGAGCGTGACTGAATATATTTCCGTAACCAGTCGGTAAATGCGTAGATGCGAGATAAAGAAATTAATCATAATTTGTATGGGTTTGTTTATGGTTTTTACCATGAAGACGTCCTTTTCGCCGATTTTCACTATGATTTTCGTAATCAGCGCATTAAAATACGTAAGTATACGTGGTTTCAACAAAATCGGTGGGTTCGCCTATTCGGAACTGCACCTTAAATTTTTTTAGAAGTAATCTTTCGGAAAATTTGATGTTACATTAATTGCAGCTGAGCAATTCCATGTCAAATCATCTGAGGAATTTCATCTGTTGTCAGTGATTTTTGAAAATTTTAGTATCCGTTCCCTAATTGTTGAAATAAAACCCCTTTTTTTCTTGAACTGTCATAAATTTGGTGATTTCAATTACATTACGACATATTTTTTTAATGATTTACAACACGAAGTGTTGGAGCAATATTTTTTAAACATATCAAATTTTAACAGCATTTTCGATTTTTCAGAAATAAAATTTTAAACTTAATTTTCAATAAAAATACAGCTTTGATATTCTTTAAATTTGTTTTATAGATAACTTACAATGTAACTGAACTTCATAGTTCAGACTCCCGGATACTGGGCATGCCATGCCACAGCGTACGTACTTAATTATTTCTGGAAAACGAGAGAGATCCCAGTTTTATATTCACAAAGCTTTTTAGGGACATTGTAAGCTTTCTATAACAAAAACTAGAGAAAATAAAACATTGACTTTTTTTCAAAATTTCCGTTTGAAAATTTATATTTCAAAAATCAACTCCAATTTAAAAAAAAATCCTTACTGCGTCCAACTATGAAAATTTTGAAAAAAATACATTGAAATGTCATTAGAATCACCAAAGTTCGGAAAAGGACCAAAATCTTCAATTTTGAGTATCTGCTAATTTTTTTGAATTTTTCAAAAATAATTTTAGCGATTTTTTATAGTTATTTCTATAATTCATATAATTTCAATTAAATTATAATTTTCCATAAGATTTCTTGTTCATTTTTGCAGATGAGCTCATAGGGAGAAAAATGACAAAATGCAACATTCACGATATATGCAAATTAGGCCTTCATTTGATCCCCCTGAAAAGTTCGCGTCGGCCTTGAGCATCTGTCTTCCTAAGTATCGATTTTCAAAATAAAGTGAAAATTTGATATTGCGAAGTTTGGCTAAATGATAGAACTATAGTTGCCTGTTTTGATTTTAATGCGAGAAATGTGAATGTCTAAATATTACACAAATTTCTTCCTAGTCGCTTCCTCGTTTAACGAAACCTCAACATAGCAATCTTTCAGCCTATTTTGAACATCGATGTTTGGTTAGGAAAAAGATCGAGAATTACGCGAAATATTCGTAGGTATGAAATAAAGACCTGAGTTACATGTATGTACTATGAATCCTGTATTTTATCCTATGTGTTATTCATCGGAAAAAATGAAAAAAGAAACGCTTCAAACTGTGAAATTTCAAACCAAAAAAATCTAATATTTCCGGATCTATACTTGAAAAAATGGCTAAAACTGCTACAAGTGTGGCCAAAAATGAACCTTTTTAGATCAATTTCGTTTTTTAATGCTAAGCCCAGTGATTTTAATAAGACTATGAACATTCTGAAAAAATGCTTTATTTTAATAGTTCTTACAAAATAATTGCCGTTTATTCTTTCGAAATGAAGTTACTTTTGCGCATGCCAAATAAAAGTTTAAAGGCTGCAGCCTACGTATGATTTGAGTCAGTTAAATTTTTTATTGTACATTTTGAGTTCTTCTCTATTCAAAAACCAATGAAAGGGGTATTTTATTATAGTTAACTAGGTGGAGTCCACGTCATTTGGTCACGGCAATATTCATGACGGAAAGGTATCTGGCTGTTTTTCAAAAATTCCAGAAAATGGCTGGTACGGGACTTCACATTTTTGGAATCTATTTAAAAAA
This sequence comes from Andricus quercusramuli, assembly GCA_932178445.1. Classification (NCBI taxonomy): domain Eukaryota; kingdom Metazoa; phylum Arthropoda; class Insecta; order Hymenoptera; family Cynipidae; genus Andricus; species Andricus quercusramuli. Next base: position 3,435 of record CAKNXH010001543.1, on the reverse strand, counting down.
ATGATATATCTTTAGTTCTGTTTGTCCTGAAATGATTTAAGTGGGGCTGACATTATTTTTTAATTGATGTTTTAAAAGAGGTTTCTATTACACTTATCTTTCATTAATAAGATGACAAAATAAACAAAACTTTTGACTTTTAGAGAATACCGTTAATTATATATAAAACATTCAGATTCCGACACGAAAATTCCTGTGAATAAATGACGTGGAATGCATCAGTATCAACACATCAGTATAGAATTCCAAATAAAGCAGATATTTTTACTTCATCGTCAGCTAACAACTTCGTGCTTCCTGAAAAATAAAACGTTGAAAAAGGACATATCCAAGTTGCAAATAATAAAACTACAAACAAAGTTTAGTTGCTAAAAAATTTGAAAAATTAAATTATAAAATTACCATTTTGTCCAAACGTCTATTGGAAGTTACGTTATTTTTTAGGGCCAACAATATCATTTTCGAACATTTTGAAACAAACGTTTTCTTAATTCAACAAGTACAACTCGATATACAACAATGAAACGAAATTTTACTTACCGGAACTTTGTATAGTTGATATCGGATAATAACGGCCATCGCATCTCCATTTCTCTAGTCACTGCTTACTCTTCAGATCATGCTTAACATGATTGTCAGAAACAATATCAGTTGTTTTTTCTTCCTGGTACATCACTAGATGAAACATTTTTTCGATCGTCAAACACAGAAACTTTACTCGATTAAAATTGTATCACTTGCAACTTTCGTATTTAGCTAAGTGCAACTGAAAACTTTTAAACTGACCTACCTCAATCTGCCGATTTAAGTGCTATTTTTTCGAAAAAACCATCTGTATAACCTAATTGTCAAGCGCGAAGCGTGACTGTCGCAATCAGAATTCAGTCGCCAAGCTGCAGGTGTTTTGAGAACCGTCTTCAAAAACAAATCAAAAAACAATTTCAGGTGCAATTTGTGATTGTATAGTCCAGGATGCGTTTAAATCACAGTTTTCGATTTGAGTTACAATATTTATGATATATGGTCTTAGAAAAAGGATGCGTTATGGCCTTATAGCTATTTATTATATTCATAGACATGTGTCAAGAATTGCCTTCTCTGACGCAGAAGTTGTGGATGTCGGGACAGTAAGGGTACGTGGGTTAGCGTATGTAAGATGGTAAGGTTGTTTTAACAGAGTCAATCGATGACTTGTCAAGAATGTTCAGCAAAGTGAATACAAGCAAGAAGAACATGGGCCTCAAAATTATCGCAAATAAAACAAAAATTATGGTTTTTGAAGGAGAGGGTGAGAAAACAATGTGCAATATTGTCCTAAATAATGAGAGAATATAACAAGTTGATAATTACGTATATCTTGATAGTCTATTCACTAATCACATACAGATAGATTAGGAGTTAGATAGGCGTGTAAAGGAGGGTAAGAAGGTTATCGGTAGAGCAGCGCCCATTATCAGAAGTAAAAAAATATCAAGTAAAGCTAAAAGTACAATACATAAATTTTTTATCTATACAGATTGTGTTGCACGGTCGAGACCTCAACCTACCAAGAAAAGGATAATAGTAAAATTAACGCGAATAACATGAATTTCCTGTGCATTATGTGGGGTAAAACATTGGTGGACAAAGTGCGTAATGAGATAATTCTCAAAGAATATGGTGTAGAGGAGACATTAGTTGACATATGTGAAGAAGAGAATGAAAGATGAATGACTAACGAAACAAGTGTTTCACGGTAAAGTAAGTGGCAGTGTGTCTAGAGGTAGACCACGAAAAGAGTGGTGAGAGAGGTGAATGAGACCCCAATTCGGAAAGACATAAGAAGCCAAACGAATATAAAAGCTCGCATAAGAAAAATCATGGGCGCGAAGGAAGCTAGACAGGTATGCCAGGACAGAAAAGTGTGGGGAGCTTTACATAATGACTGTTAGTTATCTAATGGTGGACTGGCGTGGGCCAGCGAAGGGATCACATTGAGTCATGTCAAAGTCGGCGAACAAGACACCAGAATAGGTATCACCATGATTATGAAAATGTCTAAATACCTGCTGTCGAATTTAATCCGCAATTAAGAGTCCCTGAGCCTATCCAACCAGGCACTCCTTTTGAAGCCAAAAAAGGTTTTGGGTTTTTGTAGAAAATTGGAACAGATGTAGCCTCCGGAAGCTACGACCACGATCGTTCATCGAACGATCGATCCCGACGCAACCGGAGGTGATACGTCGTCCGACTCGTCACTCCCCACAACACCAGAAGTTGATCGAGTCGGGAAATCACTAAACAAGCACTCGATGCACAGAAGGTGACGTTAACTTTAATTAAAGGACTTAACCGCCCGAACCGTCCACAAGCAAGACTGGACGTTGAACCGTTGTACCACCCGATCACTGGCCACACTCGCCTACACCTAGGTGAACACTGAAAAGCCAGAAAGAAGGAGTACAAGTCTCAACAGGGGAGCTTCATACCACCGCCCGACTCCCCACTCCCACCAAAGGGAAAAAGCCTGAAACTCAAAGAACAGAGAGAGACCCTCAAGGAGAAAGAGCACTGGGCGAAAAACATTTTACTAACAATGAAACCTTGAAGGTCGCTCAAACAAGAATAACCAACATCAAATAAATTATTAACAATGACTTTGTGATGCTCTTCATCTGGGGTGATCGCTAGAGAGATTGATCAGCAGCCTGGGTCGGAGCAGTTTTAGAGAATGAACGTGTTATTAAAATAAATAACACGGGAATTATAGATCCATCTATAAATCTATACCTCCTTCCCCGCAGTACTCCCTTCCTCATCAAGTGAGCCACGCTTATCTCCAAAAGGGAGATGGCTTAATGCTATAATAATAATTGATTAAAATAATTAATTTTTGGCACGTATCGTTTTGCAAAATAGAAAAATTCTAAAAAGAATGGAAAGTCCAAGCATGAATCTGTTGAAAGCAAATAGTATAAATGCTTCATAGTCTGAACGATTCTGAACAATATTCTGCTGGAATGCAGCAAGGTGTCCAAAATGAGAAAGGGAAATGTTGGAAAACAGAAAAAATCTGATATAAACAAAAAAGCAAACCTGCGTTTTTCCTTGCCAAATTGGCAAAGGTTCAAAAATAAAAAGTAAATCAACTGGAAAATAAATATATTCAAACTCTGTTGCAGATACATCTTTTTTGTTTCACGAATAAAATTTTTTGATTTATTATAATAAAAGTGATGCATTTTTTGATCTACTTCAGGAAAAAAGTAGGTTCTATATTTGAAACACTGAACTTATTTTTATGAAATTTTTTGTAATGAATATTCTTCATAAGAGGAAGATTTTAGATGAACTTATTTCAGGTGTTCTGAAATGTTGGTCTCCATCAAAAATTCTGCTGTGTATTTTTTTATTTTATTTTTCGTATTTTGAACTTTTATGTTCAATATTTTTTCT
>CAKNXH010001542.1:205166-233337 GCA_932178445.1 Andricus quercusramuli | reverse complement strand
GGGGGGCGGGAAGGCACCTCTGTGACTGGTATTGGTTGGAAAAGGGTAGGGGTTTGACTAAAATTATTTCTGTGACCAGTCACAGAGGTGCCTTCCTGCCTCCCACGAGACGTTGGAAAGGGGTGGGGATTTAACCAACATTATTTCTGTGACCAGTCACAGGGGTGCCTTCCCACCCCCCGCGTGATGTTGGAAAGGAGTAGGTATTTTACCAACATTAGTTCTGTGAGGAGTCACAGGGGTGCCTTCTCGCCTCCACGGGTCGTAGGAAAAGGGTAGGGGTTTGACCAAAATTATTTCCGCTTTTTGTTTTTAAATATTTCAAAAAATTACCCCTATTACCAATTATCAATCAAGAAAAAATGATTTCATAATTAGTGGTATTTCCTATTTTTTAATTTTTTTAGGGTCTTCTCAACCCCTAAATAGGGGTAATTTTTTGAAAATTTTAAAGGAAAAGCGATCATCACTTTGCTTTTAAATGATGAGAATTTGGTAACTGTAACATATTTTTATATTTTTTCACCAGGTCGCTAGGGAGATCCAAAAAATAGGCGAACATTGGCGTCACTCTTTTCTAGGGGTTTCCATACTTTTTCGCCACCCTGTATAAACCAGTAAATGCGAATTTATTTTTATTTTGCTCCCCGACCATGGCAGGTTTTCCTCTTTTCTATTGGACAAATTAGAAGCACGTAGAATGAACATAGGAAGAATGTCTTTACTGTTGTGTTTTGTAAACTTCACAGACCCTTCTAGGGATTATAGAAACTTTCTTTTGGTATCTGTACAACTATTTAATCATTCATTATTTTATTCTAATAACCTCAGTAACTTCTGAGTTTAATATTCACAATAGTAATTCTTGGAATAGTGACGCTATATCCTGGCTTGCTATTGTCTTATTGTGGAAATAAATATTATGATATCAAATTTGCCAACTAAAAGTTTCTCCGTGTAAGTGTCGGTAAGTCTGCATCGATAACATAATAATTATTGTATATAATTCCAGATCCATCAAACGAATTTTTTGAATTAACCAGTTAACTGGTAATGACGCATATATGCGCAAAAAAATCCGTGACAAAACTGGTAATCACGCATATATGCGCACTTAGAATCACTGCCGCAAAACTCAATGGATTTTGATAAAAATTGGTACGCGCTAGGTTTTTTGGTCGCTGATGACGAATCCGCAGTCAAAATGGAGAAATTCGAAATGGCGGATCCAATATGGTAAACTAAAATGCAAAAGTCACGTGAATCGAATGAAAGTCAGCACTTAGTGTTTTTTTGTCGCTGATGATGAATCCGGGGTCAAATTTGAAAAATTCAAAATAGCTGATAATATAGTAGAAAAGTCATCAGTGACTTTAAAAACTCTTCAGTACTGCCTTTCATTAAAGTCACATGATTTTTGTATTTTAGTCTGCCATATCGGATCCGCCATGTTGAATTTCTCAATGTTGACCCTGGATTCGTCATCAGTGAGCCAAAAAACTCTTAGCAAATGAACTTTCATTATGAATACGGAATTATTTGCTTCTACCAGTTTTGGCACTTAACGCCGATTTCTAGCTTACCAGTGAACTGGTTAAAACAAATCACGCTGATTAGGAAAAATGCGTTTACTTGATCATTTGCATATATGATGCATATCATATGCATATATATATACACGTGGACTGCATATACCGCGCGTCAATCTCCATTCGCGGGTATTCCTTCCCCCTCACTCATGACATGATAGCTGACATTGTCAACTATCATGATCCTATTTCAAAAAAGCACTGAACGCTGCTGATTAATCATAAAAATTATTATATTATATTATATTATTATATTATATTTAAATATCCAGTAATCAATTTTTTCATATGAAACATTTTTTCTACGAAAAAATTAGATAATTTAGACAAATTTTTTCCTTTTTATTTATAAGAAGTGAACAACTGTTAATCATATTATCATAATCAAAAGATAACGGTTAGGCAGAGGCGTATCTAGGGTGTGGCAGGCATGGCACTTGCCCTGGGTGCACTTAAAGGGGGGCGCCAAATTAGCTTCCACCTGAGCTAGTTTAGTTTCTTTATTCGAAACGAACATTTTATGAGCCTGCAACACCTTCTGACAAACAAGCGCTGTATAGTCCTTACCGAATGGTAACAGCTACTGACATGTATTTAGTTCCAAAAGCACCACGCTGACATATAAATAGTTTCACAAGTGGCCACTGAATAACGTATAATGTTTGCTCTAACCGTACTGTTGGGAAAGAATAATGACACCAGATGGCACTTTAGCTCGGACCGAACCACATCTAAAATTTCGCGCCATTCGAGATAACCAATCACAGCCCAAGCAGATGACTGCCACGTTAGTCGTATGATATTCAGTAATATGACAGTCATTATCAAAAAAACATTCTTACAAACTTTACAGGACCAAATAGGACGCTCTCGCACCATTTCGGTAGAACGCTAATTTTTCAGACGACCCTGCAGTCTCATAAAATGATGATTTGGAATTAAATATCGTAAATTTTAGGTGGAGCTCAATATTAGGTATTTTCACTTCAACCATCAGCTAACTTCACTTCGTTGAGTGCTGAGGGGAAAACAATAGATCAAATGCATGGGACAAAACTTCATTTTGGTAATATCTTCATAATGAATAATAATTATTACTATTTTATCATGTCATTGAATAGTTCTGAAAAAATAAAAACTATTTTTCAAATACATTTATATAGAAAAAATTAGTTTTTACGAAGATATTAACAAAATAGGGCAAAAATGGAGCGAATCCCATGCATTTGATCCATTGTTTTCCCCTCAGCAGTTAACGAAGTGAAGTTAGCTGATTATGAAGTGAAAATACCTAATTCGCAGGATGAGTTAAAACCCAATGGGGGATCAAACCCGTCTCCCCCCTCTGGCAACGGCCTTGTACTATTAAATAATAACTTAAATTACTCATATGTGACGGTCAAAATTAGTATTTTTTGTTCACATAAGCTCGGAAAATACAAAAATAAGTAGGAACAAAAGATTAATTTCCAGCATAAGATATTTATTTAAAGCGGTTTACTTAAGCTCCGAATTGGTCGCAGAAATTCCTACAACCAATCAAAAGCCACCGGATCACCTGGCGGAAAGATATCCGGTACCATGTAAATATACTTAAGATTACGTCGGCGCGCTGATACGCCGCCGCCACGCCGACGGCGCCGAACTCGAATCAGTGGCGGCGCGGTTTCAAAGTAAGTTAGCTGGTGGCGGCGGCGTGGGACGGCGGCGCAAGCGCCTACAAAATAGGCTTCTAACATACCAATCGTGCCATGCTCGTCTAAATTGTCTAGAATCGTTGGGCACTGATTGGTTGAAGTTAGCACTGCATTCAAAAGGAAAGAATGAAGCGTCAATCTCCAACATTTAGCGCTCTCTGTCCTAGCGCAGTTGCAATAGATACATTCGTTTAGAAGAATTTTTTATTTACCACTATTGGGATAACTGCCTTCTGCTGCTTTCAAGTAGATTAATAATGTTTCTAGCGTGTGTGAATAATGGATGACTTTTTAAGATACAACTTGTCAAACACAAAGAACATCGAGAAATAGCCGTAAAATGTCCAATAATAAAAAGTGAGAAAGGATCACACTTTATTAATTGTCCTCAGAAGAGGATAGTAATTTTAAATTTGTTTCTATACTCTTTTGCTAGCCCTAAATATTCTGCCTGAAAAATTTCGTATTCTGTGATAGTAATTTTACCGATTTTAGTATGATTAACATTTTGTTTTATCATGCAAACTAATATAATCGGCTATTTAGCACGTGTCTTAGTTTCTCCCCAATTTTTTAGGCAAAATATTTATTATGTGGTATGCAAATTTGCGGAAATCTAAAATCACCAAAATTTATATATATATATATATATATATATATATATATATATAAACATTTTGATGAAAATGTTTTAAAGATTACACAATATTCTTGATCTCATATTAAAGGGTCGATAGGAGTAAGTGTCGTATAAGCGTAAACGTAAATGTAAATGGACTAGCAAGAGTCTGGTCCGGACCCGGACCCACAAGAATTTAAATAATAAACTAGCTGAAAAAAAATTTCAGATGAAAACTCGATAATTATATGTGATCAAACTATTCAAAATGCTTGCTAAAACTGTTAATTTTATACTCACAATTTTGTATAGTACAAATTCAAACATTAATAATTCTATTTTTGCTAATATTTTTTATAAAATGACAGGTAGTCCTAACGTATTAATTTATCTTATAAAGTGAGAGAATATTTATAAATTCTCAAGATAGTATCCTCCTAAGTCATTTAAGTTCTTATTTTTTCATATCTTAGAATATTTCAGTATAAAATTAGCCATTTTAGCAAGTATTTTGAATAGTTTAATCAATTATAATTATCGAGTTTTTACCTAAAATAGCTTGTTTTGCTTATTATGTTATTCTCATTGTCATATGAGTTCTTGTAACTAATGAACATAAATAAAACGACAAATTGGAAAAATAAAAATAATTACTTTCTTTTTACTTTTCTGTGATGCTTGTAATCAATGCACTTCTACAGGGTGTCCACGTCAGGGCTTACCGAAAATTATGCAACCCGTCTTACACGCCAATGCTATTCTTATGGCCGTGTACAGTGGGTTGCATACTTTTTGGTAAGCCCTGGCGTGGATTATTATATGTGATTAGTATATGTAATTAACGTAAATAACAAAGCACTGGAAAACAAGATATAATGTTATTTTGTACTTTTTCTTGCCTATTTTAGAAATTGGAGAATTTTTTGTTCAAGATTTCCTTACCAACGAAGTTCGTATCACATAAATATATAAATTAAATTATTATTAATGGTTTGAAATTCTCAATAGAAACCCTCTTTTATAGTTTTGAATCTCAATATTACAAGACATTACATGGAAAACGTTGGAGATTTTTTTTATGAGGATGGGAAATCTTGCACAAGATAAATTCGTACGTACATTCATACTCTTTTCATGATTGCAGACCTAATAAAGTGTAAAAATATGCCTTATTTTAAAGACTAATTACTTCGAAGTAAATGATGGCTTTAACATATATTGTGACACATATATGTGCGCAATTTTTAGGAAAACATGATCTTGTGCGAGTAATATTAACAATATGAAACTCATCATTATTTAACCGAATGTGCAAAAAACTCACGTAAAATACGAATTTAAAAATTTCTATTTCTTGAAATACAATCACTTTCAGAAAGAATCCTTCCAGCGGGCCGTGAGGCCTACTTAGATGAACAAAAAAAAAACACTTTGAGACCAATTGGTGGTTGGCCCAAGAATTGACCTTATTCACCCTCCTCCAAGGATTTCGAATTTGAATGTGCTGAGGATGAATAATTAGTCAATTTTTACAGAAAAGTCTCATTTAAATAAATTTATTAATTTTCAATCATGTCCGTTTAACTTCAAAGTATTCCAAATTGTGTTGGCAAAAGTGACGACTTTGTTTGGACTTAGTCAGATTTAATTAATCGAAGCTCTCTAATTCTTCCTACGTTTCTATACCAGCGTTGGCACCTAAACGTTTGCAGGATTTATGCAATTTTGATTCAATAAATCTGATCTAAGTCCAAACGAGGTCCTGACTCTCGTCTAAAGATTTAAAACTTCCTAAAATTTGCTTATTATTTAAACCCTTTTCTTTTTAGCTCGCCGAGTTCCTAGCCTTGGAATATTTTAAGACAACATGCCACAATGCAATTACTATTAAGGATTTTTTCCGCCCTCGTGATTGTAGTGGTCGTGATTGGCGATGACTGCCAAATATTGAAATACAATAAAGAATGCAACTGTTTCGTTTACGGACCCGAAATATGGAAGATGAATTGCTCACATTCCAAATCTGCCAACTCGACAAGTTTTGAAATTGATTATCAGACTGGCAGAATGGTAGAAATATCCTGCAAAAATAATCCAAGCTGGTCAGATTTTCACTTCGATATCCGCAATGTGACGAGAGGAGTGGAACGCTTTCTTCTTCGCAATTGCAGTCTCGAAGAAAATACAAACTTCATTGAAATCGCAAGACTAGTTGGAGCAGAAAATACTACCAATCTGAAATTTACAAACAACCTTGAATATAAAAACCTCAATCTGAGGAAGAACCATTTGCAAGGATTTACAAATGTTGAGAAATTAGAGATTACTGAAAACCAACTTCTTGGGGACCTCGCCGAAGATTTGCTGGCACCTCTGCCAAAAGTCAAATCTATTGCTCTACGAAATAACACTGTAAAGACGATTCCTAAAAAATTTTTCACGTATGTTCCAAAACTCCAGAGGCTTGAATTATATGGCAATAAGATCCAGTCATTTGATCCTGAAACATTCAAGAGTCTTAAAGACTTGACCTCACTAATATTGTGGAATAATGAAGTATGTGAACTCAACAATATCAGGTTTGATAGTCTGATTTCGTTGACATCTCTTAATCTACATAATAACAATTTTACGACATTGCCTGCAAATTTTTTTTACAAACTCTGGAAATTGCAAGTGGTGGATTTGTCAGAGAGTCAATTGGAATCCTTACCAAATGGACTTTTTAGCAAATTAAAAAATCTCGAATGTGTCAAACTTCATGGCGCAAAACTAAAAAGTCTGCCTAAACAAATTTTTGAGGACTTGGTGAAACTCAAAAAACTTTTTCTTAATAACAATCAAATCGAATATTTGCATGATAATATTTTCAGTACAAATGAAAATCTATTGGAATTGAACCTGGAACACAATCAAATCAAAAAAATTTCTGGGTAAGTTTCTGGTTTTTTTTTTTGTAATCACTTGTTTTCCATGGCCAATTTTTTAAGTTTCTTTTATCACACTCTCTTTCATTTCTTTTGTATATGTGTGCCAGATGGTGAACTTAAAAGCCGAAAAATGTTTTTAAATATAATTGAGGTTACCATTTAACTTCACTGAAAAATATATATTTATATCATTATTTTTCAATTTTATTTATATTTATCTTGAGGGTTCACAATGTCGAAATTTTTCAAATTTCAAGATTCTGTACTTTAAAAAATTAAAATTGGTATAAAATTGAAATTCAATGATTTTGAAAAATATTTTGAAGGATTGGCCCTCAAACTGTAGAGCTTTGTTCATTATATTTTTAAATCGACAAGTTTCTGATTTTCTAATGAAACTATTTGAAATAAAAAGAATTCGAATTCACATATTGAGCCTGATTGAGCCTTAATCCTGAATTTGGGGAACCCACACGTAAATAGTCAGGGGCGTGAATCCTATTAGGCACCAGAGGCGCGTGAGTTACAAAAATCATAAATACGCTTTAATATGTCTTAAAGTTTATCAGAAATTTTTTCGGTGCCATTATTATTTTGTCGTTGAGAAAAACGTTTTTGAAGTTGAAAATCTTTTTGCGCTCCCTTCCCCCGTCCCCTGAAATTAGTACCATTTGACGAAAAAATAGTTCCTGTGAAGTTTTAGCACGACAGGATAAGGAGAAATGACCTTTTCGCATGCTCATGCATATTTAAATAATTACTTGTATGTAAAAAAAATCGATTTTATTATATATCTTCTATAATATTTATTTCTCTAAACTGTATGTTTTACGAGAGCTGCAGACCTAGTCATGGATCATATTTTATTGTCTATAACTATTTTTCATACGATTAATGGTTTTCAAAAAAAAATCCAAGAAACGAGCAGCGTTAGTTTTCAAAATTTGTTTTCGAGAACCTTTACTTGTACGAAAAAAAGTTATCCAAATTAAAATATGCTGCTTCACTAGACCTAAAGCTTTTTTATGACATGCATTCCGATAATATCAATGTTTTAGAAGATATTAAATAAAATATATTTTTAGTTCATATAGGTAAAGGATTAGTTGTACATTTAGGAGTCTGGGGCACATTTTCCCCTTATCCGATCGAGCTAAAACTTCACAGGAATTTTTTCATCAAATGTAACCTATCTGGAAGGAGGAAGCCCCACAAAAGTCGAAACTTGAACATGAGGACCAGACGAGTACCAAACTGTACAGCCACGAATCCGAAACAACAAAGACTTTTTTTCTCAAGAAGAAAAAGTAATAGCCCCGCCAAAATTTGTGATGCAGTTCAAAACATATCAAAGCTCAAAATTGGTATTGCAAATATCTTAATTTTTTAAACTATTTCGAACTAGAACTTTAAGCAGTTATTTAGTACCCCAAATACTATTCATACCCCGAAGTACAGCAAAATCTTTGGCATGCCCCCTTTCTCTCCCGCGAAATGTCCATATTAGGGCAAATATTTGTTTATCGTTATTGATTAGACGCTTTCGAATTTACAAAAATTTAAATTTGAAGGAATTGTTAATTTAATGTGTCCAAAATAAAAATGTTGAAATTAAGAAACATTTAAATTAAAAGTGCTCAAATTGAAATGAATCATTTAAAATAGTTTAATTCATAACCTAAGCTTAAAAAAATATTGTAAATGAGCATATGAACTAATGTTTAATATTTTGTTGAAGCTGCTACCATTTTTTAGAAAATATTGATGATATTAGAAATGTTTTTTTTTTAAATTAACTTTCCAAAAATTGAAATGTAAAATTATCCAACAAATCTCCTTTTTGCTTTTCTTCAGCTCGTTATTCAAAGGTCTTCTGTCCTTGAAAAAGTTGAATATACAGAATAACTCAATATCATACATTGACAAAAATGCATTTACATTGGTGCCAAAAATGGAGGAAATCAATCTCTCGAGCAACAGTATATCGGACATACTGTTTTCAGAAGATAATCATACATCCGTTTTTTCCCCTCTCAAAAGTCTGGAGAAACTGTTTTTGTGTAACAATAAAATCAATAGGATATTCAGTGATTGGACTACACAGCCTCCTCAGAATTTTACAGATCTCTGTCTTTCTTATAACGAAATAGAGGAACTAAACGTAAGTTATCATATATATTTCCCCAATTCAATATCAGATTCCAGAATAGGGTGGCCGCTCAAGGTTAAAAAAAATTGTCTGTCGTTTCCCGGTTTTTACGCAATTAAAAAGAATGTTCCGTTTCTTGAATTTTAAAAGTTAAACCTTCAAAACTCATAATTTATAATCAACTGGAAAAGTCTTATAACTATTTTGAGCTCAAAAACAAAAAAATATTTTTGACCCTTTTTAAGAAAACTCAATTTTTCATTTTTCAAGCAGGGTTTTCAATATATGTGCATACAAATAATTTACAATTGGAAAATTATTGGCTCAAAACGTTTAGCTTAGAATCGAAAAAATTGAATGTTGGTGCTGAATATCTTATGAGAACTGAAATTTTTCAATATTTACGAAAAATTGTAAAAAAAAGTAAAAAAATATTAGTGTTTTAAAAATTGCTTCTTTTCCGCTCATCCCAAATTCCAAGAACCTGTAATCGAATTCAAATAATTTAAAGCGTATAAAATTTGCTGCTAAACTAAAAAATCGAATGTTCTATCTCTAAAAGTTTCCAATTTGTGGCCGCCAGAAGTCAATTATTGGCGAAGAATTTTTTTGAAAAAAAATCTAGTTTTTGTGAAGTAACTCATATCCTGTGCATCGAGGGTGAAAGTTACCAGCAAATAAATTAGTTAACACGAAGCTCTAGGTCCAACAGTAATAAAATCACGGCCTTTCAAAAGCGCCTCTTTTTATGAAATTTTGTTAAACATCAATTCTTTAATTAAATTTCTCGTTTCCCGAAAAAACGCAATCCCTGAGCTCTGTATAGTCCTGAAAATCGATGCTCAAGAAATAAGTTATTTCGGAAGTTACATAAAAATGGATCATTGGATTTGATTTATTTAGTGGCAACTTTCACCAGCGGTGTCTGAGAAATGAATGATTTCCCGATAACTATAACTATTCATATTTTTCCAAAAAGTTATTCGCTCAAAATCGACTTCTGAAGGACATAACTCGGAAACTTTTAAATATGAAACATTAATCTTTTTTAATTTTGCTGCAAATTTTATACTCTTTAAATCTGATACAGGTATTTGGGACCAGAAAAGGGCTCAAAATGATCGCGAGACATTCCAAAAGTGTGAACAGAAAAAAAACTGAGAGCTGCAAGCCCTTTTGGGTGAAAGTCAGTCGAGAAAAACCGTGTGAAGCTTTAAAAATTACACAACCTCCAAATGGAAAACTTTTAAAACTTTACAATTTCAAAGTAGAAGCCATGAAATTAGTTTTTTCAAGTTTAGAGGCTTCTAGACTAAAAAAACAAGAGTTGTAAAACGAAATTAAAACCCTTTTAGGGTACAAATAAAAATGGCTGAATTTCAATCTCTATAGAATTGAAACAGTCTAATTTATTAAAATTCGACCTAAAATTGTTCAGGTTTGCATCTTTAGAATCAAAACTTATTTATTTTTCCTATTTTCAGGACACTGATCTAGATTTTAAGCAGGCCCGGGAATTTCATATACATCTCCAGGGCAACAAAATACGTAGTATTAATATGAGTAAATACTTTGCAAAAACTTCCCGAAAAGAAACTCCAAGCACAATAGAAATGTCTTTGACGGACAACCCTCTGAATTGTAACTGTTTTCTTTACGATTTTATACGATATAATAATGGAGATGGATCGAACGCTTCCAGGAGAAATTTGAAAATTCGAGATATAGCTGATGTGAAATGCTCGAGACCAAAAGAACGGCAGGGAACTCTTATCAAGAATTTGGAATATAAAACTTATAAATGCAACGCATCAGATCTTGAAGAATATAACGGGACCTGTCCTGAATGCAATAAGTGGTTACAGCGTTTTGATGAGAAGCTTTTTTTCAACTGCTCTTATAAAAATCTCACTGAAGCTCCAAGAACAATGTGCAACTTCACAAGTAAAAAAGATATCTATGAGGTCGATATCACTGGCAACTTCATCACAAATATTCCAGATATGAACCAAATTGGATATAACAGAGTGAAGAACCTGGTGCTGTCAAACAATCGTATTTCCATCATACCGATGCATATATTTTCACCAGCACTTTTGGTGAGCAAATTTAATTTTCAGGTTTAATATTTATATCTTTCTGTCTAACTTCTGTGAAATTGGTAATCCTATTCTTCAAAAATATAAAAATAGAAATTGCTCTACTTAATACAATACCTTGAAAATTTTAACCACTTTTCCCAAGGGTCCATTCATAAATTACAAGAAAAATGTCACGTGATTTATATTTTTTATTTTCATTTAATTTTTTATTTCATTGTACGTAACACATTTTTCGCCAATTTTTTAACCCTCCCCTCCCCCTTGAAAGAAACCTCAACAAAATGGTTTGGACCCCCCCCCCCCCCCTTTCTCCCATATATAACGTAATTGTTTCAAATTTGTTCACCCATGATTTATTAAATACAATTTATTTACTTTTTAACCATGTAATCTGAATTACCACTCCTTTTTTACATTAGGAAAGATATGTAAAAAATTATACCAGTTGAAAAAAATCAACGTTATTACTTTTACCATTCAAAACTGAATTACAGAATTTTAAACTATAAACATTCCAAATGAATTAATCTTCAATTGTTAATCTAAAAAGTATAAGAATTTTCAGTTGTAAAACTTCAAAGGTGAACTGTTCCAAAAAAGTTCTGGAAATCTCATTTACATGTGAAATTTCTTTAATTTCGAAGATTTAGAATTGAAAATTTAAGAATTCTTAAAAGAATTTAAGGATTTTGATTCATATATCTTGATAATTGATGAATCTTCAACGGTAAATTTTAAGAATTTAAGAATTTTCAATTGCAAATTTTTAAGATTAAAGTATTCCAATGAATGTTTAAAATGATATGCCTTTAAAACATGAATTTAGAAAATTACGAAATGTCAAGTATAGCAAGAGTTTTAAATTGTAAAAATTTAAGATTACATATTTCTAAATTATATACATTAAGAATTATAGAATCTTCAATTGCAAATGTTCAAAATTGAAGAACTTGGAAAATTTTCGATTTAAAATATCTCAAAAATCTCGAATGAACTTATTTATTTATTTCTTTGCTTCTATTCCCTGCTGGGAAAAAATCTTATATTAAAATAAAAACGATTTATGTAGGCGGCGGTGGGGAGTTGTGGACCGTGGGGAGTCGTGGGCCACCTTAAACTCCGCCCTGTTGTGGGTGGTAGGACTGCTTTAACCACTGCCAAAAGACTCTCTTTGTGTGAGCTAACTTTGTGAACTCGACTCATAGTCTCAACACGCGTAGTTAGTATTTTGACATTGTTGATTAAAGAAATCAAAATGAAAGTTTTTATACAACTCAAGTGGTTGAAATTCGAAGTCCCGTTCTACAGCAGATTTCAAAGGCACGTTATTGCAAAATATTCCTTGAGCAATTGGCTTTAAATTCAATCAAACAATTTCGGTAAAACATTCATTGTGTGTATGGCAATTCGGTCATTTCGTAAATGTCAGCTGTGGGGAGTTGTGGTGCACCATTAGTGGGGAGTCGTGGGCCAAACGTTCTTAATGCGTATTTCAATTTTTTAAGTGAAACTTCTTTTCTCTTGTTCTGAAAAGACTTTTGCATTATCTGGAAGGCCACAATGCCAAAGATTTTAAATCGAAACAACATATGTAGTTCACTGCAACATGTGCGATCGTGCTGTGCACTTGAAATGTGCCAACATGAGGACCGGATATTACACTTGCATACATTGTGAATCAGAATAATGTTTTTTAATCTTTTTAAAATCATTAATTTTTATTTGCTGCAACTTTAATAAACATAAACTACTGCAATATGCCATTTTCTTTTCTTTTTCGTCATGGCCCACGACTCCCCACCAAAATCACAAATATCGATTTTTATAAGATTTACATCATCCTAAATATTTCTCGCGCATTAACGAATTTTATTAATTGTGGTCTCCAGTTGATGTATTGACAAGTTTACTACAAATACCAGTTCATACATTGACAATTTATCGATGTTCAGAGATGTTATGTCTTGAAAACGAAGCTTGGCCCACAACTCCCCACTCTCCCCTACGGATTATTCAAAGCCGAATAATATTAAAATTGAATAAAAATAGTACGTTAGCCGATGTAGCTATTTTAATATTTATTTTTATTCATGATCATCGATTATATTTTATAGTGCTTCAAGTTCAAGCAAACAAATTAAGAAACATTTTAGAAACTATTTGTGATATTTTTTCAAATTACTATAGGAATTTGAAACATGGTAAAAAGACTTTGTGTGGATAATTTCTACAAAATGTGAGAAGAAAATCAAAATACTAATCTAATTACATATACCGATATTGAAGTATTTATAACGTTATTATAACTTTTTATTCTAATTACTGAACTTAAACGTTGTACTACAATTTTTGATACATGGATTTGCTTTAGGGTTGATTTGTTGAAAATATAATGTAAGAGTATCAATTTACTCCCTCACCCCCCGATATGAAACAGATTGCAACCTTTTTCCGAATTTCCTATCCATAATTGTTAAGTAATTTATGGATAACCCCTAACAAGAGTTTTGTTTTTCACAGACATTAAGACTTGACCACAACACTATCACCACCCTGTCATCAGATGTACTCGCTCGTCTTAAGAATACCACCCTTCAGAACATTACTCTCGGTGGTAATCCTTGGAAGTGCGACTGCGACGCCTGTGAATTCCAGCACTACATTCGAAGCGGCGAGGTAGAAGGTAAGTGCCGAATCCTGGATGAGGACAGTATCACTTGTCAAGAATCAAACAAGACACTGAGAATGATGAGAGAAAACGAGTTATGTCCACCCACATCGAAAATAATTATAATAGGAATAGGCGTGACGATAGCGATTCTCGGACTGACGATTGGTACCGTGGTAGCTGTATACTACCGTTACCAGAGGAAAATCAAAGTCTGGCTGTACGTCCACCAGATGTGCCTCTGGTTCGTCACTAATGAAGAAATCGTCCAGGACAAACATCACGACACTTACATTAGCTATTCTCACAAAGTCGAAGATTTCAATGTCAACGAATTGACACCAAACTAGAGGAAGATTCCAGACCTTCGAAACTCTGCTTCCACTTTTATTACTCGCTAGCGGGCGAATTGATTACAATTCAAAATACAAAATTCCAACCTTTGTGCAAAGTGAGTGGGGCTGACTCGAATTGTGAGCAGCAAAGAGCCAAGTACTTAGTGAGGGAACAGGAAGGGTCCAACTTTTCCAGACAGAGCTTGGCCAAATGACCCAAATGATAACTGCGGGCCGACGATCTTTGCCGACCGTTGGCTCCTTATACGCTGCTAAAGTCGGGCCAACTATGGCTACTTGAAGTCGGCCCAACTATCGAAATGATAACTAAGGGCAGAAGTGTTTTGCCGACCATTGGCCCAACATATGCTACTAAGGTTCAACCATCTACTGTTGGTTAAATATTATGGTGCTGAAATAATAATAATAAATCTTTATTGATACTTTAGATATGTTTTACATATATGTTATTACAAATAGTGATATCCAACTATCAAATGCAAAATGCATCAAAGGGTGAAGTTTAGTACATCCTAACCTACTTTCTCGTTATATTAAACGCCACCTAAAAATCATTAAATCTTATTGTTCTTGTAATGCCACTGTTATTGTAAGACACCTAGCATTGTCCATCGCGTCATTGCACGACATTTTTTGGTATAATTTTCCTTTCTAGTAAGGATTGTATAAATATCAGAAAATTACGTACCACTCTCTTGAGAAAATCTTGAAGGAAATCCTTCTGTTATTTTGGGACTAGAAAAACACGAGGAAATCTGACATTTCTCGCAGATTTCCTCGTGTTTTCCTCGTCCGCAAATAACAGGAGGGTTTTTCCAATAGGGTTCCAACAACTTTACTTTTTTTTACTTTACACTTGCTCATGAACTTTCACCGCACTTACTTTCCTAACTTTTTATCGCAATAAGTGATAAATATTTGCGAAAGATACGAATTATTCGGAATAGTTGGAGACCCCTCACGGTGTGCCTGGACCAACTTTTAATGCAAGGTCATATCACATCCAATTTTTTTGCTGGATTCGATTTAGGGGCTCAAAAATAGTGTGCAAAAAAATTTTTGGCCAAATCCCCCGAGCCGTTTTTGAAAAAAGTGTTTTTTATGGTTAAAAATCAAAATTTTCAAAAAAATGTGCTGCATTTCCAATTTTTCACTTTATTTAACGTAATATGGTAACTAAATATAATATCAGTCCATATCAATACTGAAACAAAAAATAATTTATTTTTACTTATGTCGGACATTGTATTCTTGTACAGCTTTTAGTAAGTTACATGGGTAATGAGGGTGTTTGCTTGAAGCTTAATATTTAGCCCAGGTCGTTTTAAAATCCGAATGAAAAGATTCCATGGCTTGTTCACTGTAAAATCCAAGGCCTTTTTCCACTTCACGACAAAAATTAGGGACATGAAAAAAAATCGCATGAACTTTAGGTGTAATTAAAATTTCCAAATCACAGTAACTTTGCTTAAACTTAGATATACAATCTACGTATTTCAGGTGTAATGTTGAAGAAACAGAAGAATCAACGACGGATTGAAAAGCCTTAAAGCACCTTACATATTTTAAACAACCAGTGCTACATATTACACCCAATAAGTCGACTTTTTCAAATAGCATTTTTCAAGAATTACCTGCGAACGCTGGACTTCCATGTACAAACTCGCGAGTAACATTACACATCCTAGCCCATTGGAGACTTCATCTTCGAACTCCGTGAGCAGGTGTTTATACATTTCATTCACAACCCCGAGCGTCAGGTGTATTTTTGATGGTGGAATTATCTCTAATATTTTCATGTTAGCGTTTTCTGAGAATATTATAAGAGTATTTGTACATTTCCATACTTCTTTGCAGATGATGTTGTACTTCCTCTGTCCTGCCACGCAAAAAAATTCTCCTTATAATTTCCAACAGTTCTGTATTCCCCACACGCGTTTAATTCATCTTTTGATGCAGTGCACCAAGTGCAAGGAAACCTGCTTGCGTGTCACATGATGCCCGTCCACACGTTGGCAAGTTTTAAATCAGTTGCTATTGCCCCTTTTAAATCCTTCAATTCTAAGAGTGACCACAGAAATATTAGAAATAATCCCACCACCAGGACTACATCTGATGCTCGGGGTTGTGAACAAAATTTATAAACACATGCTGACGGAATTCGAAGATGAAAGTCTCCAATGGGGTAGGATGTGCAATTTTACTCGCGAGTTTGTACATGGGAGTCCAGCGTTCGCAGGTAATTATTTCAAAATGCTGCTTGAAGAAATCGACTTATTGCGTGGAATATGTAGCATTGGCTGTTTAAAATATGTAAGGTGCTTTAAGGCTTTTCAATCCGTTGTTGGTTCTTGTTTTTCTTCAACATTACACCCGAAATACGTAGATTGAATGTCTGAGTTTAAGCGAAGTTACTGTGATTTGGAAATTTCAATTACACCTAAAGTTCACGTGGTTTTTTTTTGTCCCTGATTTTTGTCGTGAAGTGGAAAAAGGCCTTGGATTTTACACTGAACAATTCATGGAATCTGTCCATTCGGATTTTAAAACGACCTGGGCTAAATGTAAAGTTTCGAGCAAACACCCTCATTACCCATGTAACTTACTAAAAGCTGTACAAGAATACAATGTCCGACATAAGTAAAAATAAATTATTTTTTGTTTCAGTATTGATATGGACTGATATTATATTTAGTTAACATGTTTCGTTAAATAAAGTGAAAAAATTGGAAATGCAGCACATTTTTTTGAAAGTTTTGATTTTTAACCATAAAAAACACTTTTTTCAAAAACGGCTCGGGGGATTTGGCCAAAAATTTTTTTGCACACTATTTTTGAGCCCCTCAATCGAATCCAGCAAAAAAATTGGATGTGATATGACCTTGCATTAAAAGTTGGTTCAGGCACACCGTGCCCTCAACAATGAGATGAATAGTGTGGACGCTATAGCCTGGTTTGAAGATGGAGCTTCTACACGGAAATAATTTATTCATGAGAAATTACCGAATTTGTTCCGAAGTGGCAAATATGAAAAAAATCCGGTGAAGGATGAATAACTTTTCGGTAAGACTATTCGACTGTCGAAGATAAAATACAGGATAGTGCGATATTTTTCTACAAAATTCCACACAATTTATATTACTTTTGAATAAATTTTTATCAATCTTTAGTTATGATAATAGTGGTTCTCGGTCGTTAAGAATTCTTGAACTCTAAAATGTTTTGAAATACACAGTTGTGGCAGAAGTTTCCATATCTTAAAGTTTTCAGAAAGAAGAACAACAATGTTTGTACTAAGTCTTAAAGTCAATGTTTTTAACTCTGTTAATCAAAACTAGCGCGTTAACTTTATCGTTACTTTCTAAAAATCATTTTAAATTCTCAAATGTTAAGAAATCTTTTTTCAATTACAGCTATATATTTAAAACAGGAAATTAAATGTAATTTCAAGTAAAATAATAAAGAATCTTATATTAATTTGTAAACTAAATTTCCTTTCATTCAACATGAATATAGTTTTCAAAAAAGTCCATCACTGGAAAGAAATATTTGTACACAAGAAATGCATTCTGCCATACTGATTGGAATATGTGATACGGAACAAAGATGTCTAATCTAATATCTATTTATTTTAAAAGTCACAATCATTTTTTTAAAGAGAAAAGCGTTTGAAATTGTAAAGTTGTTCAATCTTAAAACTTGTACAGTTAGATGGTTTCAAATTCTAAAGTTCAAAATTGAAACATCTAACGCATTCCAGGTGGAAATGTTATAGTAGACAAAATACTGATATTTTTCATTTGTTTCATACAGATAAATGTGTAAAGCAAATGAAAAATATCATTTTCTTTTCCATTATATATAAACTGTATATAACTTTTCAGCTGGGATCAATTATTTGAAAAGGTTTAAAACTAATCAATTTTCTTTTCATTTCAAAATCACGATTCTAACTTGCGAATTTTTAATTCAAAATTGTTGTATTCAAAAGCTCAACAATTGAAACCTATAAAATGAAGGATTTAAAAATTTTTCAATAAACAATTTCAAATGAAATGACGTTAAACTGTAAAATTTTAAACTTTATGATTTGAAAAATTCGAAGGTTAAAAATATAATATTTTAAACTGAAACAATATTTTGATGGAGGATTACTAATGGAATGAAAGCGATAAATTATCGATCTATTAATCATTAACTTTAAGATCAGTAAATTGTTTAGTTTTGAACAGATTTGGAATCGTTCTGTAAAATGAATTATTGTTTAATTTTTAATACTCGAAATATAATATAATTAAGCTGCCCGATCGAAAAAGGGCACATAAAATTATTTCGCTGGGAGCGTGAAGACCCCTGGAGGCTTTCAAAAAAATTTTCGAATTTTAATTTTTAAAGCCTATATCTGGACATGAAATTTCATTGCGCATTTTTTTTCTTTAGATAAAAAGTTGTAGCTGTTTTAGTTTTCTAATAAAAGTCAGAAAACTGGCTTTTTTTAGAAAAATCGGTTTTAATTCTTTTTTTGCTTCAACCCGTGCTCTGTCAGTCAGTTTTCAAAATTGTTGAATAAAATTTTAAGGAAATACGCTTCGGCTCAAGTTGCAAACTTCACATTCGTTGAAGAAGCTCTTCAGCACCAGCTGAGGACTATATTTTTTTCCAACAACGTGGAGGAAAGCGACTTTTGACATGTCGACGAGTGGGTAAAGTCGCATTTTGTCCACGGCGTTGAGAAAAATATATAACACGTGAGCTGAGGGCACTCGCCAACTTCAAGGTAGTTTTCTCGAAAAGCAATTTATTTATTTCGTGTCCCCATAAATTATAACTTTATTCTGCCATTTATAATGAGTTGATAATATAAATTTAGTGCAACCATGTCATTTTTATGTTAAGTATCTAAAAAGGAAGTTTTTGTTCTGAAATATAAAAGGAAATTTAGTATTTAAACGATCCATCAACACAAGCTGTAAATTCTTAAATACAATTATAAAAAGGAAGATTCATTTTTGAACGTACCAATAATTAAAAAATCTTAAATATAGAATGATATTCGATATTTTAATGGAGGTGGTTGGTAAAACTGAGCACAATGCCGAAAACATTGTTTGCCAATAGCGAAACGAGATTTATTGCAAAAGTAAAAAACAAATCGGAAAAATTCTCGGTTAAAAAAAAACCTCGGCTATTTTCCGTTGCTCAAAAAACCAGCCTAATTTCGGTTTTACTGGTTAGTGGCTCCAGTCTGAAAGCGCATTAGTTTTTCGGAATCTCATTTCCTGCCTATCTCCCTCGACCAGGGAAACTTATCAATAAGCCTTTGGAAAACGATCCAACGGATTTATTTAGCTCGTACACAAACATACATATTACTCATTTTTCCACTTTTGCGCTCAACACTTTGTTTTCCTCGAGTCGTAAATTTTCTTAACAGAAACATTTGACTACAGAAACCACAGAATCCAGAAATGATCAAAATCTCAAGAACACTGTAATATGTATACCCGCGAAAGCATTGTTATCGGGAAATATATTTTCTATTCACGAAAACAATGCGTTCTCGGGAACACATTGTTCTGCTCAGAATGTACACGTAGACTCCTACCGCGTGACTACGTGCCGCTATTTAACCCTCGGAGCACACACCTATTTTTCGATCACGGAGAACACTCTGGGTCAATGAAACCCTACACATTTTTTTGATGGTCGACACCATTTCACAATTACTCATTCGATCAAGTTGAGAAAATTCTCGTACATTCTTTAAACATAGTAGAATCAATTCGCGCAATTTAAACGTGTCTTTAGAATTATTCACACAAGGAAAAAATGTATTAAAATGAAGTTTTTTTTTGCAAAAAACAAAATTTCTAAAAAAATGGAATTTTTTCCATTTTGCTTCCTCATAGAGGAAGCTTTGTAATTGTAACATTTTCCAAAAAATTTAAATTCATTTAATTAAACCCTCCCTAATTAAAAAATGTCTAATACAATGTTCTAAGCAATTGTCCGGATGTGTGTGTGTGTGTGTGTGGATGTATGGATGCGTGGATGTGTGTGTGGATGTCACGCTTTTTTGTGAACACGATAACTAGAAAACGGTTACAGATAAATTGATGAAATTAAGAGAGCTTATTTTCCTCACTAATATCTTGAAACTGCCTGGAGGATTTTTAAAAATATTTATTGAATTTTTTTTAAGCACTCAATAATATTTTAAAAATCGTTTTTTTATAGAAAAACTTTTTTCTTCAACATAATTCAAAGTTGATGCAAGAATATGAAAGATTCATTGGTTCGAGACGAATCGATTGACCTACAATATTAATCTATTTTACTGAAGAGTAGGGAAGTTATGGTAATTTATATATTTTTAAATTCGTTTTTTATAGTAAAAGTTTTCTTATTCTCATCATTTAAAGTTTATGCGAGAATAGAAAAGTTGTGTTGATTCAAGACGAATAGATTGACCTATAACATCGATACATTTTATTGAAGAGTAAGGAAGCTATATGGTAATGCATAATATTTGAAAATACAGTTTTTTATAGTAAACATTTTTTCGCTAACATAATTCAAAATTGATGCAAGAACGGAAAAGATTTCTTGATTCGAGCCAAATCTATTGATCTATAATAATAATAATAAACTTTATGGAAGATTAGGGAAGTTATGCTTATTTATAATATCTGTATCATCAGTATTAAACAGAAAAACTTTTTTTATCGACATAATTCAAAGTTGATGCATGAATAGAAAAGACTTTTTGATCATAAATTTTCAAATAGAATAATTCTGATAATTTTTGTAAAGAAATCATAAAGCTGGGCAAGCGATAGAGTGCGACAGAACTTTTCCTTTCCCTTTTCCAGCTCAAAAAATTATCATTTCGAATACAAGATTTGATTTATCTGATTTGTCTTTGTATTTAAAACATTTTTTGTATTATTTTGTAATTTTTTATTTTTTGTAAATTTCTATTTTTAAATTGGGCAAAATGAAGACTTTAGTTTGTCTATTATTGAAAAAAATAACTAATACTTCCTCTATGAGGAAGCAAACACATTTGCTAACGGGAAGCAAAGTGCTCGTGAAATGAGCACATAATTATAAATACAAACAAAGTGGAAACACTCGAAATCGAATTCACAGCTAGTTTGATTTTTCTGGCTAACATTTCTAAGGAGGTTCGATGATTATAGACTTTCTATACTTTTTGGCTCGACTGAAAATATTATGTACTTTGATAGTACTTTCATCACCCTGCAAAGTTTCACCTATAGGTTTATTGCATTATTTTTCGAAATATGTATTCATAGATTTGCTAAACAAACATGTCAGACTTGCGTCACATAATTAATTTTATTGGTTAAGATATAAAACTTTCAATCTTTCTGAATATATACGTATGCTAAAATGTATGTGTCATCGCGAAATTAACATACTTATGTTCAAATAAAGAGAACTTTCTCGGTCTCGATGGCTAAGAGTAGCGGTTATCCCCCAGCCATCATGCAGGTCTTCCTGTTCGTTACAGCAAAGTCTGAGTGTAAACGTAGGTACCCGTTTTAGAAACAAATTTCGATATTTTAATAATATATTTAACAAATATGGTTTTTATATGAAATTATTCACATATCTTACATTTAAGATTCAGTACCTGATTCGAAATTGTTTGTTAATAGTTAAATTAAGAACAATCGTGAATCAGGTGCCTAATACCAAATGAAGTTACATGTTTTCCGCTCGGCTGAGTTTGGTAGCAGTCCAGTAACAATTCCTAGACGCGCCGCAATCACTATCACTAGGGCAGCACAATAGCTTGCTTTGCATAATGCGTGATGATATCAGGACCTTCAGTTCCTCAAACTTTTACCAGATTGCAAAGAGGAGCTGACTGCTGCGCTGGAAACTCGGTGGGCGAAACCCGCTGGATGGTTATTGAAATTCAATTTTCAGTTTTAGAACACAAAATTTGATCTCTAGCTATTAAGTTGCTTAATCGATACATACGAAAGTTTCATTGGAAAATGGAGTCCTGCGAAAATGGAGAATAATTTTGTTTTTGTTCGAGATGAACGTCTTTTCAAATTTAGCGGTTTATAATGCTAGTGCTGAATTATTTAGGCGTGGAAAGTTTGACTCAGACCCCCCAAGCTACCATGCATTGCACGCGTCAAAATTTTTGAAAAAAAGTACCTTCTCAATCCCTACTTTGGTGCCACATTCGCCTCAACACAGGGAAGAGCCTCATCAGTGGTGATGGTTATATGTTGTGCATTGTCTGTCATTTGTGGTTACATGTTTTGATTATAATTATATTTAGTTTTCATAAAGAAATATTTAGTCATGGACAGTAACTGTGGAAAGGTAATTAATATACAGACTTCAGACTCGTGATCAGAGACCCCAAAAACCCCCAGATGCAAAGTTTCATGAAAATCCATTAATTTTTTAAAAACTCGTCCCCCATATTGGACCCGCCATTTTGAATTTTGCAAATTGGGCTTCGGATTCGTAATCAGCGACCCCGGAAAACCCCTAAGGTGCATATATCCGTAAAATTAGTTTGATAGAAAATGCATGCATCAAAGGGTTAAATACTTTTAGGTTAAAATATAAAAATTGTATTATTTATTCTTCAAAAGAAGCATTCACTACGTTTGGAGCAGATTATTAGTTATGTATAAGTTAGGATAGGATTTTTCATGGTCTTCTTATTCAACATAAACATTATTAATAAAAAAAACTCCAAATTGAAAAGCTTAATTTCCTCTCAATTTTTTCTGAAGTCTTAAAATTTTAAAAATTGGAATCATAGCGATCTTTTTTATGTTTTAATTTTTAATGTAATATTTTGAAGCTGTCCGATTTTCAGTTGAATAAAAAACTAATTTATAATTGCAAAATATTTGATTGGAAGATTTCAAGAATGAATATTAATTTTAAATGAAGCGTTAAAAATTAAATTATTTGAAATTAAAAAGTCGAAAATTGTGTTGTTTAAAACCAAAATAGATCGAATATTAACAATCTGAAATCGATACCTCAATAATTAAACATTTTCTTTAATTTTGTATTGTTAAAGTTTTAGAATTCGGAATGTTCGTGTTGAACGCTGAAATTTCGATTTTCCTCATTCATAAGTTTAAATTTTACAATTCGAATTTGTGTGATTTTCAACATTCCGCTGTAGACATTTTAAAATTTGTGTATGTTTCCCATTTTAAGTTAATTTATTTCAAACATTTTATGAGAATAATTAAATCTTAAAGTTTTATAACTCAAAAATTTTCCATTTTGAATGGTGAATTAATATTTCGATCGTATCAAAATTAGTCTAATAAATCCGAAATTTGAACTCTTTTTTACCTGATTTTGAACGCTTTGAATTAGTAAGGATACAATTTTAACTCATCTGTTATAGAATTGTCTAAACTGCAAAATTTAGTGTTAAATTTTTCATTTTTGAGAGCTTCCAATTAAAATCGTTCAATACATATTTTCTTATTACAAGCGCTTACAATTATAAATTATTTATAAATTTGTTATATTTATAGTGTTCGAAAATGATAATCTAAGGACGTAAACGCGCACTTTGCCCACGTGCATTTACTGTTATTCTCAATAATAAAACATAACGATTTTAGTACAAAATAATGGAGAAGAACCGGCGACTGACCATAACGGCATGAGACTACTGACTTGGCGCAGTGATGTCGTGTAACTCAGTAGTTTCAGTCGGCTTTAGTCAGTCACACAGCAGTGCCTGACTGTGCCGCTCTGTGACCACTGTGTCTCGTTCGTAGAAAAAAGGGAGATGATTTAAATCTAGACTGTGATAAATTAAAATCAGTAAAAGTATAAGAAACCAGAGCGTCATCTTTTGTCCCACTCCCGAACGTCGGTAGAAGCAAATAGGCGATTCTGGCCATGAACAGAGATGAAAAAGAAAAATCTGGTGAAAAAAGATCATCCTTCTAGTTGTAGCTGTACATTAAGACCTGCTGCAAACTATAGTACTAAGAGTTCATTATGGGTATATTTCGGCTGTGCGCGGTCAAAAAGCAGTGAGCGCAATTTTTTTTCAAAATTGAGTTGAGCGCGTTATCATATGTCATGTAACGTAAATAATACTTGTGCGTAGCAATATTTCATATTTTAGTGTTTTTTGTGAAAATATTTTAAGATTAAAAACCAAGTGAGTGCATTCTGAAACTGCAATGAGAAGTGATGAGAAGTCAAAACACAGTACACTGTTAAAAATGTTCGAAAATTTACCAAACCTTTCAGACGCAAAAGTAATGGAGGTTTCCAAATGTCTGTTACTGAATCGGGATTACGGTCAAATTCTCGTAAATTAAAAAACTTTACGCCATTTTCGCCGAAGTCGCAGTATGGTGATCCTAACTTTGGCATAGACTGCCACAAGAAATATTTTTTCGTGTAGTCAAATAAATTCACTTCTTTTTTCTACTTTGCAGCTGCTTTGCAACCTTTGCATGTTGTAACAGGTGGGAGGTTATATTTCATCTATAATTTCGTTCCTTTGTTCCTTTCGCTTAACTTACCTATAATACTAAAGGCCTTTTCATACATCGCTTGCCGGCAGTGGCAGGCAGCCGCCTGCGGAAAGACCACAAACTTATAATAATAAATAATAATACATTTTTTCGGTTAATTATAATTTGAATGCATATACAATGTAATTGTATTAAAATTATAATCAAACGAAGCAAAATATGACCCTTGGAATTTTACGTCACTGTTACTGAAAATTACGAAAAAATTTTGGATTTTTACGAAACATGGTACTGAAAGACGATTCCGTTAGCACTACTGAAAATTACGAAACGTTTCATATTTTTACGAAACATGTAACTACAAAAAACTTCCGCTACATGTTTCGTAAAATTCCGAAAGAAATTTCTAACAGTGTAAGTGCAGACTTGCCTCTTACTTTGTTTTGCAACATCAACGGAAGGTTGAACAGGATAGTGGCGTCTCGTTATCAAACAATGTAAGCGCCCTGCAGACTGTTTTCAATGTTTGTTATTAACATATGTCAAAATTTCTCTGAACAGTTTGATGCTTTTGCATCGAATTCGATGATGAATGTATGCAGTTAGTGGTATTCCCGAAGGGCCACCCATCCAAGTACTAACCGCACCCAACACTGCTTAACTTCATTGATCTAACGAGAACTGCGTTTTTCAGCGTGGAATGGCCGTTGGCATGAAATATAAATTGAATGAAATATAATTAATTGAATTTTTTGCCGTTTATTTAATATAAAATTGTATAAAACAGTTTATTTTACTATCAATTACATTTTTGTTTCATTCATGTTAATTTAAATTTTAAATAATAAAATCACACAGAACATGTGAAATAAATTATTTTTTATTCTAGTAAATAAAAGTAAGAAGTTAAATAAATGATTACATAATTATTTAAAACTTTTATACAAAATCTGATTAATCGTCCAGGTGAATAAATTGTGTTTCATGGTGTTTACTTTATTTGAAAGCTCGCATTCTTTAACGTAAAACCTGCTTAGCATACATACTGCAAAACAAAGTAGGCGTCATTTTAAATTTCTAACGCGTGCCACAAATCTGAAGACACTTGAAAAAGTATTCTTTAAAATGTAAATTTGAATATTTTTAAATATAAATATAATTTTTAAATATGCAATAGTTTTGTACGGCAAATCATAAACTTACTTGAACCTACTAGTATGTTACTACTATTTTTTTACTAATCTGTTTTTGTACTATCCTAAATCTTGATACTTAACTGCAATATCTCGTCTACACGAATAATTTTTATTTCAAAAGTTTGTTACAATTAACACTAATAACGATTAAATCATGTAATACATGCTTTAAAAAGTAAACCAGAATTTTACCAGTTTTTTTAACCAGAAGTAGTTCAAAAGCTGACTTAGACCTTTAAAACACTGTCTGTAATCAGAAGGTGGGAAAAAGAACTCTGCAAACGAAGGGTAAGAAATAAAGAAACCAAAAATAACGCAGATAAATAAATCAAGTTCGATGCTTATTTAATGAGCACATCGGTTCCGTATTATGAATAATTAGCATATATTTGCTGCCTCATAGTGGATACAGTAATGATTTTTAAAAATAATTTTGAATCAATAGTGAAAATATTCGAAAATGAAATATTGGGGGGTAGTCTGACTGGGTCTTTCATTCACCATAAAAATATAAAAATACAATTAGGTCAATCAAGTCAACTCGAATATCATCGATTTCGATCAATTAGTCTCGAGTTAAGGAATTTTCTACTTTCTTGCATCAACTTTGAATTATGTTAATGAACATTGTTTTACAATAAAAAAAAATATTATAAAGTGCAAAAGTATATTAAATATTTTTAGAAATCTTTTGGTCCATTAAACGAATTCAAAATTTTTCGAAATTGTTACCATTACAAAGCTTCCTCGATAAGGAAGTTACTGATAAAACTCAAGTCACGGATTTTCCCAGAAATATACGAAGTTATCTTAGGAGTACCTCATGAATTTCCACATTAACTAAATATTAATGAAAGGTAAATAATAAAAATACTAAGTTTTAACTGTTTAACTTAGCAAAATAAAAAATTCTTCATATTATATTTATTTTACGCTCACGTGTGAAACACAGGCTGAGTCCCTGACTGAGTCACTGGTTGAGTGACAAACTGTTGCCAGAATATAGTTTATTTGCGAGATAATATTTCAGTTTGTATAATAGAAAGGGTGGCAGTACTGAACTAGATAACCAACATTTTTCAGAAAATGTGTTTATTGCATAAAAAATTCTTAAGAAAGCAAATACACGTTGTGTTAAAAGGATTTGTTCGGATTCTCATTTTTTATGAATAGAGTGATACAATTTTTTTTAATTTAAATTTTAGCTTTGGATCGAGCGTAATAATGATTTTTTTCTAACCTTCAGCATAGCCATTTCTTGAAATTATTAATATTAATTGAAAAAAATCGCTTTTTGCAGGACTTTCAGCGAAAAAAATAGACTGTCATAGTGCGATGCCGTCACACCAAATTTTGATTTTCAATTTTTTTGTATCAAACATTTATTTTTGCAGCACCCACCTCAAAATTTGACGTTTTCATGCTTGTAAATGGTGACTAAAGCACATGCGCACTTTGGAGGTGAGGTACTTTGGACACTGGCATAGGTAACTTTACAAACTGGTGTTGGTATCTTCTGGAAATAAATTTAGATTTAACTTGAACAAATGTTTTAATGATTGAAGTTTTGTTTTTAGAATTTCGTACCCTCCCCCCCCCCCCCCGCCCCCCAGACAAACGAGCATAAACGTCAACATTTTTATTATTATTATTTTTTTTTTTTATTTTTTCAAGAAATTTTTCCTTTTAAAATTGTTCTTCACAACATTTTTACCTACCCCTTTTCCAAAGTGTTATGGGGGGCGGGAAGGCACCCCTGTGACTAGTCACAGAAATAATGTAAGTTCACACCTCCTACTCCTTTTCCAGCGTCTCATGGGGGGCGGGACGGTACCCCTGTGACTAGTCATAGAAATAATGTAAGTTCACACCTCCTACTCCTTTTCCAACTTCTTATGGGGGACGGGAAGGCACCCCTGTGACTAGTCACAGAAATAATGTAAGTTCACACCTCCTACTCCTTTTCCAGCGTCTCATGGGGGGCGGGACGGTACCCCTGTGA
Organism: Andricus quercusramuli; assembly: GCA_932178445.1. Classification (NCBI taxonomy): domain Eukaryota; kingdom Metazoa; phylum Arthropoda; class Insecta; order Hymenoptera; family Cynipidae; genus Andricus; species Andricus quercusramuli. The sequence continues at coordinate 205,506 of CAKNXH010001542.1, read as the reverse complement.
CTAGTCATAGAAATAATGTAAGTTCACACCTCCTACTCCTTTTCCAACTTCTTATGGGGGACGGGAAGGCACCCCTGTGACTAGTCACAGAAATAATGTAAGTTCACACCTCCTACTCCTTTTCCAGCGTCTCATGGGGGGCGGGACGGCACCCCTGTGACTAGTCATAGAAATAATGTAAGTTCACACCTCTTACTCCTTTTCCAACTTCTTATGGGGGGCGGGAAGGCACCCCTGTGACTAGTCACAGAAATAATTTAAGTTCACACCCCCTGCCCCTTTTCCAACGTCTCATGGGGGCGGGAAGGCACCCCTGTGACTGGCCACAGAAATAATGGAA